>JAQQZY010000016.1:21856430-21867996 GCA_030068375.1 Ostorhinchus rueppellii | reverse complement strand
GATGTCTCTGGTTGGTTTAACAGGAAATCTTACTCTACCTTAGCCAATCATCATTTCAGGCTGTTCTCTCGCCCCTCTCCCCTTACCAAAAGGAAAAACACACACATGCAGCTCCTGTGTCTGTGTGAGCCGAGTCGGATGACAGCTCCACGATAAAGTAATTAGTTAGATTACCCGTTACTAAAGACAGTAACGCCGTTATTAACACTGTTTATTTTAACGCTGTTATTCCCATCACTGGTTTTTACCCCTTGGCCAACTCTGACCAAAGGCGTATTGTAATCATTTTTTCTGTCCATTCAAACATGTAACTGCATTATCTGAAGAATGCATTGAGTTATCTGCACCAACTTTATACTGTGGCTGCATCTCGGCATGGAGCAGAAGCTTATTGAAAATAAGTGACCTACAGGGCCTATAGGACAGTAACTTTCAACAGAATCTTACACTATATTTGGCTGAGCTGGGGTATTAAAAGTGTGCAGTACATATGTCGTGTACACCTGAGGCCTGTTTTTGTCCTATGGCGTTATGGAAAGAAATAACTGAACCCAAATGCTGAATGTTGAAGTCAGATTAGTGCTTTTGTGAAAACACACCTTCAGTTATGTTGATGAAGTGTTAACCAGGATGCAATTTTTGGGGGGAGATGGAGGGTTTTTACATCCCTCTACTCAATAAATGTCATCCTTGGAGTGGGAGGGAGGTGACCAGACTAGAAGTTGTGAAAAGAACTTGTGTAAGATCTGCTGTATAATATATCAATAGAACCCATGAATTGGACACTGAAAGTATATGAAGTTTCACACCAGCATTTGTTACGCAAGTTATGGACCGCACCCCCAAGTATTTAACTGCTGCCCCCCCCCCGCTCCTACAAAAAAGTCAAACAACCCTGGTATGATATAGCATTATATTATATGGCATATGTCTCAATTTTTTTTCTTTGGTTATTCCAAAAATGTTGATGTGTTAGAACACTATGGTTCTGTGCGTTGCCTTTGGTTTTGCCTGTACCACCTCCTCTCCACAACAACTGCAAACAGTTTATGGTAAAGTTGTGCCAGTTATTACATGCCTTTCAGATGTGCTAAATACAGACACAAAATCAGCCACCGCTGTTTCAGGTTTGGTAAATCACATCGTGCGCTAAATAAATATTTGCATTTACTGCTCCCAGTAATTTTGCGTCTTCTGGCAGAAACACCCATATTACATATTCATCAAGGCAAAAACGGTAAATGGATCGCATGAGCTATTTTGTCCATCTGAGAGACGCAATCCTTGGAGCGTCCTGTTAGTAGATCAGCTTCAACGCGTTTGTGTGCGCAGTCCAGTTTGCACACGTTTTTACACATGCAGAACTTTAGTACATCAGGCTCTAAGTCTATAAAACATATCCGATATTTATTTATTTATTCATTTTTTACACTGTCTTTTGAGCATAAACGCTGCCTTCTATTTTCACCAAGTGTCTCAAACGTGATATTCATGAGCTACAGTAATGATTTCACATTACATATCGAGCTTTATTAGATGTGTGCAAATGAGAAAGAATCATTATATTACATGTATTTTCTAATAGTTACATACTCCATAGTTATTTTCTTTTTTTGTCATCCAGCTGCACACAGAGGGTGACATTGTACTTGACAGTTTGACAGTATTGTGCTCAATAACCATAAGATATGATTCAATAGGCAGCAAAGACAGACAGATCTCGTAACATGTTTATTTCTTCTGTAAAATCTGGTATTTTATCATGGGGTCTGTGTCATCTCATTCATTTTTGCAGCCAGTCTCAAGAAGCCATTTGAGGAACTGTAGGTTTGTGACTTGGTGCTGATGTTCAAGCAATGGTCAAATCCCTACATCAGGTGTGTGATTGCTGACAATTTTGAGCAAGATGAAAGAAACCAGGAGAGAAGGAAGAGCTGAGAAGGGATTTGCAGTGACTAGGTCTATGATATTGGATGATGATTCAGAAGGAAGAGGGTGGTATGAGGTGCTATACTTGACGAGATGACTTTGAGCCTGAGATGAAACTCTGCTGTTCTGAAATCATTGCAGCCTTGGGGGACCAAGAGAGAAAAATGAGGCTGGTGATGACAAGGTCAGAGCAGAGAAAGCTGAAATAGTCGGTAGGCGACAAGAGAGCGGTCTGGTGTCCAGGGCTGAACCATGACCCGGAGGGCTTGTTGGGGGTGGAAGGTAGAAATGACTTCTTCTTAGAATTGCAACACTGCAAATGTGATTGTGGGCATCTACCAGAGGAGGAACAGAAGTGACAGGCAAGTTGAGGAGGTGTTGTTACTGTCTTTTTGTTGAAAGGCCTGTTATTTCCCCTCTGCAACATAATTAACTTCACATTGTATTAAGACAACATTTTCCTTTAAGCTTCCTCCAAAAATATGTTCACACTTACTGAGCAGACCTCAGTTGAAACCTTCAAACACAAGCAACTCTTTGTTGCCAAGTCCCACCCATGGAAGTGCATATCAATGAGGTGCTGAAAATAGTCTGCAAAGCCCATGCCGTTATTAGCATTAAAAAGGAACGTTAGATTTTTTTTATTTTTTTTCACTTTTTTCTTTTTCTTGTTAAACTGCAAATTTGGTCTATTCCTCTTCAACTGGAAGCATCTATCTGTGCTACTTTGATGCTCTTAGACACATTTTTGTAAGTGACACAGATTGTAAAATTGGCATCAGAGGACAGAAAAACATAACTGAGGCTCAGACTCTGACCAGTGCAAAGGCCTTCCTAGAGTGTAAAGATTATTGTTCCGTTCCCAAATTAATCCCATTTGTGAAGGGATAAACATACTTTAAAACTCACAAAATCTAACAAAAAATGTTTGAAAATTTAAAAAAAAAAAAAAACAACTTAAAAACATATTGTGGATCTTTTGCTGACATTCCTCTTCACATTTGCACCTCTTGTTCACATGTAAAAACTCTGGTTTCTGCATGGAGAGTGACGAGTTCACTTGCCAAAGGTGATGTCACACTCACATCCATTCATTCCACTGCTTTGTATAAAGCACATGCATCTGTAACCATAAGAAACAACAGCAAACATATACCAACTCATTTACATTTATTGTTTCATTTTTAACATGTATTTGAGTGTGGAAAGTCCATCCCTATTGAAGTATTCTTTCTTGTGATATTTAGTGAAACCGTAGTCCTCACAGATGTTTTCATCTTGTAAAGGTTCACACCAAGCTGCAGCTCCAGCCCGTCGTCTGTTCACATATACAAATTACATTTTGCTCTTCATTTTTCCAAAACATCTGAGGTTCTGTGTCATAAATAAAGATGAAGAAACAGATGCCAAAGAATTTAATATGTAACAAACTAGTTTTCTTTATGTCTTGTTCTGCAGGGAAAATAATCTCACTGTGCTTGATTGCTCAGATGCTTCCACAGAGATAAATAAACACTAGAGCAGACGTCGTCAGTGGTTGCATCAAGCTGAAACGTCCAACTGTGGCGGCCATCTTGGTACAGGAAGCTAAGCCCCGCCCCTCATGAAAATCTACGCATGGCAATGGTATTTCATGGTTAAAGCTAAAAAATAGGAATACCCATAGTCTTACAACTGTACGTTTTTATAGAAATAATAAAATATAGAAACAAGCAACAAAAAAGAAAATAAATTTAAGAATAAATATTATTAATTGAAGGAAACATCATAACACAGGCTTAAAAAAATATGGGCATTCCATGTGCAATATAGACCTACATGATTTTTTTTTTTTTTTAATTTAAATTGAGCAGTAAGCATATTTATATAGCATGTAGATTCTAATATTGTTTTAATAATTACACAATTAATTGCTCAATAACATAATGATCAAACATTTGGAAAAGGTGAAAACTGTTAATCAAACTGCAATTCATAACTTAATCATACAGGTTTATAAATACGAAATAAAAACACAAACAAAGGCTTTTTTTGTAAATATGAAATTATCAGAATATAGAATACTAGTATATACTCTAGCATTTATCCAGACACTCTCCATAATAGCTATATGATCAAATGTTGACGCTATGGATTTTTTTTCACCAGTGTCCTTAGCAAATGTCTCTTTGTAAGCTTAGTTTCTAGTGACAGTTGTTTCTTTTCTATATCATGTGGTACTGATGACCTTTTCTGGACCAAGATGGAGGCAAGATGCTCCAAACAAAAGCCCAGAGTGTTTATCTATCTCTGTGGATGCTTCATGCTTAGGTATTCAACATACCATCAGTGTACAACTGTCACCGACATAGATGCATTTTTAAGTGTTTGTAGTTGTTTTTTGTATTCTTGTGTCTGCAGAGATATTTTGTAAAACAAAAGCAAAGTAGACAGAGTTTTGTCCAAAATAAAAGATGAATTAAAAAACAATAATGATAAAAGTTGGAGTAAATAACAGTTATTCTGCAAACTATTCATGTTGGTGTGGATGTGGTAATATTTTGGTATGTACATATACTTTTTTTTAACTCAGCTTTTACCATTTCTGGCTAATAGTAGACACCAAGTAATACACGTTAAAGGCTTTTGTACGACATCCAACACCCCCCTCTCAACTGCAGCTTGATCGTGAGGGTCTGATTGTTACTATTTGCAGATTTAATTCAGACTGAGATTCACACAGGGGGTCATTTAACAGCAAATGCAGCTCTGGGGAAGTAAAATGACCACTGCAAAATGATCACTCTCTCTGATTTTACGATTTATAAGAATGTTTTATTCTCCAAACAACCAACTACATTTCTCCCAAATTTCAAATAAAAAGTTTGTGATTTCAAGCATGTATTTGCAGAACATGACAAATGGTCAAAATAAAATTTAAAAAAAAAAAAAAATGCAGGTGTTTCAGACCTTAAACAATGCAAAGAAAACCAGTTCATATTCATTTCTAAACAACAGAAACTAATGTTGAAACAGTGGAAAAGTTCACATATGAGTATTTGTTGGAAAAATCCTGATTTCTCCACTGTTACTGTTGGATGACTTTATGCAGCTCCTGGCACAGAAATCCAAGAAGCTCAGTAATGTTACATGGCTGTGACCATCCATGTTCCTGCAGAAGTTTTCACAGTGGGTTCAGGTCTGCAGATTATTCTGCTCATGACAGGGTGTTCATCTGGTGGTCCATCATCCGTACCTTTATGGACCTAGCTGAGTCCAGGAGCATCGTCGTGATAGAAGAACCAGTCCTCAGAGTTTGGGAACATTGTCAGAGCAGAAGTCCAGTAGTTTGTAATAGTTATTTTGATTCCATTTACTTTTGCGGCACTAATAGAACTGTTTTTGTCTATTGTAAGAAGATAGTGATGGCCACAGTAGTGGTCTTTTTACTTCTTAAATAAGGCACAGACAGGTGTTTATTAAGTAAAATAAGGTGTGTTTGTGTTGGAACTCAACAGACATAGGAGTGGAATGGCTGTCATACGTGCACACATGCTGATTTCAGAGGAAATTGCAGTGGTGTCTTTATTTTTTCCAGAGCTATACATATATTTGTTTTTAAAGTATATGGCCACAAGAGTGATTTGCAAGAAATCAACCATACTTTGTCATTATAATTAGCTCCACTAATGATCATTTACAAATGGCGATGGTCTAAATAATGTATACGCATGAGCACAACAGAGCAGCACAGTAAATCACAGAGCTACAGTGGAGCAGCCCTGAGGAGCAGCGACTCATCATCTCAGAGCGCTATACGCTGCTTCATCATTTTATTGCCTTGTGCTTTTGCACTTCACAGATCAAAGTGTATCAGAGTCTTTCTGCTTGACTCTGCATCGTGAGTGAGAGCAAAGCAGGGCCGTCCCCCCGATTCACCCTGAACGGAGTCTTACATGAGTGGAGATTCAATTAAGGGCTTCCGTCTTTACGCCTGGCCTTTCTGTATATTGCACAGTGAATGAGCAGGTGTGGATGGATCCGAGGGGCATCTGACGCCACCAACAGACACGTCGAACTCAGGGTGATGCTTTTCCCCTAATACAGCAGCTTTCTTATACCACCTGTTAAAATCTCCCTGGATAGTGCTTCCTTTTCAAGATCTAATAAATATTTAAGTAAAGAGTTTTTTGGTTTTTTTTTATCTGTTTCTAAAGCCATACTTTGGCAGGCAACCCTTTCTTCAGACAGATGTTTACCAAATCATCAACTTTTCTGTTATTTTTAAGTCTGTATGATCTGTATAGTATAAAAAAAATTCAGATACATGCCTTTTTATATTCTTTTAAGTCTACCCATGGATACAACATCACAGTAGTGAGTTTTTCTTAAAAAAAAAAAAAAAAATCAGCAAATTTGTTGAAAATAAGTTGAAATGATTACACTGAATGGTACCCATCTATAAATATTTGAAGAAGGTCTGTGATTGGCAAGTTCCCTACGATTTGCACATTGTAGTTCGCCTTAAAATGCAAAGGATGGCTAGAGAAGATGTTTATGTGAAATTTGCAGAGTATATCTGGTAGTTTGGTCAGATGAGGCTGGGATCCAGACTTCTACTAAAAAGTCTGGTAGTGGGTGATTTGGTCTGTACCTTATTACATGACCAAATGAATCATACCAAGGAAAAAACAAGGTACAGTTTCCTTGAATTAAAGGAGTGATATTTTACTTTTTAAAAAAATTGAATTATGTGTTTTCAAACATTTCCCTGTGGTCTACATAAACTGTAAATGCTCTGCTTGGGTCTGAATTCTTCATTAATTCAACTCCACAGGTCCATCTCCAGCCTTATTTCTGAGTAATGACACCAGAAAGGTGGTTTTGAGCGCTGGCCCTTTAAATGCAAATAAGCCACTTCATGCCCCGCCCCCTCCAGGTTGTTGGCTGTGCTGCTCTGTCCAGTTCCACCAACAACTGAAAATTTTAGGTAATCAGCTCAAAGTTTGAACACATTTTCAGTCTGGACTATAACCGTCAAACAATTATGGTGTATTTGGCAAAATGTTAGTCGGAAGTCTTGACCTTGTATGCCTAAATGTCATAACATAAACAGTTATATACGTAACAAATTAAGCAGGAATTAAAAGAGGTTGTAGGAATCTACTGGATTTTTGCCCAAATGAATATAAAGATAGTTTTTGCAGCACCTGGAGGGTTCAAATTCAAACTATATGAACTTTTAGGGTTGAAATACACAAATAAATGAACCAAAGACTAATAAAAGTGGGTTTCGCTAAATATGAGCCCTATAAACTAAAGACTACATGTGAGAGAGCACCCTGCAATGACACAGTAATTTAATATGATTTGCCTTTTGCTGTGATAAATATATTTCTGTTCCAACATATTCTTTAACTGATGCAGTGAGTAGATTCTCATTTCTTAAACAATCTTCAAATTGATAGAGATTTAGAATCCCTGATGAACTGGGTTTCAATGGGAAAAGGTCATGTGGTCTGATGAGTCCAGAATGACCCTGTACCAGAGTGATGGATACATCACAGTGAGAAGAAAGGTAGGGAGTGATTACCCATCATGCCTAGTGCCTACAGTACAAGCCTGTGGGGGCAGTGTTATGATCAGGGGTATCTTCATTTGGTCAGGTCTCAGCTCAGCAAAGCCACGTGTCCAACAGGATAAAAATAAATGTTGTAACACTGCATCAGCCAACGAAAACAAAGGTAATAGTAGATGAACAAAATACTACAGTGTGGGACTATATTTGGCAAGACTGTGTATAAGTACTTCTTCAAAAAACGATTCTTCTTCTTCAACTCAACTTTAAACATGTAAAGCTGTAAAACATTCAAAGGACCATTTAATACTTTACTTGTTGAGTAGTTTTTTTTGGCGTTTGTTTTTTTACTTAGTGTATTAGTGCTGTTAGTGAAGGAGATTTTGTGAATAATTCCTGCATCACTGCTTTTGTGCATATATCCCAGTTCAGGGCTGTGGCTGGTTCACAGTCTGATACTTGAAGAAAATGCGAACAGCCAAACAAAACCTCTGATCCAGACAGCCCATCAGAAATGAGCACTAAAGCTGTCAATAGTTAGTTTTCCATTGGACATATGTGCAAAACTTTACCGATATGTACTAAATGTTGAAAAAACAGAAGTGTGTTATGTTGGTTTATCCATTAAATCACAAATGTGATGATTTCTTTATTCATTATTGTCAGATGACACAGGAAGTCATTCCATAAACATGGCAACGAATGTAAATATGGTGTTGATTTACAGATATATTTATTATTATATATTACTCCTCTATTCTGTACTAAATTAAAACATGATTGGGTTTCCTGGTGTGTCCACATACCGCAACATGTTTCTTTTAAAACTCTTCTTCGCTACTTGTTGTAACGTCCGACAACATCTGTATTTGTTTTTTTGTTTTTTTATTCATGTGACTAGTTCCAGTCGTGGTGGAAATCAGATAGGATGCAGCTCTTGCTTTGAGCTTTCATAGTACTGTGGGCAGTCAGCACAGCGGAGCGTCCCCTGTGGTCATCAGGGGCGCTGAATCATCCTGATGACTATTGACTCCACCCTCAGTCTGTCCTCAGTTGTAGACTTTTATTAGGACACATTTTGAGCTGTCATTGCAGTAAAAGGTGCAGGTGTGATGAACAGCCTTTAAGCAGCTGTACTCAGTTTAGCTGCTTCAGTTCCAATGCCCTGCTATTTTGCATGCTGCTTCTTGGCATGAAATACTTAGAGACTCAAATGGAACAGAGCCATGATTAATGTTTTTGTTTCAATGCTCTGGCCAGGGTCTGCTGTGAAAGAAAATGTAGTGTCAAGTACGCCTACCCCTCTGTGCCATCTGTTTGTGCGCGCAGGTGTAATTATTTGCATTCTTGTTTGTGTATATCTGGGCGACAGGGGGAGCTCTTTCAGAAATCCTCCACCGGGTCCGATCATAAACGTGCAGCCACCCCTGACGCTGAGCATGACAGAGGCGACATGCGAGTCCACAGGGTGTGTTTTATTGAAATGGCTCACACTGTAAAATACATGAGCGAGCTCTGCATGGAGATTTAGAAGTGGTGTGTAATATTGAAGCCAGAAATCTCCACAGCCATAGAATGATGTGTTCTTCAGTGTAAACTGTACCATAAAACACATGCTGCCACTTTATACATATTTAAAATGTATGCTTCTGTGAATGATTCATGGCTTTTGGCTGTGATTAATTTTTTTTCCCCTTTTAATTTGGAAAAGTTTGCCTTATCCTATTCCAGCTGAAATCTGCCCAAAAAAAGACGTGAGAAGAGAGATAAATGAATCTAACAGAAGGAGTTATATATTCTGTGACAAATAATGACAAATAATGTCTCTGATCTCTTTTATAATTAGTGGGCATATGTCGCTGAACTGTCAGATTATTTTAAATTGCTTCCGTTAGATTAAATGTCATTGGTCCTGTACCTTACTGCTCCTGCATGAAATGACAAAAAGAAAATGCATCACCTATGTGTTAGACACACAGTAAATTGGAAGATAGAGATTACTTTTGTCTCATCCAGCTCCAAATTAAATCCATTTCTTAGATAACACCTGGTCTGGGGTCACTGTATCTATGGTAACAGCCTGTAAACTTTCTCTATGTGGTAGATTTATATTTCCACAGAAATCATTAAGCTCTTGGCTCTTCAATGCTTCTCGTGTTGTTCCTCGACAGTGGCAGTAGTGTCTACAAATGGTACCAGCTAATGTCACTGTAAGACCAGTCTCCAACACAAAACAGGACAAACAAATATCATAAGAACTGAAACAGAAAAACAGGCCAAATTACACATAAAATTCAGATTCAGACAACTTTATTTATCCCCGAGGGGCAATTGAGTTTAGCAGCAGATTCAGTTGGGTTAAAAAGACAGATAACAAGGGAGAAAGAGAGACAAACAAATCCATATCAGGCACTCAGCACAGGCTCTCACAGCATAATAAAATAATATAAAAATACACAGTAATACATGGCACCCAAGTAAAGCAACGGTAGATACATAAATGGTAATATATATATGTGTGTGTGTGTGTGTGTGTGTGTGTGTGTGTGTGTGTGTGTGTGTGTGTGTGTGTGTGTGTGTGTATAATGCTTCATTTTGAAATCTGAATTACAGGTGTTTTTCTCTCGTCACACATGATAAACACTACAGACAGGTTTTAATCCTGTGTCATTTGCTTCACAGTATCTCTCAGTGTCTCATCACTTGCGTGCTCATCTGGTGTTGTGACTCAGTTCTCGTGTGGCGCGAATAAGAAATTACTTCTTGTATGTGTTGGTTTTTAATGTTTCATAACTGATGAATTTGGTTTCATCTCACATTTGAAGTGCAACTGCTAATTTGCATATCTCAGTGAGTAAAAATACCAGATGTGTGCATGCATTATTTCATTGCACTCAACGATTCTGTGCCAGCAACAGTATGACCTCACAGAACCCTGATTTGGCTTTAAGTCAAGAATTTCTATACTAATGATGACAAAATACACATACATTTGTACATGCGAAGGCATTTTACAAAAGAAGAAAAGATCAGTTATTCTCCAAGGTCATTGTGCCCACAAAAACTAGACAGTCGAAATACTATTATGAAAAATATTTACACAGGTTTGTAACAGGATAAAAGGACACTTTACAACCAAAAGGTCCAAGTTCAGCTCCTGTAATACAGTGCCTTGCGAAAGTATTCGGCCCCCTTGAACCTTGCAACCTTTCGCCACATTTCAGGCTTCAAACATAAAGATATGAAATTTAAATTTTTTGTCAAGAATCAACAACAAGTGGGACACAATCATGAAGTGGAACGGAATTTATTGGATAATTCAAACTTTTTTTAACAAATAAAAAACTGAAAAGTGGGGCGTGCAATATTATTATATATTAATATGAAAAACTGGATACACTAAGTGGATCAATAGGTATTAAACAGTTTAGATCAGTTGATGGTTTTGGTTGACAGTAGATGTTTGGGTCTTTATGGTTTACAAATCATCACAAAGGTTGTATCACTCTTATGCAACCGACAATTTTAAGATAATCCATTATTAGTCACACAACTGGGGCATAGTTGTTTATTCAGGGAACAGAGTGGTCCTATAAGACTACTGATAAGCCTCTGATCCCCTCAAGGTTATGACTCTACTCCATTTGGAAACAGATAGGGCTTTATAGGCAGAATGTCATTAACTGCACTGACACTTTATTCTTCAGAAGTTCACTCTGACCATACAATCCCAGGTCACATAATATACACTCACTCATTCATACTGAGGAGTTTCATGCAGATATTAGCCGTTTCTCAGGACCAAGAACGCAGAGTACGGTTTTGGCAAGAACGGTCTCAGAGGACGCACTTCCCAAGAACGCAAGTTTGTCTGTAATTATAACGGCTTTGTACTAGTGAACTTTCCTCCCTGTCTGCTCCACAACGGATTTCCCTCAAATCACCACAGTGTCACTCGTTTGATTTCAATATGTCTCTACTAGTTTTTACATGTCATTAATACTAGGGATGTCCCGATCCAGGTTTTTGCACTTCCGATCCGATACCGATACTGGCCGATACCGATACCGGCCTATCCGA
>JAQQZY010000016.1:21779617-21791455 GCA_030068375.1 Ostorhinchus rueppellii | reverse complement strand
TGTGTGTGTGTGTGTGTGTGTGTGTGTGTGTGTGTGTGTGTGTGTGTGTGTGTGTGTGTGTGTGTGTGTGTGTTAATCAGTGAGAGTCAGCCTGCAGGCTGGTTTACAAGTTAAAGTACGTACTGTTCTCAAATGTAGCAAGCAAAAGTATAAGTGCGTATATTATATTCACAAGATGCAGTCATTGCTGCGATTTCTTTTAAAATGTCTAAAACAAACAAAAGTAAGCGACAAATCTACATGAAGGCTTGACAGGGAACAGTAATGGTCAATTATTCTTTTAAAATGGACATAAAGACTACACATCTACTACTATATCTACAATATGCAGGTCATCTACATCTGTCAGTTAACTGTAAAATATGTAAATAGTCTATAATTGTCATATTACTACATATGGCTATATTGCAGGTAATTGATTTTAAATGCAGTTCTTGTTCACCTCAGATTAAACAAACGTCTGGTTTTATGGATGTCTTATTGAATCTTTATGATGCATTTACATGTCAAATTGAGCACAAAAACTTAAACACAAATGAACCTGGGTAACTACTTAGTGTTTTCTGGTGTTTCTGACTCATTGTCTGCAGTTAAAAACAGGCGTCTGTCAGAGTTTCCAGTGGTGACACACAAACATGCTACTTCTTCGTGGCTGTGTGGACATCAGTTGTCTCACTACACTCTACATTTCTCACCACACCGCAATTTATTGGCCAATGTTGACTCAGTGTGGGCTGTGGGTAAGGGTACACCCTAGCTGTCCCCTAAATGAAGTCTTGTTATGCCAAACAGGAAATCTATGTTTGGAGTCTGTCTTTTACCACCGCTGCCAGAGCTGGAAATGGTTGTGGAATAAAAAATATTCCTGCAGACAGTGTGCTAAAGGGTGCATGCGTGTACCGGTGCCAAAAGGAGGCAGAGGATGTGACTGACAGGGCACTTGAACAAGAATGGACACTAGATCATTTTTTCAACACTAAATTAATCTTTCACCATCATTTATCAATATTTAAAATATACCCATAAATGTTCTGGTCGAAATAACAGATTCAGTATAAATACCTGAGGTGGCTTTAGTTTTGTGTCTTTGTGATCTGTGGGTGTGCATCATGAAAACACTGTTTCAGACTCTGATTCTCAGAATGTCTTTTTCTAATGTGTGTTTCTGAAGCTTTTCACATGTGATTGTTTGATGCAGTTTCCATCTGTTTCTGTTTGTTTCATTTCTTCAGTTACATTCCAATCTTCTTAATGGTCCACATATGTAGTTAATTATTCACTACATTTACACTTTTACCCTTTATTGATCCATCAACTTTTTATTTTTGGGATTTCAGGTTTCTTTTTTCCACTATTTCCATGCTGAAGGTTAATCTATTCACTCATGGTCTTAAAGATTACATTTGCTCCACTAAGATTAGTTGCATCGGTGGCAAGGCACCGGGGGCGGATGAGATTCGGCCCAAGTATCTAAATCTGGATGTGCAGGGACTGTCTTGGTTGACATGTCTTTGTAACATCACATGGCAGACGGGGACGATGCATCTGGATTGGCAGACTGGGGTGGTGGTTCCTGTTTTCAAGAAGGGGGACCAGAGGGTGTGCTCCAACTACAGAATGACTATTCAAACAATAGTTGAACCTCGGATTCAGGAGGAACATCCCAAACAGAGAGCACTGGACCAGCTCTATACTCTCTATCAGGTGCTCAAGGGTTCATGGGAGTTCGCCCAACCAGTCCACATGTGCTTTTGGAGAAGGCCTTTGACCATGTCCCTCATGGTATCTTTTGGGGGCTTCCTTTGGAGTATGGGGTCTGGGACCCTCTGCTAAGGGCGGTCCAGTCCCTGTATGACCGAAGCAGGAGCTTGGTTCACATGGCTGTAAGTCAGACCTGTTCCAGGTGCATGTTGGACAACGGGGCTGCCCTTTGTCACCAGTTCTGTTCATAAGTTTCATGGGTTGAATTTCTAGGTGCAGCCAGGGGCTGGAGGAGGTTCAGTTTCGGGACCACAGGATTTCATCTCTGCCTTTGGGGTTAATTAGAAGTATTTATAAGCAAATTAAAAACAACACCCCCCTTATGTTTTATCATGCCGGTGGTCCGTGATGACCACTCCTCAAAAATAGTTTTAAATAGTCTGAAATACCTCACATGTGACTTGTTGATACCTTTGGGTTTATTTAGAAGCACCAAAAATATGTTTTTTTAGATCTCAATGACCTTGACCTTTAGCCACTTAAGTCTAATCTCTTTATATTATACTCCATGTGAACATCTGGGAACATTCACAGAAATACAAGCTGTTCCTAAAATATTGGGAATGGGATGTGTGGATGAAAAGAAAGATGGAAGGACACTACTAAATATATAAACCTTCCAGCCCTAACTATCACTGGAACGGAGGCATAGAAATGAATGAAAAGAATCATCACATGAAAAAAACAGTATCCACAGCAGGTAATTGTGCATTATGGTAAATAAACTTATATAGCACTTTCCCACACCTTCATAGTGCCCAAAGTGCTTTACAAAGCCTCACATTCACTCATATACCAATGGGGGGCTGCCAGGCCCTACTGGCAGAAATTTAGGGTTCAGTGTCTTGCCCAAGGACACTTCAACATGTAGAGCCAGGATTTGAACTGCCGACCCTTTGTGGTCATTGGATCACCTGTTCTGCCAACTGAGCCACAGCCAGCGATTTATTATTTATTTATTTATTATTGCAACATTGCACTTGTAACAGAACTCTCACCTTGTCTGAGGTCAAAGTTCAGGATCTTGCATAAGAAAAAAAAATTCATCTCACACTTCAGCAGCTATGATTGGATGCAGTTTTTTTACCCCAAAAAATAATAACATTGCAGAAAAACAAAATAATACCTTGCAGTGATTGGAAGGAACAGTTCTTTTTCAAGTCAGTAATGGAAAAGTGTGTATTTCATTTGAGTGTCAACCGTGGCAAAACATCAAAATGCAGAGACACACCAATGGGACATGATAGAAAGTAATGACAGTTAATGATTTACAAAAAAAAAGTTACAGAAGTGATCATTTACACACAAAAATAAACAATGAACAAAATGCTACAAATGTGCTCATTCGTACAAAACTATCCAGGACATGTGATAAGAGACTAAGAGAAATAAATACTGTTAACAGTGCATGTTTGGACTGTGTTACTTCAGGATGACATGGTATGTTTTATGTTTTCATGGGTCTGAAAATTCATGACTAAACCACATATACTTAGTAAATGCATGGACTATCAAAGACTATGGAGTCAAAATGTGCAGGTGATGGTGTTCCTTTATGTATTAGGGAACTAATGTTTGCATCACTGTGCCTCAGACCTGTTGTATGTTTGTTTTATTTTATCACTACCAACATTTGAAGAATGACCACTTATTTATTTATTTATTCATTTGCAACTGTTGGTTTTGCTCATTTTTCAATGCATTCTTCCCTGTCCTTGATGTACATTTTTGTATTTTTTAACCAAATGAAGCATCAGTTTTTTTATCTATACCATGTACTTTTGTTAAGGTTTAAAGTGACTGTCCAGGTTCGACATTTTCACATACATGACCTGTTTTTTTGTGCCTCAGATGTGCAGCGTCTGTTGCTAAGAGCCCCGTCTTTGACATCGGTATCTACTTATGTACTCTGATAAACAACATATGGTCATTTCAGTAGCCACACTGGACCCTCAAGTGTTGAACTCAAACATGACTCAAGGGTTGCAACACACTCATTAATCCCATGTTGACTCAGTTAAAAGGTTAGAATTTGTCTTAGCTGAGAACATAATGGCTTTCTGGCTCTTAAATTGCTGCCACCGTGCAGCAGATTTCACATTGGCCCACAGTTTGCTGGTGATGGAGGGTGACGGTGACGGTGAGCTGGTCTGTAACCACACAGATGCATGGGACTGGGTTCACACCATGCAGCCTGCATACATGTCCATCATCTGCTTTCTCGGCGTCATAGGAAACTCCTTCGTGCTTTGCGTGTTCTGTCTCCAGAAGCGTCGCAGCTCTGTGGCTGACATCTATCTGACCAACCTGGCCGTGGCCGACCTCCTCATGGTTTCTTGTCTACCGTTCTGGGTGGCAACTATTGTTGATGAATTCCACTGGAGATTCGGGGCACCCATGTGCCAGCTGATCAACATCATCATCGGGATGAATTATTACTGTAGCGTGTTGTTTCTTACACTCGTGAGCGTCGACCGATACCTTGCCCTCACCAGACCTCTGTCGCAGGGACGGGAAAGACGAGCGTTTTGGGCGCGTGGAATTTGTTTGATCATCTGGATTGCTGGGATCTTGCTCAGTTTTCCTGCTATCCTCTTCCGATCTGTTCAGTTCCTTCCACATCTGGGGATTGAGGCGTGTTATTTAGTGTACCCACATGAAGGCTGGAGACTGCGCTACAACATGACTGTGAGCATAGTGGGCTTCCTTATCCCTGTTCCTATTGTATCCTTCTGTAGCTACCACATCACGAAAGTCCTTCGAATCAGCAAGAAGATGAAAAAAGGCAACGGGGGAAGTGCAGAAAGAAAAGCTGCACACCTTGTACTCATTGTCTTAACTGTGTTCATTCTGTCCTGGCTCCCGTACCAGATCCTGATCTTCTTGGACACTTTGGATCATTATGAAATCATCTCTGGGTGTACATGGGCATACGTGCTGGACATTGGGGAACAATTAGCGACTTATCTTGGCTACAGCAACAGTTCATTGAATCCTTTCCTGTATGTTATTGTCGGGAAAAACTTCAAGCAGAGGGCGAGCGAAGTGTTTAGACTTTTACTCTGCAGGAGTAAATGGCAGCGGGGGAAGTCGAGTCAATCTAATGCCAACTTCAACACGACCAAACAGGAGAGTATAAAACTGAATGGAGTCATTCTAAATTTAGAGTAGAGGTAGTCATTACAGCATTTTAAGTCAACATCATCTTGATTTTGGGGCATACGGTAAAGTTTTCTTCCTCTGGTTGTGAAAATATAAGATTAAACATGATACAATATATGAAACAATGCATACTTTTGTCTTTTAAGCTTTCTCAAAGTATCTTAACCCATAAAGGCCCAAACACTCACCGACGACCAAAAGCATCTACTGATATCAAATGTTGATCCACTGATTCTATCAACACATGTAAATAATTAGTGTAAAATGCTGTTTTTCACCCTGTGGTCAACAAGTATGACTCATTTGGATGTTCAGAGGCTCCGTAGTGACCATAGAAACACTGTCATCTTCTATAACATTGATTCACCAGTAAAACCCATGGTGGTGGATCAATGACAGTGGATGGAAACACTGGGTTTATGTTCAGTGAATGACGTAGTTTACAAAAAAAAAATATTTTCTTCAGTTTTCTCTGTTTTTGATATAATAACCATCAACTTTAATCTGGACTTTTATGAACATCCACATGATCACCGAATTAAATAAAATCAAACACCTAATTTTACTTAAAAATGCAAAATACAGAGCATAATATTAGAATAAATGGTGATAAATCAGTTAAGAAAGGTTAAAAACAGAGACAATTTTGTTTGGGAACTCCCACAAAAGTACCACTGGGTCTGTATAGGTTAAGTTTTTGTACTTGTGTCACTATGGTTACACAAATACATAATAATCTACATTCAACAATGTGTAATTTGGTTGTGTTAGTCTTGGTTGTTGCCCAAATTTTTGCAGCAACTATGACGAAACTGAGATTAGTCTTTGTTCTGCAACAAATTGTGTTACTGCAGTGTAAAAAGGAGTTTGTGTCTGTAATTTCTCTGCTTGATTGCAACACTAAGTGAAAGCTTTGGAGAAAAATTACATAATAAAGTGTTTAGATCTGATAAAACGACATATCCATTTATGGGCTTTTAAATCATGTTTTTGTAAGACAATTCGGCAATTACTGTCTTCAATAAAACATTAAGGGTCATTGATGGTTGAGCTGTGAGTGCTCAGAAGAGTATGTTTTTCTCCTAATTTGGTTATTTACGATTAGACGAACCAGATTTGTGTAACAGTAATGAGAAATATTAAATGATAAGATGGAAGGATTGTTTTCTGAAGATAAAAGAAAATAGAGCTGCAGGAAAGTTTTTCTATGGAACACAGTTTTTCATGAGGTACAGAGGTTCAGGAAAATCTGCGCAGAGTAAACAAATGAGTATTCCACTGGTTACTCACTGCAGGGATTAATGTTCGTGCTGCAAGAAGGTATTTAACCCATAGGGACCCCTCCAGCCTTTTTTGTTTATTTATTTATTGATGATCAGTATGGCTGTGTTGCCGATTTCTTTATTGGCATATTTATTGAATGTAATGTTGTTCACTTTTGCAGGCTTAATATTCACCACAGACACTTTTTGCACCCTCACAGGACCCTCAAGCCAAAAATGTAAATGTAAAATACTCCTACAAAATAATCATATATCAACATGCATTTCTTCTGCATAAATTGCTCCGACCAGTTCAGCTCTTCTGAAAACTAGCAAATGTTCAGTAAGTTTCAGGATTTTCACCCCTTAAATGCCAGTTTGAATACACGATGCCACGTTTTTATTCTAAAACACTTAAAATATTTCACTATGTTCCATATAATATATAAAGGGATGTGGCATTGTATTATATCAGTCCTGGGCATATCAAAAATTAGCTGTAAGTCAATGAGGCACAAAAACTACAAGTTGTTTTTTTTGTTTGTTTGTTTTTTTCCAATGAAACTTTTCAAGTTCCTTGGAACTTGACTTAGACTGTGACACATCCAGGATGACAGCAGCTTGTGTAAATTATGCAGTATGATCCGGTTCCACACATACACAAACAGGTTACAGATCAACTTCGTTTACCCTCAGGGGGAAAATCAGTTTCCATCATGAAAAGAATAAGAAACAAATGAATCATGATCAAATGAATGTGGAGGGCGGTTCAGAGGCAGACTCCTCTTAGAATTACTTATAAAAGAAGAGCTGTTACAGCATTAATTTGAGCAAAAATGACTGACATAAAAAGATATGTTTAAGTTATTCTGGTGTAATACTCACCCTGTGTCCTATAGTTCATATCAACATTTACTGAAGTTGTTTTTAACTGTTTTTGGTTCGTTTGTGCATGAACATGTGAGTAAAATGAGTGTATGTGTGCTCTCTTTGAAATATTAAACATTTACCCCATGGCTTAATTGTTGGCATCCTGTAGCCCTCAGAGTTGTTTCTTCTCTTTCTGTGATTAGATGAATTGGCTCCAAAGGTCACAGGTAACAAAGTTTTCTCATAATCATTACACCCATTACACCTCTATGTTTTACACAAGGATTTTCATTTAGGAGAGTATGAGGCCAAACACTGTTGTTGTTTTTGTTTGTTTTTTCTAATCAACTACCTGGAAATATAGGATGATGTGATAGCAACAGGGGGTACACATTAATATCAAAGTCTTCTGACAACCATCATCAGCTGACTGAACGATTATTAATGAAAACCCTGTTGCTAAAAGGACTGAAGTCATGTTTTTGAACAAATCAAGTTGCGCATATAAACATGTATTTGTTTAGCTAAGTGCACGCTACACACTTAACAGATTTTTATTTTTTTTTTGTGACTTCAGTGCTTTTAGTCCAGGGTCTCGTACTTCCTGGTGACTCTGGTCTTATCCAGCAGCCACCACTGCATGGCAGCATTAAGGCAAGAACAGTTTTCTATGTGTCAAGGGTGTCAATGATTCTACCTGGATGTATTTGTAAGTGACATCAGATCCCAAAAAGTGGTTCCAGACACAGCAAACCCCGCCCCTTGCACGTATTGTAGGTTATTTTGGCATCGATCCAGCTGATGTCATCACATCTATGCATGTGCTGATGTCAGAATATCAACTGCCTCTATATACGTGGCAAGTCTGAAGTAAATTGAAACAAAACAGATTTTTTTATAGACATTTGAAAATTCACCCATTATAAGTATTTGTGGGAAAAAAGATTTTAAAAAAAAATTCATTAAAAATTTTTATTTTATTAACCTACTTTTCCCAAAATAACCACATCTGTTTTGGATCACTGGCAATCTATAAACCAAATTTGGTATGAACTCAACTAATAGTTTTGCTGCTACAGACCTGTGAAATTTCACCCATTTTAAGTAAATGGAGGGGTAAAAAAAAAAAAGAGTTAAGAAAATCATAAAAAATGGAAAGTTTGACCTATTTTTCCCAAAATATGATGACATCTATTCTAGGTCATTAACAATCTATAAACCAAATTTGTTATGAATTCAACCAATAGTTTTGCTGTTAGACATTTGAAATTCCCCCCATTATTAGTAAATGGGGCTTAAAAAAGATTTTGATAATAATGGATTAGATTTTTATAGCGCTTTTCAAGTCCCCCATAGTGCTTTACATTATTGATCCAGTATTCATTCACTCTCACATTCTCCCTCTGGTGGTGGTAAACTACATTTGTATCCACAGCTGCCCTGGGGCAAACCGCTCTACTACCTGACCCACAGCCGCCCCAACTTTAGAAATTTTTAATTTTTTTTTACTTTGACCGACTGTTTCCAAAATCTAACCAGATCTAGCCTAAGTCATTGTCCCTCTATAAAGCTAATTTGGTATGAATTGAACCAGTACTTTTGCTGCTACAGTGTTAAACACAAAAACAAACAAACCAAACCAAAAACAATAGGCCTTGCTTCTCCTTTGGACGTCAGGGTAATAAATTCAAGTAAAATGCAGACTTTGTTTATCACAAGCAGCAAGAAAGGCAGTCGCTGATGTTTATTTATTACTGAGGTTTTCCACTTTGCCCAGAGAAATGAATTCCTTTTATCAGTAACATCAAATGCATGTGTGGTCAGTAGCTCTGGCAGTGAACGCAGCTCAGGCTTCACTTCTCCCTTGGCCACGCCCCTCAATTAGCACAGGTGTATAAAAGCATCTGTGCTGTGGGTGCTCTCAGTCCTGCTGCAAAAGGTGGTAAGTCAGCTGTGACTCTGGACAGGATTTTAAAAGAAGAAGTGATTGGTGGTTAATTTCTGTCTTTTTGTTTTAATAGGTTTACCTGTCTGCTGTTTTGCCCTTAGTTCTGTCCTCCTCTGTTTTGCTCTTAGTTTGTCCTTCTTTTTTGCCCCTTTGTTAGGTTTTTGTATTGCTTATGTCGATCGTATGTTTAGTTTGTCTAATTAGTCCCCTTGGTTGATTTATGCAAGGTTTAGCTCTGTTATACATTATGTGGTTCAACAACCCGGAGATTTCTTTGTTAATTTTGTTTTAGTTTTCTTTCAGGGAGCTAGTCGCTGCATGGTTGGGGGTTGGGGGGGTTTAAGCACATTGGTGTGGTCTCCCCACTTGCTTAATTTTTCTACAATTTCAGTATTTTACTTTCTTTTGATTCATTTAAATAAACTATTTGGTTAATTTCAACATGCCTCTGTCCTTCATCAGAACGAACCTGTGAGCTCCTTGAAAAATCACCTGCACATAGGATTATCAGAACACCCATTTCTTTAATGTCAGTTATTTCCTGGACTCAGATCCAGGTCCGATTGCCCTCGCTACACATGGTTAAGACTTGTTCTGGCATTTCCATAACCTGTGTGTGGATGGTTCCTTTCACTTTAACACAGAGGAATTTTGTTGTGATTATTCAGGAACACTGCTGCATTTCAGCATGACATTAGATGTGACAGTATTGGACATATAGAATATGGGCGGCCCCAGACTCTGGAATGCCCCCCCCCCATGTCTGAACAGCGCACATGGTGGAAGGTTTAAAGTCTCGTCTTCAGACCCAATCTTATTCTTTGGCTTTTAACACCATGAGTTGTGTGGTCCTCTGTGTTTATTTATTTTAGTACTTTTAACTATTGGATTTTATTTAGAGCACTATTGTAGTTTTAAATACTTATTATTTTTAATTTTTGTCTTAATTGTTTTTTTGTTTTTATGATGTGCAGAACTTGTTCTTGGGGTTTAAATGTGCTATAGAAATAAAGTGGATTGAATACATCTTTTATGTTATCCCAGTAGCCTTAAGCAGAGCTGATGATGCTGACATTTAGTACCCTGTTATTCAAAATGTGATTCATCCTACTGGTGCGCAGACTGAATTTTGACTCTTTTATAAACAAGTAGATAAATGGAACTACTTGGCCAAGGGTGTGGAAGAATGCATCTCTATATACAAAGAGGTTTGTAGCAGTTCTCCTGTCTTGCTGTGTACTCTCTCTGTGTACGCTCTGTGTACACAGATGAGCCCGGGTCCAGACGTGAGATTTTAAATCAGCAGCGGAGGATCAAATGGAACATATGGTAAGAAGCTTTCATCTTCCATTCACTTTATTTATAGCATTCACATTAGTGCAATTAGTAACATGTGCCACTGAAGCTGCCCACTGTAAATTGAAAGTAAATTGAAAAGGACATTTGGTTTCTACTTCACAAGTGTTTGAGTCATAAGCAGCAAGAATGAACATGAACGATGGGTAAATAAGGAAGAAGGAGGAAATGTGACCGCTTTCAAACTCGTGTAGTAATTTCATCCAGTTGTGTGTTTGTGCCTCTACATTTCAGCAAGGCTTTAATTTTTTTACTCCACTATATTTGAAAAACTGCTTTACTTTTCAGATTAGTTTTTCATCTCCTTGCTGTCCAATGAGAACCACGTATCTCCAAAAGAATGCAGAGGTGGGAAGGAATGACGCACAAATTCATAACTGTGGCTTTACATTTTTACTCCCTACATTTCAAGAAAAATATCAGTCTTTTCTAATCTTTATATTTTCCAGACAGGCCAGGTACGGTGTTTGCATTGCAACTGGTAGGGATTATTGCTCAAAACATACATTTTATAGTAGTTAATGAACAAAGATAATTAAACAATCATGTAATATAGAATCATTTTATAGCTTTAGTGGAGATGAATCTGTATTTTTATTCTGTTAAAAGTGTGTGTACTTTAACCATTTTCTGCGCAGTAAAACAGTATCAATTTAACTTGGGAGTTGAATTTAACTCTGTTTCAGATAACATTTGGTCCCACTCAAAATTAGAGTAAAATTTACTCTATGGCCAGTGTCAAATTTCAGAGTTAATTCTACTCCATTCATTGTCAAAACAATGAAATGTGTAAAAATATTTAACACTGGTGTTTTCACACTGCTAGAGTAATATGATTACACTTTTTAAAGAGCTATTTTTCCTCTACATTTAGTTATAAAATGACTCTGTAATGCTTCACTATTTCTCTGCTGTGTTTTTTCTTTAGTTTACACCCTATAATGAAACAATGTAGAATTGCAGGCTCTCTGAGGTGGGGGTCGACAGATGTAAGTTTGCTCTTTAGGTTCTACTCACCCAAGAACATGCTTTTACTTTGGTAAAGTCCTCCCCACTTGTAACACAATAAAAGCTTCATGGTGACAGTCAAGTTTGGTTTTGTTCTGCTACATGTTTGACTAATGGTGTCACATCAATAAAAAAAAATAAAGATAAAAAGGACAATAAATATGTTAAAACCGTCAAATGAACCAAAATAAACATTAACACTAAAACCCCTTGAGCCCCTGCACATAAAATGGAACACAATGAGAAAAATGTCTAGTACCCACAATGCAATGCAGCAGACTGGCACTAATCATCGTTGTGTAGAGGTGAATTTGACACTGCATCTGTGTAGAACTTTACACTGACTTTTAACTCTGTTAGAGCTGCTTTACTCTGCATAGAGCTATAAATATTCTATCTAGGTTAAAATAGTTTGACTCTGAAATATTGACTGTATTTTTTTTTTTTTTTTTTTTTTTTTTTAAAGTTGGG
>JAQQZY010000016.1:21751555-21769923 GCA_030068375.1 Ostorhinchus rueppellii | reverse complement strand
GATGGATGGATGGATGGATGGATGGATGGATGGATGGATGGATGGATGGATGGATGGATGGATGGATGGATGGGTTATTAAATAATCCCTTAACCGTGCATCACTACTAGTCTGTATAGGCATGTACCAGTTAACAGCGGTATAAAAGGTTATCTACAGTACATATCTCCTTGTAATAGCGTGCCACGGTACTGTATGTGTGCTAGAGTCCTGCACCGGATTAGTGTTAAATCACGAGCCGGGTCAGGTTGTGGGTCTAATGTACACAGGTACAAGCAGGTGCAGGTTTGGAAAAGTGATGGACCCATGTAGTACTCTGATGTGTGTTGAGTCTAAAGATGCTTCTCTGTCTCTGAGGGATGGGGCTTTACTGCACTGTGTGTTCACATGCATGTCCAGAGAGAGAGACAGAGAGAGAGAGAAAGATTTGCAGGGGCGGACCGATGCAAAATCAACTGCAAAACCGAAATTCCGCGGTTCATAAGGGTGGATTGTTCTGTGCAGGGCAAACCAAACCGTACACGATTTTCCTGAGTACCGTTGCATCCCTAATTTCTATCTTCACTATCCAGCTTCTGAACCTCCCAGTGGGTCATATCTGAGGCTGCAGAAAAGCTGAGAACCTGCCTGTTACTTGAATGATTAAAAATAGGGATGCACCGATGCCAATACCAGTATCGGTCCAATACTCAGCATGTGTACTTACACTTGTACTCATAAAAGTACTCAGATACAACCACACCGATACCACTTACAGCAGCGGGACATTCACAGTTAAGTGCAGCAGGTACGGAGCAGAGGAGTAATGTCAGCTGTGTGGAGATTTTTCAAAATAAATGACGGAGACAAAAGTACCACTGACTGGAAGTAACGTTAAAGATATGGACGGAGCGTTCTGTCCGTCTTCTGCATACGCAATTCTGTGTTTTCCAGGTGCAGGCAGATGCATACCCAGACGTAGAATACCACTGGGAACTGTGGAGGTAGAGGACCTGTTCAAAGAGCGACTGTGTGAGTTAGAGAAAAACTACTGACATATTTATGACAACTGCCCTCATCAATATCAACACTAGTATGCACATTAGTGTTATCTCCGCTGTCATCTCCATGTTTTTTATTACTGACTTTCTTCTTCTCAAAAAACTTTACTTTTCTTCGCGGTATTTGTCCAGTATGGTTAATTAAGAGTGGCGACCCCTGGTGGATTGATTGACAAATACTCAATCCAACACATTAAATGTCAGTAACAGCACTTTGTTCCAGTCAGACTAATGACAACCACAATAAAGCACATTTTCAGAAGTAACTAAAAACTGTAATGGGATTATTAAGTACTCGTATCAGTACTCGGTATCGTAAGTAATCAAATGTAAGGACCTGTACTTGGTCCGGAAAAAAGTGGTATCGGTGCATCCCTGATAAAAATATTTATAGGATTAGTAGTTTAAAAGTTATTAAACATTCTAGATCAGTAGATGCTTTTGGTTGCTGGTTTAGTTTTCAGAAGGTTAATAAATAACACATGCTGATTTTGTTGTACAAATGCTTGAAGTTTACAATCTTACAGAGTTAGTAATCTAATATTAGCTCATCCCTGACACCTTATGCTCCCACGGTTGTGTTTTTTTTCTCAAATATGATCACTTCTGGCTCCACAAAGCAAATATAACAACAACCAGTTCAGCACTTCACTTCATATCCAGTGGCTAAAGAACAAAACCTCAGTCCACTTCTTATAGCAACAAATTTACTAACATCATAAACTTAAAAAAATAAATAAACAAACAACAACAGAATGGAGGAGTTCAGTACGGACATCCATCATCCCTATAAGACCGCTTTCCTAATTTAATATCACATTGTACATCGTTATCATTAAATCTGCAGCTATTTGTGTGGGGCTTGTTTTTTTCCCTGACCAAGGGGTATGTCTGAGGCTATCTCTGACATCACTTAAAAAATTCCTGTCCTCTTGCAAAACAGCAAGTCTAAGTCAGACCGTCAACAGCAAGATCCTTGAACAGTCGAGTGGAGAAGCTAGAGATTTTACCTCTGGACCTACTCAAAAAAATCTGTGATAATGGCTCTACCTACAAGGTATGCAGATGCTTTATTTGGTTTGTATGAGTCTTATGTATTTCACTCATATTTTCTGTTACTGAATATTTTCTTTTTAACAAACGACGACAATAATTAGTTTGGTTTATGTCTTTCAGTTGGATTACGATACAAATATAACCGCACAGATACATACACAAAAAAAAAAACTTGCTCTCATTTTTCTCATCATCCTTAATGCCTAAAATTCCTGGAAAAAAAACGTTTTTTTTTTTCATCTTTATGTCTCTGTGGCAACATCTGGTAGTGTTACAACATCTTCAACTTCATTTGTCAGAAGATGTTTGACATTCAGCATTAACACAGAGGGAGCAACAATCTAAACAGATATTTCAACCTTTCTGCTTGTTTTAAGCTCTGCTCATAGACAAAATGAAGAACGGCATGGCTCAAAATGTTTGAAATACAATGTATCAAGATTAATAAATTCAAAATGTTGAATAGGACTTGTTTTCTGTAACATAAAATGCTACATGGAAGTAGCTTATCCATAAAAATCTGAATGTGCTGTTAAAGGTTTTGAGTGGACACTCAGGATGGGAATTTGGGAATAAGAATTTAACGATTCCTATTCCATTATCGAGCTTGTTTATCGATCCAATTCCTTAGCGATTCTCTAATTGATTCTCATAGGGTGAGAGAATAAATGACTACAAACAGCTTTGTTTGCATCAACTGTCTTTTCTATTTCCATCTCTACAGAGGAAACATATACAGTATGCACAAATAATGCAGGCACTGTACAGTGAAACTGAAATTTTATTTTTTTATTTTATTGTAATTTTCTTTACTAATTCCTCTATTTCTCCTGCTGTTGTGCACCCCGTTTTCCCTTCTCTACCTTCAGACACCTTTATTTAAGGGGGCAGGACATTTGTTACCCCACCAGAACCAGGCCCAGATGACGCCCTGGTGTTCACTATGCCACTAGATTCACAGGCGTCACCAAGTAGCATATCAAATACATGACATTCCTGCAAATGAATTACTTGCTGTGTAGACAAATGTATGAGCACATTGGAGGTGTTTCCCCCCTTTGAAGAAATTGAAGCTTTGCAATTGTTACAGGTGGCCCAGATGTCTTCTTTTCACGTGAATATGGCCATTCTTTGGAGTGTTTGTGCACTGATGACATGTTAGCTACGTTCTGAACCAAAACAATGCAACATACATGCAGTGTCATCATGCATGCACAATAAATGGAATTGATAAGCAGAATTGTTAAGCAGACAGGCAAAGGATTCTAAGAAATCGAGCTACTGGGAACTGATTCTCAAAAAGAACCGGTTCTCAATTCTCATTCCTTCTGGACACAACATAACAACATATAGAGAACAAAAAGAATTGTCTAATTCTTCCTAGTACAGTACACAATGGTTGTACTGGGAGGTAGGTATATGTACCTCTTATTCATCGTCAAGCATTTCTAAGAATTTAAGGATTCCAATTCCATTATCATTATCACTATTTCTCAATTTGATTCACTGGATTAGGAAATAATCCATAGTACAAATGACTTTGTTTGAATTAACTCTTTGGTGTCAAATATGCAAAAATATTATATTCAAACAATAGTCATAAAGGTATAGTTAAAGGAGTGTAAAAGCCACCGGCTGCAGCCTCGTCATCATCGAAGTGTAATTATAGGACATGGAGATTATTCATTAACAAAAGTGAAAGCAGGTTAACACAGTGAAATGGTGCTAAACATTAACAGTATCTATAGAACCTGGAGGAGCTTCCAGAGTTACCACCACCTTTACATTGATCCAGTTTAATTGGATGCTTTGTGGTTAAATGCTTGTTGGAGGTATTTCCACCTTTGTTGTAATGGAGGCTCTGCCACTGTTGTAAATGGTCCTTGTGTCGTCTATACTAGTGAAATACAACCATACTTTACAGCACTTCTGGACCAAAACGCAGAAAAGAAATGACAATGCATTTGAGGTGATGACATCACAGAACTGATAAGCAAAATTGTTAAGATTCCAAGGAACCTGAGCATCTGGGTACTGGTTTTCTGCAAGAACTGGTTCTCAATTCCCATCACTAGTACCATGAATAGAAAAAATTGTCTAAGTTGTTACATGGATGTGGGAACAAAACCACTCTTAATTTACAGATGGACAGTTGCAGGTAATACTAAATGCAAGAGAATATGAACAGTTACAACCTGAGGTAGTTATATTTTTTATGTCAATTTTATGAGCTGATATGTCATAAGTACTTAGATTTTCATGACAGATTAAACTTAGCAAGCATTTTAGTGTTTTCTGTCACAAGAATCAAGTTGTTTTTCCATGCAACTGTTGCTTAACAGATCCATTCTCCCACAAAGTACTTATTCTACTGATGTGTGGTCCCTATAAGATAACATTCATAATCTATTGTGAATATACACATTTGTTTCTCACTAAAGACAAGTTGGTAACCCAATGAAAAGTTTCCAATTGCATTGCGAGGACATGTCAGGTCACCTGTTTGTAAAAGTTTCAGGATTCACATACACACTCATTTGACAACTCATTCTGCACCCTGTGTACAGGAAGTTCACATTTTTAAATAAAGTTAAAATTGCAAGGTCATACCCACTGCAGTGTACCCATGAGGGTTACATTCAGAAAAAAAATATTATCAGTAATCAGCGGCAAGAGGGAACTGATATGTTTATCAGATTTTAATAGCATGACCATTTACAAAATATGTCTACTTTACTGACTTTGTAAGTCCCATCTACCTACTGGAAAAGGAGTGAGTTAATGGCCCACTGCAGACGTCAAATAAACTCATGAGTGAATGCAGATCTTATTGGTGTCAATATTTTGGATACCCAACATTCAGTATTCAAACATTCCACCTTTAAGCCTTTGGGTTATGGCTAGCAGTCCTTGTGCACAGCACCACAAAATCTCACCTTTCAGCCTCTCCCTCTTCTTATTCAAGGTTTTAGAAAATCATCTGTTAAAGATATGCTTTTTATCAACAGCTCATCCAAGTTTTTATGGTAGTTTAATGTTATCCGACTTTCTTTTTCATTCTACAGTTCAGTTGAGTTTGACTTCAGTAACACTACCATGGATGCAGACCAACAGAATGACACTATGTGTCCTGCAACAGGGATCGACTGGATGATCTATAATGTGGTTCCTGTGTATGTTCTCATCATCTCTGTGCTGGGAATTGTGCTTAATATTCTGGTCCTGTTGGTGTTCTGGATCCGAAAAAAGGCTTGGACTGTGCCTGAGCTCTACCTGTTCAACATGGCAGCTGCTGACCTCTTCCTGACATCCTGTCTGCCCTTCTGGGCTGTCAACATAGCCAACAAATACAACTGGCTCTTCGGTCCCCACCTGTGTCGCATTGTCAATGTTTCCATTGTTATGAACGCCAACTGCAGCATCTACTTCCTTGTTCTGGTTAGCATTGATCGTTTTTTGGCTCTGGTACATCCCCTGACCCGTGACAGGGTCTGTAAATGGGCATATGCCAAACTTAGCTGTCTCCTGGTGTGGGGTTTTGGTTTTCTCCTGAGTGTCCCCACTCTCATGTATAGAAAAGTGAAACATTACCCTGAGGAAAATGTTTCTATCTGCTTTTTTAATAGTTCTGAAGCTACGTATATAACAACTGAGAGCATTATGACAGTATTCAGCTTCATCATCCCTGTTGCTATAATTTCCTACTGCACTGTCAAGATTGTCCACGCTTTGCAAAAGCCATTGGAGGGTGTCAAGATTAAGACATTGGAGCATAAGGCCACCATTTTGGTTTTGGTAGTGCTGGTGGCATTTCTGATCTGTTGGATGCCATTTCACATAGTCAGGATAATAGATCTGTTGCTAAGAACCAAAATCATTCCTGGAAACGACAGCTGTCAAGCCGTCAGAGTTTTTGACATCTGCACCCAAATCTTTGTCTACTTGGCCTTCTTCAACAGTGTTCTGAATCCCATCATCTACATCACCATCGGCAGAAGTGTCATGCAATCCAAAATTCTTGAGGGGCAGAGTTAAAGCAGGATGGGTACAAGGGTCTGAGATGGTCCAGTAAAAGAGGAAACAAAACTTTCAATTGACTACAGTAACATTTACATGAAGAAAAACTGCTTCACAAAATGTATCTTTTGCACGACCTGAGGACAAGGGAAGGGCTTTTGTACAGTTGTTTTAGTAACACACCAAACCAGTTTGAATGGGCTTGATGTCTCTACTGGTAAAAATTCCTACATACAAAATAATCCCTGCCAGTTTAGTACAACTACATGCTCAAACTTGTTCTCAGGTCTGACAACCAAATAACAAGCTCATTGGAAATTCTGTTTCCACACCATTCTGGAGAGGTTAGTATTAATGATTGCATACAATGAATATTTCACTACTAACATTTATGTTTGTGGTGAAGTCATCACAGTATGCATTTCATTTTGCTATTGCAGCCAAATTATAAAGTACTAACAAAATACAAGGCAAATATATTTGAATAACACAATTCATACACAAGGCAATTCACAGTGCTTTACAAAAATGGAAGAGACAGGTTAAAAATACACAATTACAATTAAAACATGATCAATAAAACATGAATAATAATCAATTACAATAGAGTAAAATAGAAGAGTGCCGATAGAACCCTTTCAGTTGTCCTATGCACAGTTGAACAGAGCTGTTTTCAGCCTGGACTTAAACATTGTCAGAGTAAAGGCCCGTCTTACATCATCAGGAAGACTGTTCCACAGTTTAGCTGTATGGAACTGAAACACAGCAGAAGACCAGTCCCTGAGGTTCTGAGGGTCCCAGATGGTTCATATGGGACCACCATGTCACAGACTTACTGTGGTGCTAGACTATGGACAGACTTCTAGACCAGCAGAGTTGTTTTAAAGTCTATTCTCTGAGCCACAGGAAGCCAGTGCACAGACCTGAGCACAGACTAATACAACAGGATGTTCATTTAAGTAGAGGCATAATAGGAGTTGCATGGAAGTAGTTCTTATTTTCAGTCATATTAGAGTTCTGTTGAAATTTCCAGGCTATTTGACTCTTGATTATAGGTAGGACATCAGTTTAGGCGTCAGCTGAGACATAATTATCAGGCACACAGGTGGTCTTAACATAGAGGAATAGGTAGGCGGCTGCCTGGGGCCCTCCACCAGTGGTCGTAGTAGGGGGGGCCCAAACTTAAAAAATAAATAAATTAAATAATAATAATTTAAAAACAAAACTTTCAAAAACATGGTCAATATTATTAGAATTCTTAAGAAATATGTTGAAACACTGAAGTAGTAGCTAAAATGCCCAGTTCATGGTGATCTGTCCCTAAACACACCACCTTTCAGAATGAAATAGACTAGTCCATAACGTGTCAAGAGCGAAAGATATACACACTCAGTAGCAGCCATCTTCATTTTGGAGTAAAGAAGTGTTTAAAGGTAATGTTATTTTTCTCATGTGTAATTTAATTTACATCCTCATACTTTAAAATCATATGGGGGGGGTCATACATTCCCTCGCCTTGGTCCCCCGATTTGCTAAATCTGCCACTGATCAGACAATAAGGTAGAACATTTGCGTCACATGATTCAACACTGTGTTAGAGTGTAGGTACTTTTTTTTTTTTTTTTTTTTTTTTGTCAGCTGCAATTTAAAAGCACATTTTCGATCTCTTTTAGCCAGAAAACTTTCAGCCATTTCATATAAAAACTAAACGGTATTTTACAGTCTTCACAACAAACTGCGTCTTTCTAAACTTACATAATTATGTTTTAAATGGATAACGAAATAAGATCAAAACATGTATTTTCTTTCACCATTGACAATCATACATACATGTATTTTCTGAAGTAACAGCTGATGGGACAGGAAGGGGCAGATCTTCACTTTGCTATTGGCTAAAGTTAACAGTCTGTTGCAAAGTAAGAGCTCTTCTATCATTTAAAGTGTATTCTACTCTATATATAATTACATCCACGTAAAAAAAAGGCTCATTATACTCTACACATATTACATTTTATTGAACTACACCACCACAGAAGTTTATTGTATATGTATAAGGGTATTCATGTGTAATTCTTGATGTGTCAGGCATTTGGTCTGTTGTTATTAGAGGTCGACCAATATGGATTTTTCTAAGGCTAATGCTGATTTTTTAAAGTTTGGACAGCCAATGGTTGATATCTGGAGCTGATTTTTGAGGCCGACATTTAAGGCAGATTTTTTTTTTAAAGCACATTGACCGTAAAATCCAATTAAAACACTTTGATAATTATGATTTTTATGTGAAAAATATAGATGGAATTGTTAATACGTGTACACATAGTACTGTTTTAACATTTATTGAACTTCAAGTGTGGCCCACACAGGTGCCTGATCAAATATCTTCAAACATTTTTTTACTACTGATCAAATATCAGCTTTCAAAAAAACAAAAACATAATATTGGATGGATGATATTGAAAAAAAAAATTAAAATCAATATATTGTTCTACCTCTAATTGCTGTCATAACTTCATTTTTATTCCTGTGCTAAACCTAAAATCATTGATAATAATCCATAAATAACTTTTAATATGGTATATAACCTTTGTATTGTTGTGACTATCTCTTTGGTTGCTTCTCAAAAACTTTCAAGTGGTTTTAGAGAGGTTTTTCCAAGGCTGGGGAGCATACATTCTACTATCTGTGTATTTGTTATATTCATGATATGTTATTTTAAATAAATGTATCATTAAAGTTATTCCATTATCTCTTTGAGGCTATTGTGGTAATCCTTTGCTCTACATGACAACAAAAATAACATGGGGGGAAAAAATGCATAGGGTTTTTGCAGATCATGTCACATCACAGCACCAAATACAGGCACACGACAGGGAGTGATTTTCTCATAGAAAACAGGGTCAAAAAGAGTTTAAGTAATTTAGCGTTGCTCTCGTTGGTTAAATTAAGAAACTACAGTGAGCTTTTATCAAGTGACAATAGCTGCTGTTAATGAGAGGGAAAAAGCAAGAAACTAAACACTGGAAATACAGCTTGAGAGCCTCGGTTTCAGCTGTATTTTGTGCACTTCAACTGAGTGTGTGAAATTGTATGGTATAAAAAAAAAAAAGGTTAAAAACTACACCGCTAACACTTAAACCTGGAGAGTTCCACAAAACACACAACATAGTGGAAAATGCTTTTAGTGATCAGTCTGTCTGTGATCAGCATATGATAATTATAACCAAACTACTACTTATGTCAGAGTCTATAGGTTTGATACAAATGATAATCAGGTTCCTTTACACTTAGCTTTGTACTGGTGGCTTATAGAGATATTTTATAACATTGGTATATTGTTACATACACATTAGATGAAATCCACAGTATCTCCAGCTTGGAATTAGAAGTGGGACAGTTTTTACTTCTATTAACAGCCTGATTTTCCAGCTCCACAGGGTCATGGATACACAATAATCCAACAAAAACTGTCATTGCTCCGCTGACTTTTCCACCCACTGAGACATTTGTTAAAAGAATATCAATAATTCAGTCCCAGGCTTTTTAAAATACATTAAGCAGTTGACGTTACCAACCATAATATTAACATTAAGGCACCATGGTATTGAATTTTTATTGCTAAGTTAACCCACAGCTGCTATTTGTTCTCTGGAGCAGCTGCAGGAGTAGAAAAGTAGCATAGTACCACACAATACCATACCAACTTTATTTATGAAGCACTTTTAAAACTTTACAGATGGCCAAAGTGTGATACACGAATCATAAAACATGGGAGAGAGATTATTATAATAAAAAAATAAAAATAAAACAGCGACGACATGAGATGGAAAGTGGGCGAAGTACAACAAAACACGCCCATCATGAAAAACAACTTCAAATGAAATCTGGTAAATCTAAAAAAAAAAACAACATCCCACTCACTGATTAAAAAGCCAATGAGAAAAAGTATGTTTTTAGACACGATTCAAAGAGACTGAGCCTGTCTTACATCTAAGGGCAACTGGTTCCACAGCTTTAGGGCAGCAACAGAATAGGCACAGTCCCCAAGAAGCTTAGAGTAGTCATATCCATAGTTGCAGTAGTAGTAAACACAGTAGTAATCGTAATAGTAATAGTAGTAGTAGCAGCAGCAGTAGTAGTAGCAGCAGCAGTAGTAGTAGTAGTAGTAGTAGTAGTAGTAGTAGTAGTAGTAGTAGTAGTAGTAGTAGTAGTAGTAGTAGTAGTAGCAATAGTAATAGCCCTGAGGTCGTCAGGGACGGGTTTACTGTGTGTTCCCAAAACCAGAACCAGAACAGAGTGAGGCAGTGACTTTTATTTTTTCTGCTCCTCCCCTGTGGAACAAACTACTCAGGGCTACCTGAGGTCTGCTCAAACTGTCAGATCATTTAAATCAGGCCTGAAAGCATTACTGTTCACTGCAGCTTTTCCTTAAACTCTTAATTGTCTTTTAATGCATTTTAATACGATAATTAATCTTTTTATTTTAACTTTGTTTTTTTTTTTTTAACTAATGTTAACTTTCTCTTAATTGTCTTCTATTTTTTTATGTTTTTATGTAAAGCACGGCAGGTTTTTCTTAAACACGTAATTGTCTTTTACTGCCACTGTGAAGAAATTCACAGAAAAAGGCGTTTTTGGAAAATTTTTTCGCCAACCACAAAGAAAAATTGAGAAGGCTTTTTTTTTTAGTATTTTATACACCATAAGGAACAAAAGCCATTTAGAAGACGTTCTAAGTGTAAAATGGGAAAGCGATCGGGACGCAGTGATGGGGGGGTTGGACAGAGAGGCTCTCTCTGTGTGTTCCAAACTCACGTCACTGGGAAAACTGTGGTTTAAAGACACAGTGGGGTACTTTAATGTTTTTCATTTTAATTTTCTATGCCTCTCCTGTGACTTCGATATGTTTTTATGTAAAGCACCTTGAATTGTCTTGTACACGAAATGTTCTATACAAATAAATTTGCCTTGCCTTGCCTAGTAATAGTAATAGCAGCAGTAATAACAGTAGTAGTAGTAGCAGCAGCAGCAGCAGCAGTAGTAGGAGTAGTAGTAGTAGTAGTAGTAGCAGCAGCAGCAGCAGCAGCAGCAGCAGCAGCAGTAGTAGCAACAGTAGTAACAGCAGTAGTAGTAGTAGCAACAGTAGTAACAGCAGTAGTAGTAGTAGTAACAGCAGTAGTAGTGGTAGTAGGAGTAGTAGTAGTAGTAGCAGCAGCAGTAGTATTAGCAACAGTAGTAACAGCAGTAGTAGTAGTAGTAACAGCAGTAGTAGTAGTAGCAACAATAGTAACAACAGTAGTAGTAGTAGTAGCAACAGTAGTAACAGCAGTAGTAGTAGTAGCAACAATAGTAACAACAGTAGTAGTAGTAGTAGCAACAACAGTAGTAGTAGTAGCAACCATAGTAACAACAGTAGTAGTAGTAGTAACAGCAGTAGTAGTAGCAGCAACAATAGTAACAACAGTAGTAGTAGTAGTAGTAGTAGTAGTAGTAGCAACAGTAGTAACAGCAGTAGTAGTAGTAGCAACAATAGTAACAACAGTAGTAGTAGTAACACAGTAGTAGTAGTAGTAGTAGTAACAATAGTAACAACAGTAGTAGTAGTAGTAACAGCAGTAGTAGTAGTAGTAGCAACAGTAGGAACAGTAGTAGTAGTAGTAGCAACAGTAGCAGTAGTAGTAGTAGTAGCAGCAGCAGTCGTAGTAGTAGTAGCAGTAGTTGTAGTTTAGGAGTAAATGTTTTATAATTGTGTTAACCCTGGTTAAGCCGGAAGTTCCAACACCAAGCAGAAGAAAAAAAAGTAGATAAAAGGGGCGTGGCAGAATAAGGTGAACAGTATTGATATTATAAGGTTAAGTCAGGTAGAACACCACTAAAGGCCAAAGTGTTTTCACAGCTGTATATAGATCAGTGTTTCATGTGTCACAACTGAGTTTAACAGAAGTTGCTTTAATTGTCAACCAATGATCACACAAAACAGAAATCCCATATAAATGTCTGCAGATCTTACACACTGAATCTTTAACACAAGTTGGTTCATGTCAGTGTAAGTCTTGGTACAAATTGCTTTATGTGTTGCCACTGTGCCTCAGTGAGACCATTTATGGTGAAAAACAAGCAGAGAAGGAAATGATGTGGGCGCAGAAGGAAATGGTGTGGGCAGGGCTGTGGGCTGTAATAACTGTCTTGCCCTCACTTAACACTAAATCCCACAAACTGCACATGTCACAATGGTTATCAGATCAAACGGTTCTCTGATAATGTTGTCAGTGTTTTATTTTTCATGCAATATATAAACTGAACTGAAAGTCAGAGAACAGTAATTCAAAAATACACAACAATTTTGTGATAACCACTGAAAACCTTTTACTATAATGGCTAAATGGGATGTTGAACTGTCCTTTTAGGTCTTCGTGGTCTTAGTGATGGTGTGGTTTTCAGTAAAAGGATGGCATAGCTCCATTTGTTTAAAATTCTCACAAGCAAGTCTGAAAATATCAACATAAACAATCAAGTAACAACCGGATAGATGAGTTTGACATGAACATTCCCCATTCGATTACAGAGTCCCATTTGCTCCTTAAGATTTTAACAAACACCACCCAGATCCACCATTTGGTCCAATCTTCCAACTGGAAATCCATTTCCATGCACTTTCATCTAATAACAGACAATCACAGTAATTGCTTGGTTTTAGTTCAGTAAACTAATATGATCATGGACTTCTTTGACGTCACTTTCAATTTCTTTCCTTGTATAAGAAAGCAGATCAAACACAGATTTTAGCAGAGCAGCAGATGGTATCTCCATCTACAATTGGGTTTACTCAAATGTTATGGCAATGAATATTTCTACAAGGTACGTAAAAACTACCAGATTTCCTTATTTCAATACTAGCACATAGAAATGTAAAACTGTACATATGGGTGTCTTTCATTTCTTTCGTTATTCAACAGCACACTATCTAACTTCAGCAACACTAGCATATATGAAGACCAACTGGACGCCAGCTGTGATGCCGATGAATGGATGTCCACCAAAGTGCTCTCTGAGCTTGTGTGGGTCATCGCTGGGCTGGGAATAGTGCTGAATATTCTTGTTCTGCTGGTTTTCTGCCTCCACAAGAAGCCCTGCACTGTACCTGAAATCTACCTGATCAACTTGGTGGCCAGTGACCTCCTCCTGATGTTCACTCTGCCCTTCTGGAGTGTCTCCGTAGCCAACAAATACAAATGGATATTTGGCAGGCACCTGTGTTGACTGATCATGTTTGGCATCAGTCTAAGCTTCAACTGCAGCATCTACTTCCTTGTTCTGATCAGCAGACATCGTTTTTCAGCTCTGGTGCACCCACTGTCTCAGGACAGAATACGCACCCAGAAATGTGTCAAACTTGTCTGTCTGTTGGTGTGGTGTTTCTTTGGGCTTCTAGGTGTCTCCATAATCCCATGCAGAGATGTTAGGTCTTCTATGAATGATTCTTTCTGTGTTATTGTTTGCAGTACTACTATATATTTGACATTTCAATGGATTGACATCACATTCGGCTTAATTATCCCTTTTTTAATTATTTTCTACTGCAGTCTTATGGTTATTCGAGCTTTAAAAAAAAGAACTGAGGGTGTTAACACACAACAAAAAATGAAGCGCAAGGCCATCATTCTGACGTTGGTGGTGCTGCTGGCTTTTGTGACCTGCTGGGTGCCATATCACCTGAGTAGAATTATATTAATGTTAATGGCAATTGGAATCATTCCTGTGTATTACTCCTGTGAATCCATGAGAATCATATTTACCTGTATGAATGCTAGCATGTTGTTAGCCTGCTTGAAACTTAGTGTCGTCAATCCCATCCTATATGTCATTGTGGGAAACAATTTCCGAAGCAAAATGCGGGACATCTTTAGGAGGTTAACATTAACTTCACAAGTCACCACCACCACCACCACACGTGATCAATCTGACTAGGATTTTGGATTTCCCGTGAAGTTTATGAATTAAACAACATATAATAAACTGTGGGGGGACATGGTGGTGCAGTGGTTAGCACTCGGGCCTCACAGCAACCTGGGTTCGATTCCCGGGCGGGACCTTAGGACCTTTCTGTGTGGAGTTTGCATGTTCTCCCAGTGTCAGCGTGGGTTTTCTCCGGGTACTCCGGTTTCCTCCCACAATCCAAAGACATACACTGATAGTGCATGTGAGTGAGTGTTCATCTCTATATGTCAGCCCTGTGATGAACTGGCGACTTGTCCAGGGTGTACCCCACCTTTGCCCTTAAGTAGCTGAGATAGGCTCCATGTGACCCTAGTAAGGATAAAGCGGGTATAGAAAATGAATGAATAATAAACTGTAACCTGTATGAAAAATTGCACGTGTTTTACATCCCGTATCTACATTTGAAGTTCTCTGATGTTATTATTCCAAGTATGATTTGGAAGTAATGAAGAAAATATATTAACAAGGTTAATATATCTGTGTTATGGCAAACAATGACCCCTAGCTATTCTAAAATCAATGTAACATATTCCCTCTTGGGCTTTTTGCTCTGTCTGTGGATGATCTAGTTCCATTTTGCTACTTGATGTTATGGAGTAATGGCACAAATAAAGTTATTCTGATGTCTATGTCTTTTCTCGCTTTTTTTTAAATATATATTCTTGCATTTCGTTATTTTATTTAGGTTTTATGTATTCTTCTGTAAAGCGCTGTTTTCTTTTTCTGTACAGTTCTATGTCTTTTAATCTATTCTGGTATTTTATTCTTTTATTTTGGTATTCTTCTGAGCAGCCCTTTGGTCCACAGCGGTTGCTTTAAAGTGCTTTACAAATAAAGTTGTATTGGATTAGAAAATAAGTCAGCATTAATGTCTGTACCTTTTTTTCCTTAATTATTTTAAAGGTTCAGTGTGTTTCTTGTAGAGATGAAATTTGTAAGACTGCAACTAGCTGCATACTTTCTCATATTATGGATGTAAAAACTACGTCATAGCCTCTTTCTTTCAATTTCAAGTGGACAAATAATCTGGTCCACATTCAAACATGGTTGAAGACGATGCACCTGTCATATACAGTACAACAGGAGGAATAATTTAGAAGAAAAAAACATTTCAGAAACATGGAGCTTTTCATTTCAACAGTTAACACCTAATTCTTTATCACATTTGTAATTAATAAAGGCCCAAATATTCACAGCTAACCAAAATCATTTACTGATATAAAATTTGTAATACCTGTTGATCCAATAATCCTATCAATACATGTAAATCAGGGGTGTCATGCTCATTTTCACAGAGGACCATATCAGTATAATGGTTGCCCTCAAAGGGCCTGGTGTAACTGTAAAACAGTATAAACGTAGCTAAATGGAAATAAATGTAATGTAAAATCAATGCAACTACTCCTTAATGTTAATAAAACTGAATCTTTACTTATTTGACCTACAAACATTACATATATATTTACACAAAAGTAAAAATTATGTTTGCTTGTTGCTCCGTTATTATAACATAAATTCTTAATTTATCAGGTTATGCAACTCGCATTACTCCAGCAATTAACGATCAAACTATCCAAGTGAATAAGGGGGAAAAAAGAAGTTCTGACATGAACTTTGTTCAAAATCAATGCAGTCATATTGGCGGGATACCATCACTTCACAGGTAACATAATTGGCGGGCATTATGGGAAATGTGCAGTAGTTTATAGTCAATGCACCCTTTTAAAAACAGATCTTTTAATGTAATTTTTCATCTTTACATGGTCATCAGATATGACCCATTTGGATTTTCAGAGGCTCCGTAGTTACCATGGAAACAATGTCATCTTCTATGACAGATTCACCAGTGAAACCCATGGAGTTGGATCAATGACAGTGGAAGGACACAGTGGGTTCATGTTCATTTAGTGATATATTTACTAAAAAAGTAAAATAGTTTTCTTGGTTTTTGATTTAATTTCCCTCAACTTTAATCCAAGGAAAATACCTGATTTCCCCTTGAAATGCAAAATACAGGGCATAATAGTAGCATAAATGGTGATAAATTTAAGGTTTAAAAAAAAAAAAAGAGAAAAAAATCATATGACAACTGCCACAAAAGGAGCACTGGGTCTTTTTGGGTTAATGGACAAATAATAGTGTTTATTAGCTTACATAAATGCAGTTAGGGTCACCTAAATATTGTCTCTTTCCTTTTCTCACAATGTGGATTATTCATTTGTTCTACTTTATTTCTTCCTTTTACAACCCTCAGACATAACCTTACGCCTAACTTATGAGTGAAATCAGGTCATGAATCAGATCATGACTAAACTACAACTGGAATCTCATAGTTAACATGACAGCATAGAAGCTAATTATAGAAGGGAAAAAAACAGCAGAGACACAGACTGAAAGGGGAGGGGAAGGTAAAGGAATCATAGTCGAGGCTTGTTGTTAACGTCACTGAACCTTCTTCCTGAATCAAAGACAAACCAAGCTGAGCAGCAAAACAGAAAGTACTTGAACACATCAATTGAAGATCTTAATTTTTACATCTGGGCTTTGACAATGGCTCTGTATTACAGGTAAGTAAAAGTTTCATGTGGTTTGCTTGTAACTTGAGAATGTTTTTTGCACAAAGACCTATTTTTGCTGTGAGTTCTTAATGAATTCCTTTTGTCTACATTTATTTATTTATTTAGTTATTTGATCGGGACAGTGAGCATGACTGAACATACATGTTTTCACATGAATGTAAATACTCTACATTTTAGCCAGAAGCTAGTTTCCATCCACGGTCCCATCGAAGATGTTCCATAAAGAGCAAAAAAAAAGGAACAGGAAAACAATAAAAGCGCAACTATAAACCACTTCCAAGAGATCAATCCCCATTTATCATACTATTATCCTTCACATTTTTTCAGTGAAAATTAGGTATTTTCACAGATTTCATTTACTGATGATGCAGATGTTGTAATGTGACTGTATTAGTTGGATTAGAAGTTCAAAAGTTATTAAACATTTTAGATCAGGACATGCTTTTGGGAAAACACTGCTTTTGGGACTGAACCAAAAACAAACACTTCCTTTTAATTCAGTTTTACATTGACTGCTTATACATACCAAAATGAAAGTCTACACGTTATTTTCCTTCATCCGTCTCAACATGTTCAAGCAACAACAGTTGTGGTGTGGTATGGCCCTTAAGGAAGCTATAACAAACCACATACACCACCATCCCATGTCTCTGGTACAGCTATCATCGGCATATTAAGGCCATATTTAACTACAGATCTAAGGTGTTGCTTTGTAGAATCACATCACCAATGTCCAAAAAGTACAGTAAAGAAGTAAACTTTTTAATTAAACAAGTAAGTAAAAGTATAGAAAAGGTGACAAAAACAGAAATCGGGAGTTTTTAACTGTTTTTAACAATTACCCAGGCAGCATGTTCATAATGAGCCTGGTATTAAAATTCCACCACAGCAGGGTGACATGCAGCTGCCAGCTCTGACAAAACACATGGCAACGTGATGCCTCAAGTCAGCAGCAATTCAAAGAACAACTCATTCTATTGTATCCTGGCAGATAATTCTTCCCAAAAAGAGAATACAGTCAGTAACGGTGCTTCAGGCTCTCCCAGTTCCATCTGATGCTTTCATTGTGGATGTTAATCTCATGTTCCCTATGTTTGTTCAGCTGCAAATCCACTCCATATTCCCCAAATATTGTCAGATGACTTATATGATATAGTTCTAAGAGCCTCAGTGTTGGTGAAGCTCTTCAGACTGCAAAAGATAGAATCATTCCATGTTCTTATTCGCATTAAAAGGTTAACATGGCCAATAAAACAGCTTGTTGTGCTGCGTGCAAGCTGACCTGTAGCGGTCTTTGTCTCATATTTCTCTTTAGTCTCCAAATAGGCACCTTGAAAAAAAGCTTTTACAATAGAGTGGCAACATGATCTGGTATAGAAGTAACATTTTGTTTTTACATTCACACATAAGGATTTCATGATGAAAGCTGGCACGTTTCTGGGCCCAGAGGGTGTACTGTCATCAAACACCCAATTTTGATTGGCTGACGATTCTGTCACTTATACTTCTTGTAAATGATGTGTGGTATTCAGTGAGCTGCAATCACTGTGAGGGATCACAGGGACTTTTTGTATATAAAAAAAAAAAAAAAAATCTTCCTCTCGTCCACCTGGGCGGTGTCTCCTCCAGACTCGGGTCCTCTACCAGAGGCCTGGGAGTCTGAGGGTTCTGCGCAGGATCT
>JAQQZY010000016.1:21673875-21688642 GCA_030068375.1 Ostorhinchus rueppellii | reverse complement strand
AAAAAAAAGTACAAACACTGCCTTAAAAAAAGTACAAACACTACCTTAAAAAAAGTACAAACACTACCTTAAAAAAACAATACAAACACTACCTTAAAAAAATACAAACACTACCTTAAAAAAAAGTACAAACACTACTTTAAAAAAAGTACAAACACTACCTTAAAAAAAATACAAACCCTACCTTAAAAAAAGTACAAACACTACCTTAAAAAAAAAATACAAACACTACCTTAAAAAAAACATCTTGGCGGATGTCTGCGCTCTCCGAGTGCTTTTCTAGTTCTACTTGTTTTACTGTTTAAAAAAAAGGAAAATGACTAAAATGTTTACATGTACAAAGTATGCTTTCATAAAAATTGTGAATAACCTAAACAAATATGAACTTCAACTGTCTAAAGAAAAGTACATAAGTGCAATTTTCACAACATTGTGCTTGTTATAAATTTTTTGTGCATGTGTAGATCCACTGTGTAAGTTCTAATGCAGGTGCTGAGACATAATATTGTTAAAATTCCATAGATTTTTCTTTAGAAATCTCAGGTTGTTTACGGTTATTCATGTCATTCACATTTTTACGGGATAGTTTGTAGATATTAACATTTTCATTGTGTAATTTCACTTTTTCACTGTAAAACATTGAGAAAAGTTTATATTATATTTATAGATTATTATGCTATTATTTTCCTGGAGATCATTATGGGCTGTATGTGCCCCTGGAAACCAAATGCATTGGATGTTCCTGATGTAGAGGCTTTATATTTCTGTTTACCTGCTCAGTGGCCACATATGGAAAAAAGATTCTGCCTAATTCTGGACCAGCACATCATTCCTCTCTGGGATGACTACTTTCTGTACACGGTCCCTGTTAAATAAGCTAAACTAAACTTAGCATCTGTATGTCATGCTATGATTCGACTGGTTTGACTTAAAGATTCAGTGTGTGATATTTACTCCTATGAAGTGTAGATGTGGCAAGCGAATCAATATCCTCCAACCCACTCTCACCTACAGTGGCTCCATTAGAGTCTGTATTTGTTTTATCTGGTCTGGGTTTTTTTTTTTAGTTAAGGGGATAATAACTCTAGACCACACAGTAATGCACTGTAATGCCTTAGAGCACCAGCAATAAAACAGAATAAAGAAGAAGAGGAAGTCTGCTCTGAGCTACAGTAGAAACATACACAGTGGTGGCCAACATCCTCTGTACATATTTTCATTTTCAGAATATTAAACCCAAATTAAAATGTAATTTTTTTAATTATGAATTACCATTTCTGCAATTCTGTCCTCCTAAATCCCCATATATGTTACACACTGGATTGTAAAGTGGAATATTTAATAGTCTATTGTTCTTTCCGAATCTTTTTTATGAAGCTCAGTGTCTCCTCAGGACCAAAATCTACAAAAACCCCTCCTAAATTGCCTCTGATTTACATTTTTACTGATTCCCTACTGTCAAAACATTGTCTCCAAAAGTATTTTTTTCATGTCATGTTTTGTCTTTTACACTGTTTTAGTCTTGTTATGTCATTTATTCCATTTTTGTCCAGTGTCTTTTACATCATGTACAGTTTCTATGTACTTTATTTATTTGTTTGTTAAAGGTGGGGTCTGAGATGTTAGAAAAATGGCTTGAACAGGCAACATTTTTGAAAAGACACAATTAAAAAGTCCCAACCCCTTTCTTTAGACCCTATCCCAGCTCTGGCTCAGTTTCCTAAGTAGGAGCTCCAGGCTTCTAAGGATATGCGATTCGTGCCCAAATAGGGGTGCGAGGAGGGGGAAGGGGGCGGGACAAATGGCAGTTGACTTTGATAGACATATCAGTGTTCAATCATTTTGAGTGGGCGCTCAAAATGATTGGATGTTGTTTTTTCAGTCCTGTCCATCCCACAGGTGACTAAAACTTTTCTTTTTTGTGTCAGAGTATTTAATTAATTGTTTACAGTTGGGGTGTGAAGGAGATTTTTAGCAATATAGTGAAAAATTCTCCAGGAAAAAATCACCTTTAAGTTATTTGATGATGAGAATGGGGGTGGGATTAAATATGTTTTTCTTCCTCCCACTCCTTCCCACTCCACTCCTTCAATGAATGATTTTGGAATTTACAACTTGCATTTATTAATAAATGCTCAGAATAAACAAAGGAATGAATGAATGTATTTAGCATGGATAACACATACACATTGTGGCGGCTGTGGCTCATTCGGTAGAGTGTGTTATCCAATGACTGAAGGGTTGGCAGTCCAAATCCTGACTGTCAACGTGTCCTTGAGCAAGGCACTGAACCCTGAGTTGCACTGTCTTGCAGGAGCAGCAGCCTACTGGTGTATGGGTGAAAGTGAGGCTTTGGGCACTTTGGGCACCATGAAGGTGTAGAAAATACAGTATATAAGTGCAGTCCATTTACTATTGTAATAAAAACATAACCTAGAGTGAATTTTCCGTCATAGTTTTAAGGCTTTTACATTAGATTGTGGTCATTTTAATCTTTGACATGCTTTCTGTCTTTCACCATTCATCCTGTTACATCTTTTACACCATTTTTGTCTTGTTAGGAGCTTTCAAGTGATGATATCTACATTTATAAACTCTTTCAGGACAGGACAACACTTGCCTACATTTGTTAAATAAAATGAAACTATCTATTTATTTTACTGGTTATATGTCCAATTTTTTTTGCATAAAATGGTACCTCTGCCAATTGGCAATAGTAAACCAGCTCTGAAACCTATTTCTTGCAGCTTTGGTTCGATTATTTTTTATTTATTTTTGTTTTACAAAAAAAAACAGTTAAAAAAGATCCTTGAGAGCCATAAAGTGTTTCACTCTTTCTGAACATACATCTGGAAAATATACAGTACCTTAAGGCATTTTTGCGTGACCCTATCTATCCTCACTTCCACCTTATAAACTCTCATAAATCAAACTATCCACTCCACATTTCTCTCCACAAGAGCGCGGAGAAATGTCTCAAATCATTTTCCGATCCTGCTTCCAGTTATACTTGTCAGTGTGACGCAGTGACCTTAGATCTTGACCCATAATTCTGAGTTTTATATCCGTGAAGAACAAGAAGCTCTGCCACGCTCTGTGTTGAAAAGCGACTGACACCATAAAAACATCTTGTTAAATGCGCTGTTAAATCATGATGAGACTTCGTTTTCCTCCTGCCCTTTCTGCTTGTTATCTGGTCCAATTCACATAATTCCTGTTTGGAGGTAAAAGCTTTGCTGGCAAAAAAAAAAACAAAAAAAAAGTGGACTATTGCAGAGACAGCTGGCTTCAGGTCAAGTGAATACAAGCCTCATGTGACAGTTTCAAGGTGCTTCACACATGTTTTTAATGACTGCCTCTTAAAACTAACGTTTTCCAAGATATTAAATTTTATATTTGATGTCGAGCCCTTTGAGCGTCTGAAAAATTCAAAGATACAAAGAGGTCACTCGTCGCCTCACATTTACCATGATCTGTAGAGGTAAAGTCATTTAAATGAAATATGTTGTTACTTAAGAAAAAGCCTTCCACTGCATGTTGTACATTAAAAACTACAGTGTTGCTGTGGCTGTGAGCCTGTTTCCTTATTTAAAACGTGTGGGTGTTGTTAAAGCTTCTTCACATGCTGTACTTCTAATATTTTTATGAAGGATATAGGTCACTTAGATAGAACTTCAGCTCTTCACTTGTGATTTTTTTCCTCAAGACATGGTTTTTAGTGGGAAAATTGTGCTTGTGATGCTTGTATGCTTTGGTAAAACAATATATGCCATTAGTCAGATTTGTAACTGCATTTCCAGATAAAATAATAAAGCCTAAAACAAACACTTTAGTGTCTATATTGTATCTTGGTCAGTGTGTTCCATGTGATGTAACATCTACTTTAGATGCTGTCTGAGACTGCATACAGTCTGATGTGGTTTTTCAACACATGTGATGTGTCACTGAGCATTATGGATTTCTTTGTGGTAACCCTCAAGGTATTACTGTTCCTCCTGTTAAAGGATGAATCTACCCCTAAGAGTAGTTATGATATTTACCCACGAACTGCCCTGCGATCGGACACAGACAGAACAGGGTTCGTCTCCAGTTAGTGGCTCATCACCAGCGCTGAAATAACAAGAAACCTGATGGAAATGCAACTAATGGATGTTTGTTTTCAGGACGATACACAAAACTGTGTAGCCTTTACAATTTCTAAAATCTTCTGCTTCTCTACCCTTGATATTACTATCTATCATTTAAAATTAACACAAAAACAAGTGGTGGGAACAACAAACCCCGCCCCTTGCGTGTATTTTAACTTATTTTGGCATCGATCCAGCTGATGTCATCATGTCTATGCATGTGCTGATGTCAGCATATCAGTTGCCTCTATATATGTGCCAAGTTTGAAGTAAATTCAAACAAAATTGATGCTTTTATAGACATGCAAAATCTTGCCCATTATAAGTAAACAGGAAGGGGAAAAAAAGATGTAAAAAATTCAGAAGAAATTTGAAGAACTACTTTTCTCAAAATGTAATCACATCTATTCTGGGTCAGGATCAATCTATAAACCACATTTGGTATGAATTCAACCACTTGTTTTGCTGCTACAGACATTTGAAATGCCCCCCATTATAAGTAAATTAACTTTAAAAAAGAATTTAAAAATTCATTAAAAATGTGAACTTTGAACTACGTTTCCCAAAATGTAATTAGATCTATTCTGGCTCACTGGCAATCTATAAACTAAATTTGGTATGAATTTAAACCATGGTTTTACTGCTAGAGTGTTAACAAACAAACCGAACCAAAAACAATAGCCCTTGCCTCCCCTTTGGGGGCGGGGCCATAACAGTATCATGCACAACAGGCAGGCAAATTCTGCAACAGATATTGGAATTTGTAAGTATTATTTATTTATTTATTTTTATCTATCTTAATGGCCATTAAAGCAGTTTCAGGGCAAATTCGGAGCCACATTGAACAAAAAAAGAAACCATAACATGAATGTGAAATTGAAGCAGCAGAAATCCATGTCGGAATCAGACTTTCACCTGGCACATGCAATGTAACTTAACCATGAATTTAAAGTGACTCTCTGTGGCTGTTCTCAGTTCTTGGCAGAAACACTGCCCAGCCTGTCCTGTTGGTACTTGATGAGGCATACCGGTTCTCCTGGTGCTCACTAATGGGGGCAGCAACAAGGGACACACATCTCTGAAAATGTCAGACATGATAAATTAAACACAGATGTAAAAAGTATAAATAACTTCCATAACTCAACAATAATAGTATTATGAAAATAACTTAATCTAGCCAGTTTGGTATCATACGGTGATGTTAGTGTGCGTCTTTCTCACATTGCCAATGGCTATAACTGATGACATTTTGTGATGTAATGATGTTAATGTGTATCCTGGAGAAAACAAAAAGTCCATAAGTTTAACCAAACAACATAATCATCAACACAGAACTAACACCAGGTTTGTATTGGTAAAAAAGGAGTGAAATAATGCACTTCTCTGGGAAAAACAAAACAAAACAGAGATTGGCTCATAACAGACTGGGTAAATAGATGGAATGGAGTAAACATTCTGTAAATAATAATAAAAAAAAAACAATTACAAGAGGATGTAACCTACCTACAGCACCCACATACAGTTGACAAATGAAAGGTTCAAACTTAAAGGGATCTAACTGCATCACATTCATAATTATGTTTCATTCTGTTACCTTAGAATGAGCCTTTTATATTCACAGCTAATGGGTTACCTTAATGGACTGCATCATCTTGTGGCACTACGTTAGCACTGGTTATTATTAAAATTCAAACACTACCACCTAGCATGTGTTCTTCTATGATGAATATTCATATAAACTGATAATAATTATGCATGGGGTAGGTACAAAAAGTGATGTATCAATGCAAGGTAAAAGTGACTAAGTGTGATGGGAACAGATTTTATGAATAATTATGTGTGTCTCAGTGTGTGAACCAATAAGGAATGGCAGTGCTCCTTCATGTAACACAGCAAACAAGCATAAATGACATATTATTTGGAAAATCACAACTAAATGCTACTGTGTATCAAGGGATGCAGAGATAAATGTTAGTAAAAAAAAAGCTTTGAAAAACTGTGGGAGAACAATATTATATGGCCCACAGCAGCGGTTCACTTTGCAGTTTTAAAGTATGGAATCAAAATGACACAACTATCTGTGAACTGGACACAAAGTTAAATTTATAGTTCAGTTTTTGTAGTGCATTTGGAACCCTGCAATTGCTCATACAAGGCTCTTTTAATTTATTTAGCGGCCACTGTAAGGGCGGGTGAGGTGAGGGGCACTCACATGGTTGAAACCTTTTGCAAATGTCACAAAATTACACACTAGTCACTTTTCCATTGGACCTATGAGCAAAACATTACCAATATTTACTAAATGTAAAAAAAAAAAACCACCAAAAAAACACAAGAACATAATGTTGATTTTTCCATTAAAAAAACCAATATGATGATTGATTTATTTATTTATTATCATGAGATGACATGAGAAGTTGTTCCATAAATATAGCGACAAATGTAAATATCATGTTAATTTACAGATATATTCATTATTATTATTATTATTATTATTATTATTATTATTATTATTATTATATTACTCCTCTATCCTCTACTAAATGGAAAAAATGATTCAGTTTCCTGGTGTGTCCTCACATACCAACCATGTTTCCTTTAAACCTCTTCTTTGCTTGTTGTAACGTCTGTCAACATCCCTTTTTTTTTTCTTTTTTATCAAGTGACTGTTGCAGAAAAAGGTCTTTCCATTGCGGTTTTACATGATAGCGATTGCACTACACCTGAAAAACTTTTAGTCGAAAAACAAGAGGTTTGGTGACATTGTCCTTTTTTCGTTTTAGTTAAATTTTTATGCAATTTGAGGCTCAGTAGAAGCGCGGCTACAATAATATGGGAGCAAAAACCTGAAAAATAAAAGCATGAAAGATGCAAAATACTAACTCTTCTAAATGAAAGACATAAACGCTCACCCATTACCTGTCGTAAGTATAAAAATGATGTGATTTACACGCTCTAGTCCTAATCTATACACAATACTACTCACCATCATCATCAAAATACTGAATGTCTTTCAGGAACCACATTACATAATGAGTCTTTATAAGCCATTAATCTGTGAACAAGTTTTGTCCTGTACTTTTCCCACATTTGACCTCCACTGAAAAGAAAAGCTTAATTTCCAGAAGGACAGGCTTGACATGAAAGGATGTGGCATGAATAATTTTCGAGATCATGTGACAAGCTAATGAAACCAGATTTAATTAGAATAAGAACGCCTAATTACCGCTGATAGCAATCATATCTACAAAACCACTTCTAAAGGTCAGTTCTTGGGCTTTCAATGTTATTCATTGTGTCTTATTTAATACTACATTACACTAAGTTGATATGATGATGAGAACATTCCTTTTTGTATGTGCTGTCAAAACACATCCTGTGGCAGCCAAGACAGAAAAATAAAACCTACACTTTTACAAACAAACAAATAGTTTCCAGGGGGAAATATTTCAACGTAACACAAAACAACAGATCAACTGATAGCAGAAGCTTCATTCATTTAAACCAAGTTTCAATCAGAAAACAGTAAAAGTCAAATCAAATTCCTAATCATAATGCGACCTTTGTTTTTTGCTTCTTTGTCTCATTCAGTGACTTTAAGCAGAAGAGTAATAATACTTGTGCTGTTTGAGCTGTATAATGGTTTTAACCAGTTAGTTAAAGGCGCCTGTGACCATCACTTTGTGTTCTGCTGCTGGAGAAGACTGCAGCTAAAGCCTCTATTTGCACTTTTTGCACTATTTGCACTTGCTCTTTATTTGTTAAATAGCATTATTGAAAATAGAAATGAAAAACGTGGACCATGCCACCTGCTGCCTCTGGTTTGACTCCTTCTACATGTCACTTACTCCAACCGCTAAACGGCCAGTCTACGTCACAAGCTGCTTAGTGTTAGCTCAGCAGTGCAGTTTGTTGCACTGCTCTCAGACCATTTGCTTGTTTTAGATATTTATAGATTTAAGTGCTTGCTGTTACTCCGCTTCCCAAAGGGGAGGTAAGGAGTATTATTTTTGGTTTGGTTTGTTTCTTTGTTTGTTAACACTCTAGCAGCAAAACTATTGGTTGAATTCATACCAAATTGGGATTATAGATTGCCAGTGAGCCAGAACAGATGTCATTACATTTTGGGAACAGGAAGTTAAGTTAAACCTTTTTAAATTATTTTTTTTTTTAAAGTCAAATGTGTATAAAAACATCACTGTAGTTTCACTTATTTCAAACTTGGCACATATACAGAGGCAGTTGGTACGTTGACATCAGCACATGCAATGACGTCAGCTGGATCAAAATAAGCTACAATATGTGCGAGGGGCGGGGTTTGTTGTGCCTGGAACCACGTGTTTGGATTGTGTTCTGTTGGCCAACAAGTGGTTTTAGCTAACATTCCTCTATTTTTAATGTGGATGTATAGCATGAGTATATTGCTACAAACATCATGTAAAATTACCATGGCAACAAAAACAGAACTGTGCTTGCCCTTTTTACCAAGAGCAACTGGTCTGAAGAAGCTACAACTACATTTTACTAAACTAATCAAATAATGAGGAGATTCATGTTGTTTATAAAGTCAATACACATTCTGTTTCAACCAGGGTAAAAAAAATAAATAAATAAAAAGAAGTGTATTTTCAGGTCTGTTAAAACATGAACATGAAGTTAGCTCACCTTGATGAGTGCCTCCAGCTCATCACTCGTTACACATGGATGTTTCTCCAAAAATGTAGTCTTCTCCAGGGTGATGTTATCCTTCAGTGTTTTCTCGTACGACTGCTCCAGAGCTTCAAATGTCAGACCTCCACAGATAAGGTAGAGAAGAACAACAACGAACACAGCCAACACAGTCTTCCACTTCATCACTGAGTGGAGCGCTGAGGCCGCACCATCGCAGCTGGTGTCCATGCTGGCCACCACGCTGGCAGAGCGCGATGAGATCGACAGGCGTGGCAGCGGGCAGTGACCATTGGCCTTTGGGTCGCAGCCCATGGGGTTCTGCATGGTGGCCACACTGGCCTGGACAAGGCTGGATTTCACCATGCCAGGCTGGGATTTTTTGGGTGGGACCAAGTTGGTCTGGACCGCCACTAGACAGACAGACATAAGAAAACAGAGAAGTAGATTAACCCTAAAAGACTGAAACATCCACTGGTGACCAAAGGAATCTACTGATTTAAAATGTTTAACAACCAAGAAGCCCTAATCCTATCAATACATGTAAGTAACTCAGGTAAAATGTAACTTCTCAGCTTTTCATTTGACCCATTTGGATATTCAGAGGCTCTGTCGTAAACATGGAAACACCATCATCTTCTACAAAAATGAGTCACCAGTAAAACTTGTATACTTTAACAAAGAAAGTGGTTATAGACATGTTTTTACATCCAGTTAATTAATGATATATTTTCCTGACAATGTAAGTTTTTCTTCACTTTTTTCTGTTTTGATGTAATAATCTTTGAATTTTCTCTGAACTTTTATGAACCTCTACATGATAAATGAAATATAGGAAAATATGTAAGTTCCACTGGAAAAATACAAAATGCAAAAGACAATATAATGATAATCGTGATAAAACACTAAAGAAACATTAAATGTAAAGAGAAATTCATTTGATGCAGGTGTTTAAGGGTTAATATACGAACATGTGAAAGCTTCAGTGCTCCTTGGTGTTGACTTTTCAGGTGAATTCTACCAGAAGGATGAACACTGTTCCTCCAAAAGATATACCTTCATATGTTTTTTGCATTATCTTGATCTTGATTTGAGAGTTAACATGTTGCTGCAAAATTTCCCAATTTGCAAGAATAGATCAACTGTATCTTGAGACTTGGATGAGTTTTGGCTAAAAAAAAAAAAAACATGGAAAACCTAAGTGACTGAAGTCCCTTAAACTGTTACTCATAAGATAAATGATTGCTCGTCTTTGTGATGTGAATATTGCACACTCCGTTATCATGATAATGATATTTTTGGGACATATTGTGCAGCCTTAGTCTACTTCTATGAAAACCCAGCCTGGCATTATCAGACTTATTTGAGAATTAGTCTGGACCCGACAGACTCAAATGCACTGAAACAGAAACAAAACAAAACCCAAAGTACACACAACTCTAAGTAGACTTATTTTTTTTCTTATTACCTGCTTTATTTAACAATTTCAGAAGACTATTACACATCAGCGGCAGCCATCTTGGTCGTTTAGAAAAGTACCTCAAAGCTGCACCAAATCAGATAAATGGTTGTGATTGGCTCAGTCCAACCGTAGCTGAGTGGAAATCTATTTAAACAGGAGCAGAGCCAGATGCATCGACCAGAGCAAATGTAACATGAGCTCTGTCTTTGTCTGGTCCCTCAGATAACCTGTCGATCGCTAGTGTTTGGTACAAAGGTGAAGGTAATGCTTTAATTCAGTGCTGCACTGGTCTTACAGCACAGGTACTTTTCTGTTAATAGAATAAATCTCAATTATATTAAACATTAAAACGGGCACACTTTATGCTGCTAAATTCCATGACACCACTGAAAACATAGAACCTCCTGTGTGAAGCACTTATGAGGGAATTTATTTGTCTTTAGGGTATTTTACATGGGACTAGTGTGATCTGGAGTTCTGCTGATTTGGAAATGTATCCCTTGACTGCCTTTGACATGGCACATCTGTTTTTTACTCCAATTTACTTACATTATTCCTTGGTTCTGATGTCAAAGGTAAGTTCATCACTCCCACAGAGACATAGAAATGTTCCTTTCTGAAGCTCTCGTGCATGTTATCCATCTATCTTTGCAGATGCTGCTCTTTTGAAAGATTTAAGTTGGCTCTGTTAGTGAAAATCCATGTTACATTGGGACATAAACCTCCTGGATTTCCTCTTTTAAATACTTTTAAAACTTTAATCACTGTAGCCTCCATCATCCACAACCAGGAAATAGGCTGAATGAACGCACAGATAAAACGAAACAAAAAAAGGTTACATATCCCACTAAATTATGGAGCTGTCCACTGGCACAGGACTAATATTATTATAGGACCTCTGTGTTCACTGAAATAGAGGGGGCAATTTACAGTGGAATTTTTAAAGCCAACACTCAGTGTTGTTGACAAAAATGACACTTTTTTGACCTATAGGTACACCACAGCAATAGTTGGGCTGTAAATACTTTTACTCAAGTACTGTATTGCATTGTACAGTGTTTAGATACTGAGTGTTTCATACTGCACAAATATTGTACTTTATTGTACAATTAGTTTACACGATTAGCTATATTTCACATAAATATAAGTAGATCATTCAGAAAGCTTTTAAAATACAGCGTATGGCAGATAATTAACCCAATGGCCTCCAACCATCCAACATATTGCCATATTTGTTACCCTGCCCCCCCAAAGGGGAGGCAAGGGGTATTGTCTTTGGTTCGGTTTGTTTGTTTGTTTGTGGTCTAGCAGCAAGACTATTGGTTGAATTCATACCATACTAGGTGACCCAGATTGGATCTGATTACATTTTGGGAAAAGTAGGTCAAAGTTAAAATATTTCATGAATTTTTAAAATATTACATTTTTTCCCCATATACCATTTACTTTAAAAATTTCAAATGTCTATAAAAACATTAATTTTGTTTCAATTTTCTTCAAACTTGGCACATAGAGGTAGTTGATACGCTGACATCAGTACATGCATAGATTTGATGACACCAAAACAAGCTACGATACATGTGAGGGGTGGGGTTTACTGTGCCATATGACAGTGTATGTTAGCTTTTGTTTTTAATTAGCTGCAGCTTTTAAACATGAAAGCCAGTAGTCTTGTGAAATTGAGACTCAGAAATCCACAACCACTTTCTGGATTTACTAATTCTGAAAACCAAACAGGTTTCATATGACTGCAAATGTGCATTATTGTTATGTGGATGGAAGTAAAAATGGAATCAATCTCTATGCTGGGAAAACAGGATTCAGTTTTTCTCCAGCAGGTGTGGAATGAATCCCACCTTAAGTTACAGGCATCTGGATAGTTTTTATAATAAATGCATGTGCACTGGAGGAGGTCAACGAACTGGTGTGTAGCAGCTACGAGAAATCCAAATTTAGAGTATTTTAATGTATATAAGAGGTTTGTATGAGCTATTCAGAGACCTGGCCTTCACCTCTGACGCCCCCGTCTCCCTGATGGCAGAGTGAAGAGTGCCTCCAAGCTATGGGCGGAGCCTCCTATCTGCAATGATGTAACTCCCGAAGGTTGGAATACAAATGGAAGTGTTAGAAGGAGGCAGTATTTTGTATGCTGGTGTCACTATATTATGGGGTATCCTGCAGAAAATGTATGCGCACGCACACACACGCACACACGCACAGTCCACCCTGATGAGTCAAGGACATCCAGGAAGTGTTTCCTTCACTGTTCCAGAAGCTATGAATCTTGTTAGATAATCCGTGTATCATGATTGAATCAATTACAGTAAAGTGGTGTCACACGCATAGCTAAGGATGAAAGTGCCACTTTCAATCTAGGCTGTCATGTAAGCCTCAAGGAGCAGCACCTTACTATTTTTAGACTACAACACTGAAAATTAAGATTCAGAGGTGATGCAGTATCAGGAATTTATTATTCATTCTGATGGACACAGAAGAACATCAGTTGTGAAATAACTCTAAATTGGACCAAGTCCATAATTACACTTATTCAGACTGTAATAGCTTTTCATCTCAGATGGTGAATAACTCACTGCTATTTGGAAGAAACATGCATCTGCAGCAGGCCTCCGGTGTAGTCATGCTTCACAATATAGTCCACAGTATGATCACTGATTGTATACTATTTGTTCTGTGTATTTTATGGCATTCTAGCCATTATCTTGATTTTTGTTTGTTTTTTGAAACAGAGGGATCCACGTAGGCTCAACTATGTAACAATACATGTTTGATAATCATGATGCGTGACATTGTATCTATACAATAATCTTGTCATCTGCGCTATCAATAATTGTCAAATGTATAATACGTTTGTCACACTTAATATTATACATTATAATCAGTCCAGGTTGTATTTTTCTAGCATCATTATGATAGTGAAATATGAATTTTTCAGCAACCTTGACAGTAATTTGTAAACCTTAACTGTCGTAATTTCCAGTTTGAAAAAAACATATTAGAAAGAAGGTAAAAAAAAAAAAAAACAGCAGGACTGTACCTCCTTTAATAAAATCCATGTAGGTGATAGTTTGTATCAAAGTTGATCATATCTCAGGCTTTGTATTGATGACATGTACAGTAAAGTCTAAGATTAGATTAAATATCGTCTGAACAGTTCTGTGGGGTGGGTGGGTGGATGGCTGTGCAGGAGGGTGTGCTGTGAATGCATGGGTGTGTGTGTGTGTGGGGGGGGGGGGGGGGGGTCAGTGTTGCACTTCTTTTTTTATTTTTTTATTTTTATTTCCAGCACTTTGCATTGCATTTATTGTAGGAAAAGTGCTTTATAATAAAGTTTTGATTGAAATAAAATAACTTTATTGCAAGTGCAGGCAAAAACTGAAACTGTCAAAACCACAACCGGATTCTGTTTCAAGTATCAGAGAAAGTGTTGCATTACTTTAAAAAATCTTCTCCAAACCAATGAGGCTGCTTCATATTGATTTTTGTAAATCAAATAAAACCTGAGTGGAAAGCAATGCTTTTTATCTGATGCCATCTGCTACTCTCAGCCCTCACTCCGTGCTTCTAACATGTCTGGGCAAGTAGAGGAAATGTTTATGGGCCAGTCCGATCAATTACCAAATGCTCATTAATAAAGCAATACAAATCAGTTCCAGCCTTCATAGGTAGGGACTGCAGTGATTTTGCTGACCGTGTAGTCCATTTAATATTTTTCACAAAGTTCACCATAATGGGAAATGTAAAGTATTTTATTTGTAGGTATTAAATTCAGCTGGAGGAAAGGCAGCTACAAATTATTTACTCGCTTATGAACATGTACCAAATAGTCTATCAGCCTAGACATGTAAAAAAATAAATAAATAAAAATCAGGGGTTGGCTCAGGTTGGCGTTGTATTCCCAATTGTACCAGACAGGTTACAGGCATTTAACTCACCAGCTGAGCCTCATGAACCCATTTAGAACCTCTGACTACACTTCTGGTGCACACAACATTCAAAATAAAACACCCACTGTTGCAGCACTGTAAGTAAACAGACCATTTCAGTAACATATAGACCTTTCACCAAACTAATATTAACCAGTTAACTGTAGCTTTTTCATATTCAGGGACTAAACAAAGACCACTTCTGTTGCAACACATGCCCAGACCAGGCCAAGAACTCTTAAAAATAACCAAACTGACTTAAGATTTGGGGGGAAATGCCATGTCCATGACTAAATTGTTCTTATGGGACTAGCCACCAAAAAAAAAAAAAAAAAAGTAATGATTGTTAAAATGTATGACAAACAACTAAATTGAGTTTCAAAGCACTAATGCTCTAAATCTTAAAAGTTCAATAAGTAACATTTGCATTTTTCACTGGACTCTTTATTTGTTTACAAGAGCTGACTGAGGTAATGGTGGACAGTGCTGCAGAGGATAGATAGATAGATAGATAGATAGATAGATAGATAGATAGATAGATAGATAGATAGATAGATAGATAGATA
>JAQQZY010000016.1:21658964-21669608 GCA_030068375.1 Ostorhinchus rueppellii | reverse complement strand
TTACCTTACACAAACAGTGTGTTAAAATGACCAACACAATAAATGTGTCAAATTTGACACAAAATGTGTTGTCCCTGCACACACTCACAACATGTGTCAAAATTCAACACAGAATGTGTTATTTTTGGCACATCTCTTTTTCCAGTGTGCAGACCAGGAGCAAACAAGACCTGCAGTGGTGGAAATGTTCTGACCCAGTCATCACTGATACAATATGAACCTTATGTTGTTCACTCATTAGCTTTTAGGACTGAATGTTCACTTGTTGCCTAATACATGTATGAAAGCATGTAGTAAAAAAAATCTTTATCCACCCCACAAGTCATATCATTCTAAAGAAATGAGTTAAAACAAGCAAACAAAACCAACTTTTTCATCGCATATTTACTGCTGTTATGATAGTTTAATCCCTTTTCCTCACAAGAAGATATATGTGATTTTACTATTCTTAAAAAATAAATAAATAAATACATTTGGTGCTAGCTAATGTTAACATTTCAACTGTAATGCAAAATTAGACCTTTATGGATTCCTTGATATAGAATTTTCAGCCCTTTGGGAGGAGAAGATTTTTTTAAAAAGTATGGATCTATGTCAACACACACAAATAAGCATGAGATGAACTGATGCAGTGTTGTAAATAAATCACGAACTTAAAATCACGATCCACTGCAGGTAAAAAATAAACTGACCATGGAAAATTGCACTAATCACTGTATTAGTGTTAAACAGATGAATTTGTATTCATGGTAAGTTAAAGCATATCGCTGTCCCTGATGTATTCTACATATAAACAAAAGGCCACTTTAATCAACATAGACCAAACTATCTTTTTAGTTGGGATGGAACTGACTTAATGCTACCATTTTCAATCTGTTCTTAACCCAAAAAAAACCCACTGCTGCATTTGTGCAACTTCAAAAATAGTTTTTTCTCCATATTTGCCTTTTCTTAAGTGATTTAACGTATATTATTAGAATATCATCCTCTGTATTTTGGGTTTCTTCAGTGTAAATCATATATTTTCCCACATTTAATGCAATGGTCATGTAGATGTTCATAAAAGCTTAGATTAAAGTTGAGGGTTATTATAACAAAAACAGAAAACTGAAGAAAAACTGACTTTTTCGGTCAAATCTATCATTAATTGAACATAAACCATGGGTTTCCATCCACTGTCATTGATCCAACTCCATAGGTTTTACCGGTGAATGAATATTGTAGAAGATGACAGTGTTTCCACAGTAACTACAGAACCTCTAAACGTCCAAATGGGTCATATCTGTCTACTGCATTTTACACCAATTATTTACATGGATTGATAGGATTAATGGATCGACAGGTATTAAACAGTTTAGATCAATAGATGGTTTAGGTTCACAGTAGATGTTTGGGTCTTTATGGGTTAAGATTGTTTTCAAAACAAAGAAACACTTCTATTTAAACTAGTCAAACCAAATAAACATGAACTAACATGACATCATTATCGCTGCAGAATTATTTAGTTAATCCACAATACTTAGATGACGCAAGGGGTTAAAAGGTCTGTACAACAACAGAAAGAAGACGCCTAAATGCATAAAATCACAGAATATTCTCATGAGTACATTGTTTTAACCTAATTTCTACTTTGTTATTTGTTTTTCCTCATTATTCAGTTTCTCACACAAACGCATGACTGTAAATGAGCCAATGGTTGGAGTTCTCGGCATGCCAGATGGTGCTTATGTATGATACCACACACTGCCACTCTGGCACATCATAGTCCACTTCTGTTGCAGTAATAACAAAAAGATAAAAAGAAATAAAGCATCTTATGATTATTCATGAACCACATTTATCTGAGAAAGGGACCAGAAGAACATGGATGGTGAGGAATTCTGATTAGTCTATTAATTACAATGTTTGATGATCGACATGAACAGGGAGGACATCAATTTAGTCAGGGTACAAAGTGACCTAAATCTTTTTTTTTTTTTTTTTTTTTTTTTTTTAACTGAAATTCCACCCATATCTTTTCCTTAATCACTAGAACTTTCATTAATTCAGGTTATACAAGTAGGCTATTGGTGAACATTAGTAATGCAACACTTTTCCAACCCTTACTAAATGGAAAAGAAAGAATTCAACATCCATAACTTTATAATATCTATTTTCCTAAAGGTAAGGCATTCACATTTTTATGCAATCAATCCTGGCCATAGCTCTGTCATTGGGGTTAAATCCATTAAATGGATTATGAATGTCATTAAGGGTTGAGTACTTTTTAGCTTCTGATGCTTTCCCAAGCCATATCATCATTAATGATTAACAAAAAGTTTGAACACACAAGACTATCAAATAATTCCACACAAACATTCATTTTTAAGATTTCAAGATATCTCAAAACTGTGTTCCTTCTTCTAACATTTAAAGTGCATAATTAAAGAGCTTTATTTAGATTTATTTAAACATATCATTGATATGAGGATACCTGCAAAATGGTTCATTTCACAGAAGGGCTACGACAAGTATCAAACCACAGGCTGGTGTTGTATAGTGTCTACAAGATGTTTTTATTATCATTAATTTATTTCACAATTTTGTAAGAATAAAGTAGATTACATCACTTCAACTAAAACCATATGAAATCATGCGCGAAAACATTTGTGATTCTGAGTGAAAGAAACACAGTAGGTAAGGCTTTCTTTATAGATTCTCTGGAAATGTGTACAAAGTCAAATATTATTAAAAAAAATTAAACAAATAAAAAAGTCTGATTTTTATTTAACAATAAATTATTTTTGTTACACAGCATCATCAGTAAACAAGAACCACTACACCCCCTATGAATTTGATATATTAATATCTGTCTTTTTTATTTTTAGCATGTCATTTACATCATATACTCAATAGTTATACATGTACTGTGGCAGTTACATGGAAGATTATTATTTTTTTTTTACAATAAAATAAAATAACATCCTTATACTTGTATTTTTGTAATGCTTGGCATTCCATTTAATTTGCAAATAACAATCTGTTGTATTTAAAAATATAAATAAAATGAGTCTATATTTTATCAGGTGTAATTTTCTGTACAAAACTAAACTAAAATGGACGCCTCCATGTAGTGACCCTTGTTAAAAAGGACCTGGGTGTATGTTTACGGATGGGCGGTTTACTGTACGCATGTACGCATGAGCGTGATGACGTCATCATTCATAGCAACCAGCATGGCGACGGAAAAGCTTCGGTTTGGCTCTCATCTTCTTATAAGCTAGCATTAAGTTATCGCTCAATCTGCAGAAGATTATCTGATAGCGCCAAAATGTTTAGTGTTGAGTACGCTATGTTTGCTGTATTTATCCAACGTTCACCTTCGCTGTCCTGTTACATTTCGGAGGAAAATGGGATATATAGAGTCTAACACTACCATGGACTCGAGAATAGCGTTAGGTATGTACTAGCACAAGCTAGTTAGCAGTCTTGCTAAAATTAAACTGCTTATTCAGCTAATTAGCTAACCAAATCTTAAGAGATGCTAACTGGAGGCATATCTAAACACATGATGTGGTTTTAGATTTATCTCGACAAGTACTCGTTGTTTACTCTTGTTGTTAGTGCAATGAATGTAGTAAACTGTAGGGGACTGTGGTGTTAGCCTGTAATACGATGCTGAGATAATCTACCAGCAGGGTAGATTATGTTATTTCTTGGAATTGAAAATGGTGTTGTTTGGCCCAATGCACATACCAGGTTAACGTCAGCAATTATTTATTCATGTCAGCATTTTCTCTGCCATTGTAAGCTTTTGTAGTAGCACCTAAGCCATTCCATGCACCACTTTTGCCAGTTTAATGTAAAACCATATACAAAACTCATCAAAGTAGCCTAATAGTTGCAGTTGGTCTCCAGTTGACCCATTTGATAAGTTCTGTTTTTCTGCACTTCCAATTTTTGGTATCTAATCAGTCATCTATTCTATCCTTAACCTTTGTGCACAGATATGGTAATACTAATGAATCTTCAATTTGCACTTTGTACATATTATAGTATAAATCCACTGTAAATAATATATACATTGTGCTGTATTTTTAATAGACTGGATCCTTGTACACATCCACTCACTGTATAAAACTCCAATTTGCATTTTGTACATATTATAGTGTATATCCAATGTAAATTTCAGTCCATTGTTGTCCTTGTTTCTAGTCGAAAGTTTGTATTAGGTCTATGTTTAAGTGTGTTTGGGTTCATGTTGAAATTGTATGGGATGAGCAAAGAAAAACTGAAGCCAAATTCCTTGTATGTGTTCACATACTTGGTCAATAAAGCTGATTCTGATTCTGATTCAAAATAAAGTGTCAAATTTGCTTTGGAGGACAACAAATACCCAACCTGTGTCAAGTCCCGCCATCACCTAAGCATTCTGAAAACTTAAGGGATACCCTGAGTTTAAAGTAAATTAATGCAAATGTTACTCCTGATAGACATTTAGACATCAGTCTGTGTTCATTTTATCATGGCATCAAAATTTTGGGGGTTGACTCATTCACAACAATTTCAGTCATTTATTCATTTTCTCAACTACTTGATCCTTGAGTGTTGTGGGCGTATAATTATTTTTCATAAAAACACATTCAACATTAAAATCTGCATGAATAAAATTAAGTAAGCATCAAAAGAAACGATGTGTTTTAGCTGACAATGTAAACAAAAGAAACCCAAAAGATGACATGTACTGTATATTGTGTATTAATGATAATTATTGCAGTATCATTATTGTTTTATTACCCAAGTTTATAAATAAGACTGGGAATATATTAGATTTAACTTTTCAGTATAAAATACTACATACACAGTGTAAAAATATAACAAGAGAATTACAAATAGCAACTGTTTTCTGTGAGAGTAGCATAATAATAAATAGAGCACATAGTAAATCAGTGTTTGCAGGTTTATTTTTTAAAGATATTTCTGATTTTTTAATTAAGGTATTCAGTTCATGTTAAGAGCTAAAATAATCTAATCTTTCACTAATCCCCAAATAGGGAATTTTACAGACAAAAAGGAAGGTAACATGTCTGTATCCATGAAGTCATTATGTGTTCTGTTTAGGGAGTGTATCATCTGGATCCGGATGCAGCCTTGGAATGAGGGGGAAAAGTTTGAAAAGTAGCCGTGAGTATTAATGCAAGTTAATATTATGATATTGATTGAATTTATTTGTAAGACCAGACCTCTGTTGTGTCGTGTACTCTTATGTTCTTTGCCATATGCTTTTAGCTTTCTGCCCACGCTCCTCCAGCAAGTTGACACAATCAATCATTAAAGACCACATGGTGTCTCATTACAAAAAGGTTTACTCAGCAAAAGGTAAGCTACATGACAGTAATACATGCTCTAAATGTAAATAATGCTGCCCTTAAAACATGTACCACAAATGAATGATAATTAAATGAAGAGCCTTTTGTGAATTTCATTTCTCTTTTTCCACAGCTGCCATTGATGCCTCAGTTCCAAAAAGCTTGATACATAGTGTAAAGTGTAAGTACCAAAAGAAGATATTCAACTCAAAACACTCATTCCTCATCGAACTACTATGCGCTGTAATTCAGTTCAGAGAGGTAAATTGTAGCACGGGCAAAGAGCCACTGATCCATTATGGCTAATCACATTTAAGCGCAGGATGCAGCTCATCGTCATCTCTGATGGTAAAAGCCATGCTCCATCCCTATGACTACACTTTACTGCTTCTTTTCCTGCTCCTCTTTACAGCTACAGTAAGTGATGAGAGTTTTTCCTTCATATCCGGCAGCTATCCAACATTATTCCGAGATTTGGAGTAAAAAAAAAAATCACAAAGCAGGGTCAGCAGAAGTGGCTACTCTTTCAGATTGAAATACCCCAGAATTTTGAAAAAAGAAGAAGAAAAAGACAAGTGATGCCGGGCGGAACAAACCTTGCAACTCACATGTATTGTGGCTTTTTTTTTTTTTTGGCATTGATCCAACTGATGTCATCATGTCTATGTGTGTGGTGATGTCAGCATATCAATTTCTTCTATATGTGCCAAGTTTGAAGTAAATTGAAAGAAAATGGATGTTTTTTAAAGACATTTGAAATTTCGCTCATTATGAATAAATGGGAGAAAAAAAATATATTAAAAAAGTCATAAAAAATTTGAACTTGTGCCTACTTTTCCCAAAATGTAACCACAACTATTCTAGGTCAATGGCAATTTATAAACTCAATTTGGTACGAATTCAACCAATAGTTTTGCTGCAACAGACATGTGAAATTTCACCCATTATAATTAAATGAAAAAAAAAGATTTTAAAAAAATTAATTAAAAAATTTTAACTTTGTCCTGTGATGAACTGGCGACTTGTCCAGGGTGTACCCCACCTTCGCCCCTAAGTAGCTGGGATAGGCTCCATGCGACCCCCGTGACCCTAGTGAGGATAAAGCGGGTATAGAAGATGAATGAATGAATTTTAACTTTGACCTGCTGTTCCCAAAATGTAATGACATCAACAAATAAACTGAACCAAAAACAATACCCCTTGCCTCCCCTTCGGGGGCGTGGTAAAACTGTGAATCAGGCACATTTCCATCAGCTGGTTTTGAGTGAATAAACTAGGCTGTGCAGTGTTGACATATGCTATGTTTTACATAGCTATAATCAACAACTGAAGAAGTTGAGTGTTCTGTTGCTTTTTCCATCCAAAATAAACTTCATGATAATATCCGAGGATGCAATGGAAACAGTTGATCAGTTATGTTTGTTAAATGTTCACTACAACAGAATTTATTACAAAAAGTGTTTCCTTTTCCCGTTATATGTACAAAGGTTCACTATGTAAGATCTGTGTGGACTTGGAGCTGGTAGAATGTTGACATTAGTTGAGTGCAGTTCTAATCTAACAGTAGCTAGGGCTACACACTGACGTTATTGTGTAGGAGAGGCTTTGAAGAGCTTGGTAATGTGGAAAAATCAATCTCAGTTCTCCACATAGAAAGCAGCGTACAGTTCTGAACCAATTGAGACTCTCGCACAGATACACAGTACACAGATCCCAGAAGCAGAGCACTTACAAATGTTTTTATTACAACTATACAAATTTTATAAATGAGGGACAGGTTTTCTACCAGTGCAGAGTAGAGTAGACTGTGTAATTTCAGTTTTTGATTATATGTTTCTAGACAATGATCAACTCAGGCAGGAGCGGTTAAGGAAAGGGGTTCGACCTCAGTCAGCCCACTCTGTATCACAGAGGAACAGCAGAGCCTCCTGCTCCTCAGCCCAGGTAAGCACAGTTAGTACTGCATATTAACATTCATGTAAAAAGTATTGTTAGTTTGGTTTAGCTTTTTTATTTTTAATTTAACCTTTATTTAACCAGGGAAAAAGACTCTTTGAAATTTAAAATCTCTTTTGTAAGTGTCCTGGCCAAGACAGCAAGCAAGAAAGAAGAGTTCATAACTTAATTTACATTTAATTTAAAAAAAAAATCTGGTTCCTTATTCCAAAGAAGATACTGTTCCTACCAAGCTGTTAACATGCCTAATGAACATTAATACTCCAATAATATTACTGCTTTCATGGACCTGCACATACTCCAATTAAAATTTGATCCACTGTGGGACATGTTCATGTGTGGGAATCCAACCTGCCTCTTTCATTCTTTCATCCGTTTTCTTGAAAAGGTTCTTGTTGTGATATTTGTGTATATCCAAAAATCTGCTGATATCCAAGTCTTTCATAATGTTCAAAATTAACATGGAATAATCCATCATCATGATTAATCTGATTAAAAATTTTAAAGCAATGAATCCATTTGGAGCACAAAATGACTCTGAACATCTCTGCACATACTCCATTTTGGGCAGTTTGTCTAAGTAGAGTCACTGTCTGGCATGCACAAATGGGCATTTGGTCCGGTAGCGACAGGCAGCAGAACCAATGCAGATGCAACCAACCAGGTGCAACCAAAGATGCAAGATACTAAACAGCACGTTGGTCCTCTGGATGGGAAATTTGAATACAAAAAACCCCCAAGATGAAATAGTTTATTGACATAAAGTGTTATGCACACTCTGCAGGAAGGACTTTTCTTTTCACCGAAGCAGTTCCAGCTTCAAAGAGCCCATTAATGCAAAGCATACGTTAGTTGGGGGACGCTCAGCTTGTAACAAACTCATTAAGCGCACATATATTCCCTTCTTTCTTGAGTCTGTTTGCTCATGCAAAATTAAAAGTGATTAATATAGATTAAATTAATTATTATTAATCAAAATTAATACACAGCAACCCTGTGATTAATTTGATTAAAATTTTTAATCATTTTACAGCACTAATTCAAGAGTAACTGTGTTCCTCTTTCAAAACAGAAATGTGGACTCTTCATGTGGACATCTTTCTCTACCAGAGAGGATTGTGTGTCTGTATCACAGCTGATTGTAAAGAAGGGAATGTGTGCAGCAACCTGCAGTAAAACTGTATCTAAGACAGTCCAAAATATTCTGTATACATGTCCAGAGGCTCCTCATAAAACTAATAATATCAGCATATCCCATGTGTCCCATGTGCATCATTCTGAAAAAAAGCTTTTGGAATGTCCAAATGGGAAATGCTGCATCCTTGACCTGTGTTTAGTTCAGAGTAACAGTGGGATTGTAGTCTACATATATACACAGTGATTTAAAGTTTTTCTGTTTTATTCTTCTGTATTTCTGTTTTTTAGAGTAGATTGTCTTTGCAGTATGATGACAGTCCATACCTTGGCTCAAGAAACTCCGTGGTCTCAAGTCCAAGATTCACCACGTCCTTCCACGCCAAGAAGGTGGTTTATCCATCATTTAAAGGAGATTCCCAGAAGCCTTTCCATCGCTCAGCATCAGAAATAAAATATCGGAGCCCAGAAGCAACTTCACACAGAAAACAGTCCACATATTCGCTGCAAACATCTGGTGATCATAATTTCTTCAAAACGTTCCAGGACCCAGTTCAGAAGACATACAGTGGAGACTTGCTTCAAAAACATTCACAGTGTTTCACTCAAGAAAAACCTTTTACTCCTAAGACCCTTAAATCAGAGAAGAGTTCATATCTGTCGCAGTACCGCTACTACAGAGCGCCACGAAAGAAACCCACTCAGGACACAGAAACATTTCACAGAAGGTACCTACCACATATGAATTTCGAAAGACAAGTAAATGTTTATAGGGTTTTGAATTTATATTTTATTTATTCTATGCAGCACAAAAACCAAGGAATACTCAGAGGATCTTGATGAACGTTCTCAGGTAGGACTGATACATTAGGCTTATTGACATATTTCAGTACAGGTAATTATTCATAAAAGTCTCTAATGTTTAAAGGCTTATTTTTTGGTATTGAGTGACAGTTATTATTATTATTATTATTATTATTATTATTATTATTATTATTATTGTTATTAATAATAATAATAATAATAATAATAATAATAATAATAATAATAATAATAGTACATTTCATCTTCATTTTCCCCTTGACATGCATCATTTATTTTGGCACCAGCCATGATTAACCATTTTCTTGTATATAAATGAACAATTGTATTAATAATAGCCTTTGTCTCCATGCACTATTTTTCACAAAACTTATAAGGCACACAAATGCTTTTTATATTTGTGTATTGATGTGCTCCAGTGTTCAATGCCAGTACATTACAGATCCGGTATGTGTATAAAAATCACTGACATTAAATTAACAAAAACTGACAGTTAAGTTGTTGAACACATTTATATAAAAATATCCTTTTTTGTTGTTACAGCATTAATCTCAGGTAGTTTTAGAAATGGGACCCATTTTTCAGATGTATTTTTAATGCGGTTACCAGGATTTTTAAACTACCAATAAACTTTATATATTCTCTAAATAAGTAGTGATAACTGACTGATTTAATATGACCCTCAATATATAAAGACCCACAGTGCATACAGTGTGTAAATAGCAAACAGTCATACAAGTAATGTACACCCCTTTTAATTCCACTGGTTGTTTTACAGGGAATCACTACAGACCATGAGTGGTCTGAAGACGACGTCACTGGCACATATTTGTCAGCATCAAGACAGCGCAGTCAGGCAAACAAGAGCAGAGAACATGCCTTCTTTGACTCCTTATCCAGGTATTATTTGAATATTTTTATTTGATGTGATTGCTCCCATTTTCTGCCTGGCTGCCAGCAGGATGATGCAGGAGCTACTGCACCAACTGTCATTAGCCTAGGCTAACAATGAACACCTTACAGTTTGGAGCAGAGTCATGAAAAGAAGAAACTGGATTTTTATTTATTTTTTTATTACAATGGAAACAGTTATATTTAACCAATAAAGACCCAGGGCTACTTTTGTGGCACTCCCAATATTTAACCTTCTCTAAGTGATTTATCATCGTTTATTGTCATATTGTCTTCTTTATTTTGCATTATTTCAGTGTAAATCAGCTGTTTTCCTATGTTTAATTCGCTGATCATGTAGATCAGGGGTATTCAAATCCAGTCCTCGAGGGCCGGTATCCTGCATGTTTTAGATATGTCCCTCTTCCATCACACCTGGAAACCATTACATCATTATCAGGCTTCTGCAGAGCTTGGTGATGAACTGATCATT
>JAQQZY010000016.1:21645300-21658864 GCA_030068375.1 Ostorhinchus rueppellii | reverse complement strand
TCAGGTGTGTTGGAAAAGGGACACATCTAAAACATGCAGGACACCGGCCCTCGAGGACCAGGATTGGTGACCGCTGTGGTAGAAGATGACAGTCGTTACAGAGCCTCTGAACATCCAAATGGGTCATAGCTCATGACCATGAAAAGATGACAAACTGTATTTTACTCCAATTATTTACTTATCTTGATAGGATTAGTGGATCAACAGGTATTAAACATTTTAGACCAGTAGATGCTTTTAGGTGACGTTGGATGTTTGGGTCTTTATGGGTTAAACAGGAATTAACCAGTGGCAGTAATTGATAAAAAGAAGTAAAATGGGCCATAAAGTGAAGCATGTTTATGGTTCAGTTATGCTGTGGGAAAATGGAACAGCAGACTGTTGGCCTCAGCTAAGCGCTACTTTCCTTTGGGGTGCTTACAGCTAACATTTGTTATTAGAAGTATAAATGATGAATTCATATATTATGAGATTTAGTGTGTTATTTTCTTGAGCTTTTTGTCTACAATATTGTTTCATCTTCTAGAGTCTCACCAGAACATAAGAAGTCCCCCATTATGAAGAATATATCTGCAGAGTAAGCTCTCAGATTATAAGACTTGATTAAAAATAATTGAACCTCAGATAAATGAACTAATTAAACTGTTTCTTCATCAGGGAGGAAGAATTAATGTACCTTGAATTTATTACTACTGTAACAGAAGACATCTTGTCCAGAGGCCACATCTCTGACAGGTTGGTGTTGATGATTACTTTATATATTAGAAGCAAGTTGTTGAAATCCTGTGCTTTAGATTAGCTTACAGATATTCCCAGCACATGGGCCTACTGAGTCACACTTCTAATTATAGTATAAAGTTAGTGCAGTTAGTGCTTGTGATACTGGTGTGTTTTTATCTCAGGAGTCATCAAGACTGTAGTAAATATATATGTTTCTATCTGTGTCCTGCAAGGGTTCTAGACCGAGTGATAAATAGGCACATTGACATGAATCGGTATCAGCTTGATGAGGTGAGCAACACTTTTGAGTAGTGCGTGAACAAAAATTAAAATAAAACAAAAGCAAAGGTATGCATATCAGTTCTTCTCATACATCTGATGTTTTGGTTTTTTTTGTTGCTTTTTTAAAGGGTAAAATGCGCCACCTTCTGGACGTGCTGCGTAAAGAATTTGAGGAGCCGAGCAATATGTCCACCTCCAGTCCAAAGCATGAAAAAAAGGAGAATTACCTGCTGGACTCACTCCTACCCCAGCTCGGGAGCCTGAAAGAGCTCAACACCAAAGAAGACAATGACCATTTTTCTTATGCGTCATTGATCAAAAACTGTGATTCGCCAGATTATGCTGATCCCTTAATGTTTTCTACACCATTATGCTCTCCTGAAAGGACGGCTTCAACAACAAAATACAATGAAAATGAAGGGGAGGATGTCAGTCTGGAAAAGGGTATCATCTCACCTTCACTCAGTGGTTCAAATAAAGCAGATTTCAGAGAAGAGGACTTCCATCAAGATGAAAAAGACGCATCAGTAACAAACAAAGACACCAGCATACTAGACCAAGAATACACAGTCATACCCAGTGGTGAGGGATTTCATCAAGACCGAGCTGAAGCATCTTATGACCAGCAAACAAAAGAGGTTGAGGATCTGGGGAGAAATTTGTCAGAGTCTCTCCATGTGTCTGACAACACACACTGTAATGACAACATAGAGACTGCCAATGAGCATCAAACAAGTGCAGCTGCTGTTATCAGTGATGATGAATTCTAATGTCAACAGTATTCAGGGATGAATATTTTTTATTACTATGTGACTATTTGACAGAGAAATGGCATATTTAAAGTTTCTTAAAATATAGTTTTATAAGCTGTAAATAGAGTTTTGTTAAACACTGGGTGTTTTTTCATATTCTTGAATATCCCATTACCAGTATGGCATTGAATTTGTCTCTTACTTTTTTTTCTTAACACTAAATCAACAAAATCACTTAACATTTTGTTTCCATATCTCATTGTGGTATCGTACATTAGGACACACTTGAGCCACAATATCCCAATAATGCTTTGAATTTTTTTTTTTTTCATTTTTAAGATCTAAACTTCTCATAATATGGATACTAGTGCAGCATATCAATTTGCATGTCAGATGTGTGGAATCAGTGGTTTCTTGTAGTTTGTGTTCATTGCAGTCTGTGATTTTTTTTTTTTTTTTCAATATAAAATTTACTAATTTGCTTTTTTGCCTGGCATGTAGCTACAAAGGAGTGGATTGTCACCAGAGAGTGTCTTTACATTTGCAATAAATTTTCTACGTTTTGCTTCTATTCTTGCGTTTGATTTTATTTTACAATGTAATTAATCATCCTGCAACTAACAGCAAGACGTGCGGCCATATTTCAACATATAAGGAATATGACCCGAAGCGTATTGCAAACAATTGCAGGGGAAAACTATTCAATCATTGCACAACAGTGTATGTTTGCAGCTGTCAGTCGAAGTAAAAGGTAAACATTCAGGTCACCGGCCAGCAGTTTCAGACAGCTGCCTCATTTCTAGCATTTTCACCGCTTGGCATTCCAGCTGTCTGATGTCATGGCTCCGAAAACCTCCATGTGTCCATCCGCGCAGAGGTACTATCGTGTACTTTTAACTGTCTACTGAAGAATATACAGCAAACTATGCACTTCAAACTAATCAGTGAAGTGTTTGGAATATTCTAAAGATTAATTGCTTAATTTTTAAGCCGATAAATTGAATTTATGGAAAATATAGATCCGCGGATGTAGACGAGATACACTTGTTGCTCTTCCAATCCCAGGAAGCGAAACACGCTTGGAACTTGAGTGAACTGTCGGACCCACAGGCATGGGGTACTACACCAGTTTTAATCCAGAAACAAACCAAAGACAAAGTAGATGTCTTTAATTCTCTTCGAAGCCGAAAAAGTAACAAATAAGCGACCTTGATGACGCAGCCCCATGGGACCGAATCCTAGTTGGACTTCTCAATTCCATCCGGCGGTTAACGGTAACGTGTTCAAATTTACCCAAAATATTTACCGGCGACGTCAGCTTCCCCAGGGGTGCCGTCTATTTGCTGGAACATAAATTAGCAAGCTAGCAGTAATGTTAATAGCGTTAGTTGTAGTTGAGGTTTAATAATATGTAGCAGAGTTAGCTTAAATAAAAAGGAAACTTGCAGTAAAAGTAACTCCTTTTATTGAAACCGTACAAAGCATTTAAAACTTTGCTGAGCACAGCAGTTGAAGTTTGTTTAGTTGTAAGTCGTTTGTAATATGGTGGAGCAGCAGGGATTTTGCGGAGTTGTGTTGAACAGTGTTAGCTTGCTGCGTGTTGAATCTGTCGTCCGTCCGTGTTTGGCTCAGAAGATCTAAAAGGGAGGGGATTAAGGTTGGACCAAGCCAAGGAAATGGTTAGCAAACCATATTACTTCTTACGCTGTCAGGTAGGCTGTGCCACAGCGCTGTACTTCCACGTTTATATATTTATCCAAAGGGCTTTACTTAACTTGTAGCTGTCTTTAAATCTCATCTGATAGCATATCAAAAATAGGCTAAACAGGTTAGGTAACTTAAAACAAAATGCCAAAATGCAGCATTTAAGAAGATTACCATAAGCTCTGTGTTTGTGGCATGTTTGATGCTGACAGCAAGTGAGAAGACTTGACCTGTAGTTAAATCTGTGTTGCATCGCTTATTCCTTTGACTGTTTATTGCACATTATTATGGTATGGAAATGTGTTTGTTTCTTTTCGTCTGTTTTTAGGTCTGATCTTTCGACGATGAACTTAATAATTTCCTGCGTTTACATCGTGTTTGACGTGACAGAAAGGAGACTAATTCCTCTCGACTAATTGAAGACCTCCTCCTTGAAGAAGTGTAAAACATGCCCTTGCCGTTTGGCTTAAAACTTAAAAGGACTCGAAGGTATACTGTTTCAAGTAAGAGCTGTCTTGTCACTCGGATTCAGCAGCTCAATGGAGAGTTTGTTGAGTTTACACTTTCGGTGGAGAGCACTGGGCAGGAATGTTTGGAAGCAGTAGCTCAGAGACTCGAGTTAAGAGAGGTATGTATGTGTTTTATGCAAATAATAATGATTTATTACCGTCTCATTGGGGAAAGGCTCTTATGAATGTTTCTTTTTGTTATGTTCTCATTTTCTGGTGAGCAGGCAGTGCTACTGAAAGCTAGATAAGAAGAAGTTCGTGTGTTTACTCATACTTTGTTAATCTCTGTCCGGCATGTGACACAACATAAAGGAATTTGCCATTGCATAATGTGCAATATATTTGTATGTTTGTAACTAACACACCACACAGATGAGCAAACACATTATAAACGTACGTGCATGAAGACCATGGATGGTGTGAATCAGGAGGGAGTAATGTTTTGAGCTTGATGTCTACCTTTGCAGCAAGCAATTTGCAGGAAATATAAAATATTTGCTGGATAATTCAGTAAGGTTTTATTTTTCAGAGAATCTGTTGATTCATAGTTTTTAAAACTTTGCTTGGAACTCCAACACCCGAATGTCAGTCTCTGCTAAGTACTTGTTACTGAAATTAAATTAGAAACAAGTTTTATATGGACTGTGTCTAATATTTGTAATTGTCAGAAACTCCTGCCACATTTCAACCACTACTTATTCCATCAAAATGCAATCTGTGCTTTGAGATTAACTTGTATATTAGTATTGCACCTGGTGGAGGAGCGCTTGCTGTAATGAGTATTGCAACAAAGTACTTCCTACATTCTTAGTGTCATGCTTGGTCTGTGGTCTGGACACTGTGGTTGTTGTGAGGAATAGTGTGGTCCTTTGGATCTGGAGGTCCTCCCCAAGTAATTTTGATGTTATTTAGTAACATAAATTGTAAGTTAAATCAGCAAGCAAGCTACAATTTATGACAGACTTTTTAGTTTTTCAGTTAATGACCTTGTGAATGACTGTCTCAAATTTGAAGAGATGCCCTCAAAGCATTCCTAAGATGCTGCATTCATTAGAGTAGATGGACATGAAGTCACCTTTACTGTGACTTTTGGACAGTCGAATCTTTTCAATTTATTTGACTCCAAGTGGAAAGTTTCTGTTACAGTGATGCAATATTTTACCACAAAAGTGCACACATAGAATTCACTGCCAGTGTTACACACCTGTCAGTGATGCACAACAGACCAGACCCTGAACCATCAGTCTCTGAAACCATGGGAGACGTAGCTGCTACAGAGAAATCAACCCAACTTAATGACATGAGCTTAGTGTTGATGTTAACATAACACAACAGTGATGTCACTGTCATTTGTTGTTTACTTGCTAATGCATTGTTCATTAGTGAATGTTTTCCTTACAGTGACTTGGTATGTCCTCTAAATTCACACTGACAAGCTGACTTGAACATTAATCATGCTTATCTCTTGAAAACCATAAATGTTATTTTGCCTAAACAAATTTGACATCAAATAAGTTATCAAGCCCAACAGGTTCCTGTGTGTAAGTCTGTGTTTGTTACAATTACTGTGACTCCTCTCAGTTTCTTGCTGTAGCAGGGTAAATCTGAGCTGCCACTTCACACAGTACACATCAGTTTCTCATGTAGTAAAAATATATGTAATGATTTTGTGGTAAATCCCAATTCAGAAGACCTGAAAATCACTGATTAACATATCTAGTTAAATATGAGGTATGTGCATAATTAATCTCTAACATCTACTGTAGTTATTAATGTAAATATTAACATGAACAGTATTGTTGTTTCTGTATTCCATATAATGTACTCCAGATTATTTTACTTATTTATTATTTTCTTATATTATTTTTACAAGCAGATTTTTTTTATTGATACTAATATGATGTTGGTGCAGTTGTAATGTGTCCTTTTGTTTTCCTCTCTATGTAGATTACATACTTCAGCCTGTGGTACTTCAACAAGCAGAACCAACAGAGATGGATCGACTTGGAAAAGCCACTGAAAAAGCAGCTGGACAAGTACGGGCTGGAGCCAACCGTTTACTTTGGAGTCGTGTTTTACATACCCAGTGTCACCCAACTGCAACAGGAGATCACAAGGTGAGGTTCCACTAGTCTTAAGATGTGTCCTGACTAAGCTGCTAACCTAATTAGATTACTGATCATTTTATTCTTAAAATCAACGGTTACGTTACTTGTACTATATATTTTAGACTGCAATTAGTATGAGTTGCCATGGTAGTCTATGCTAAGCTCGGCCAGGATTGAGCCATTGAGAGCAGTAGCAGCACTGGTATTTCTCCTTATACCCAAATTTAATACTTTTATCTTATTTCATATTCAAGTGAACAAAGTTTATTTGGATATGTGTAGATACTTAAACAATGTGATGAATAGCAGTGACTAACACACCCCATTTGTGCCTGAATGCCCCCCTTTCAGCTTTCTCATTCAAAATCCCACCCAACTTTGGCCCAACGCCCACTGGGGGCGACGCTACCACCCCTGTTGAGAAACACTAATCTAGTACAACAAACTGAAATATAATTTATTTTATACGTTTCAAACTCTTAAGTCAGTCTGTCTTTTTAAAGGAGTGATATTTTGCTTTTTTAAATGGAATTATGCATTTTCAAACATTTCCCTGTGGTCTCCATAAACTGTAAATGCTCTGCTTGGGTCTGAATTCTTCATTAATTCAACTCCACAGGCCCATCTTCAACCCTGTTACTGAGTAATGACACCAGAAAGATCGTTTTGGTCCTTTAAATGCAAATGACCCCCACCCCCTCCAGGTTGCTGACTGTGCGTGCTGTCTCATTCAGCTACTTGTGTTCAATCATACAACCAACTGAAAATTTTAGGTAATCAGCTTGAAGTTTGGACATATTTTCAGTATGAACTACAACCACTGCTGATAAACAATTATGGTGTATGTTTGTAGGAACTTTATGAACTGTTAGGGTCTCCAAATACACAAGTAACTGTACCAAAGACTAATAAAAGTGGGTTGAGCAAAATATGACCTCTTTAAGTTATATATGATCAGAGGTGGCAATCCCAGCTCCAGAAAGTAAAAGTCCTGCCATGTATTTGTTCCAACCATTCTCTGAACCAACCCACACCAATGAGCAAAACTCCTCATCCAGGTAGATGGGATGATTAGTGGAATTACCTGTGTTGAGTGAACAGGTACAACCAATACATGGCAGGACTTTTACTTTATGGAGCTGGAATTGCCACCTCTGTATATGATACATGGTTTTGGATGCGGGGAATTTAAAAATTCCTTTGTTTTAAAACAGATGTGTAAAAATTCCTTTATCCCTCTTTCTATCCAAGCACTGAACACACACGTCAGAAGATAGCCTTGCTTATTTAGTGACCACACCCCCATCCCACTACCTCTTTTTATATCTAGCTTACATTTATTGAAAATGTACCTTGGTTTTAAATGACTAAGTTTTTAATACACAGCCAATATGTATATTTATTTATTACAACTAAACTCTTTATTATGCTTGTTGCGTAGATCTGCCTATCTGTATTGTGTTGTGTCTATTGTGTAGTATGTGTGTGGTTGTGCTGCAAATTGGCTGGGTTGGACAAAGAATAAAACTGAACTGAGCTTATGCTGCACTGGTGAAGGAATGCATAATCTTTGTCTTCATCTGTCATCCTTGTTGTCATTTACACTAGAATTTGCGGCCTCACTGGACACACTAACTAAATGAAACCAGTGGCGTAACGGACCGTAGTTGATCTGTGATCTGTTCGGGTCACCCTCTGTGATTTAAGATGCATGCAATCTGTGGGTTAATTGAAAGTCAAGTTACTGTAGTTCAGACTTCTGTCAGCATAGCCTGGACAAAGATAAGCCAAATGTAATGGATGGATGAAAGGATTATTGTGCGAAATATAGTTTAGCCATCATCATCACCATTTTATGGGCTTTTCCATGGTCCACATTCTATGATTCCACAAAGTTTAATGAAAATTGTCACATTTGTGAGTAATCCCTTAGCAGATGACAGGTTGTCAAACATGAAAATCGCTCTGATCTGTGACTTAAAACCGTAATCTAATCCAGTGACATCTGTGATCTGCCACACCACTAAATCAAAACATTAAGAAAGATTTCGGTGGTTGCCATGTTTACTTCTGCATGGCAACATGTTGCATGTGATGTGGTTTATATGAGAGTTGCATGCATAAAATAATGTTTATAGCTGCACACTGCTATATAATGAAACGTGACTTCAATGCAGCAACTCTAAAGGTGCTTCCTTTTCAAAACGGTCTTTACTGTCTGTAATGGGCTCGTGTTCAGTCAGAAGTTGATTAATACTTTGTAGCGTTGCAAAGTTGTGGGTGTTTAAATATTGTTTCATAAAATTTTAACTATTAGATATTTGCACAGCATGACATGGGAAATTAAAACCAGTCTATATAACACATAGTGCTACTGGTATTGTGAGCAATATAACTTTTTTTGATACATTTCATTATTTCCTTTACACTCCAGTGTCTCTACTCTAAATTAACTCTTTTTTTTTTTTTTTTTTTTTTCTCTTCTCCATAGATATCAGTATTACCTCCAACTGAAGAAGGATGTTCTGGAGGGCAGGATCTCATGCTCTCTAGAACAAGCCATCCATTTGGCTAGTTTGGCAGTGCAAGGTAATACAGTAGTGTTCCCATTCTTTGAAATGTTAACATGGCTGATTTTAAGAATTTTAAAATGCACTATTGTGAGACATATTGTGTTTTCTTTAATATGCAGTGTTTTATTTATTCAGCTCACAGCATTCATCTTGGTTTATAAGAACGGTTTAATGATTCTTGTAAAATACTGCACTTTACAAGCCCTATCAAACTTAAAGCAGCTTGTAAAACTGGGCAGGGTTGTGTGTTCACATGAGCTTTAGCTGTGATGTGTCTTCCAAGTCTTTTACCCAGCCAAAAGAATCTCAAACACTGTTGGCAAAGTTATATCAGGAGCTGCAACGTACTGGCCTGGGTGTTAGCATAGCAGAGCTGCTGAGATCACTTACTGTTACAGCCACATTCAAATGATTGACCAGTATGCACTTTTGCCTTTAAAAAAAAAAAAAAAAGCCCAGAGAAACACCTTTAGTAACTTAGCCAGTGCTTGAATTATCATGCAGACTTGGCTTTGTGCTGAAAATAAAGGTGGGTAACTCTGCCCTGCTGTGTGTTCTGAGGCCAGGATATTTTGCAGTGAAGGACAGTTGTAGGTTTTAAACATTGCCAATGCCTTGGATACTTGGCATAGCTGTAAACTCTGCCAGCAGGGTGGGCTGAAGCTGGTAACCGTTTTGGACCTCTGCGTTGTCAGACGGTGAAGCAATTCTCTTCCATTACAAATTGGTCCCTCCTCTCCTAAAATTAGTCTATCTCAAACATTACAGCTTTTCAAATGCTGTTACACCATTCTGCAGTCGTAGATGCCATTTTTACATGGACTAAATGCAGAAATCCACATTGTAATTGGATTCCTGCAGAGAATAGTGTCATGTAAATCATGCCATGCTGAATTTATTCATTTAGAGCACCCTTTTCTTCGCTTACAGCTGACTTTGGTGACTTCAATCGCTATGATTCCCAGGAGTTCCTTCAGAAGTTTGTGCTGTTCCCTATTGTAAGAATTTTGTCTTGTCATAAGTCTATACCATATGTCAGGGGTCACCAACCCTGGTCCTCAAGCTCTCTTTTCCTGCATGTTTTAGATTAAGGGTATTCAAATATGGTCCTCAAGGGCCAGTATCCTGCATGTTTTAGATACTTCCTTCTTCCAGCACACCTGGAAGCCGTTACATCCTTATCAGGCTTCTGTAGAGCTTGATGATGAGCTGATCATTAATTGAACCAGGTGTGCTGGAAGAGGGAAATATCGAAAACATGTAGGATACCGGCCCTTGAGGACCAGAATTAAATACCCCTGTTTTAGAGGTTTCCCTCTTCCTGATGGTAGTTATCAGGCTTCTGGAGAGCTTGATGATAGGCTTATCATTTGAATGAGATGTATTGGAAGGAGGACACATCTAAAACCAGGTGTCAAACTCCGGTCCTCGACGGCCAGTATCCTGTATGTTTTAGATATTTCCCTCTTCCATCACACTTGGTTCAATTAATGATCACCTCATCATGTGCTGCAGAAGCCTGATAATGACATAATAACTTCCAGGTGTGCTGGAAGAGAGAAATATCTAAAACATGCAGGATACTGGCCCTCAAGGACCGGAGTTTGACACCCCAGATCTAAAACATGCAGGATAGTAGATCTTGAGGACCAGGGTTGGTGATCCCTGCTGTATATGTTAAACTTGTTACTGTTTTTGTAGGATTGGATCCAGGATGAGCGAGTACTGGAGGATGCCACTCAGAAAGTAGCTCTACTCTATCAGACCTTCAGGTGAGAATGATGTAAAGCATCAACTGACTTGTGTGCATGTGTGTAATTGAAAATAAAAGGTAGAATCAGATATTTGCTGTCTGTGCTTAGAAAATTGTGGAATAACATACAGAAAATGTTGAGATGTTACAGTAAAGCTGACCTTTGACCTTTTGCATGCAGAATGTCTTGCCATTACTCGTGAGGAATTTAGCCACAATTTGGGGTTTCAAATGTTTTTAATAGAGCATGTTGTCATACAGTTATGTTTACTACATACACATTGCATGCAGGATTTTTACATCCATACAGACAAATGTGCAGTTAGGTCATAATGCACTCTAATTGTTTTCTTCAAATATATAACAATAAATGAAGAACAAATACAAACATGAGATGCAAAACACAAATGAAAAAAAAAAAACATTAAAATAAAACCAAGGATAAATAAAAATAAATATCCCTGCTACCCACCCATACCCTTCTGTTTATTCATTACTTTGTTAGAGTAAAATAGAAAAGTTAATTTCTGCTAAGAGGTGTGAGATATTGAATGAGTGGTAACCAAATTTTTTCAAAGAATGTGAGTTTATCCATAAGAGTGTATCTACTTCTTTCTCAGTGGAGCATGTTAGTGAGGTGACTAAGCCACATCTTTGGGAGGGTACGTCTCATGCACTGGGAAAAGAAAGAACTTGGAATTTAGTCACAATTTGTGCAAGAATTCTTGAGTAATGGCCAAAACATAATGTGTGAGGTCACAGGAGCATTGACCACTGAACACTTAAAAGTTAATCTCTGGTCATCTGTCTTTAATTGACTTGTGTTGATTTCATCATAATTATTTGAATGATAGGCTAAGTAGAATTTAACTTCACAGATGTTCTGTAGTCATATTCATGTAGCTGTTGTCTTCTTCAGAGGATTGTCAGCTCCTGAAGCAGAAATGTTGTACATGCAGGAGGTGGAGAAAATGGAAGGTTATGGCCAGGAAAGCTATCAGGCTAAGGTAGTACTGCCTTAAAAACCCCCGACATCCTTTATTTAATATAGAATCTGGTTACTGTAACTTTACATATTTATTCTTGTGAACAGGACAGTACGGGCACAGATGTTACACTGGGATCCTGCCTCGATGGTATCTTTGTCAAGCACAAAAATGGACGGCCACTTCTTCTGTTTAGGTATGTGTTGTGTTTTTTAAAATTGTTTAACTTGGCAATTTGGACTAAATACAATATATATGTATTAAAAAGAATGGTGACGCAAAACCACATACACTGACAACCAGTAGTTTGGAAATGTATCCTTTTAAATATGGTGCAGTTAACAAAAGCCTTGTTTTTGTTTTGTTTTTTCTTCCCTTTTCTCTCCAAACAGTAATTATATAAATTCAAGTTATTCCATTAACACTAAGCGATATTTGTGGCTGGTTTCTCAGCTATACTTAGATTAGATTGTCTGCTGTAATGTTCCTTAATGCTCTCTGACCTAAAAGTAACCTCGGGGGGGGTGAGTCAGGTAGACCAATATGGTCAGGTCTTGTAAGTGAACATTCTTCACCCAGTTTGAACTGTTACTATCTACATACCATAATAAGTACTAGATATGTGTAGATTGACTCCCTCTTGTCTGTGGTTTCTATTCTGCATTGTTAAGGAAGCCACTCAGCCTCTTGGAAATAAAGTGCTGTTTTGTGTGACCACCATTACGTCATGTATTTATTTTCCCCTTCCTTCTCTTGTGCTTTAATTGGCTGCGTAGGTGGAGTGAAATTAACAACATGAGTCACAACAGGTCCTTCTTTGCCCTGGAGCTATCCAACAGAGAGGAGAGTGTTCAGTTCCAGACCGTAAGTCTCCCCTGCCATTGCCACTTCTCTCCTCCACCCGTCCACTGGGACATTACAATCTCTTATTGGATTTAAGAAAATTGCTAATGTCCTCTGTACTGGTGCTTTGCATCAGCTGTTCTTAACAATGCACCTGTGTGTCTATGGGCAGGGCTGTAACTAAGTTGTTTGGGTATGTGTTGGTCACATACCATCAGCCAAAACTCAGTGGAAAAGTATTTGAGGGCACACATAGGAATGTTTCTATGTGTAGATAACCAGGTCAACACCACCACTGTGCTGAGTCTTGCTTTCTGAATAGTTTCTTGTTTTGCTCTTTTGTGTAGGAAGACATGGAAACCTCCAAATATGTGTGCCGGATGTGTCTGGCCAGACTCAAGTTTTATAAGATTAACAAGAGTAACCTGTAAGTGTTTCTTTTTTTTTTTTCCTTTTTAACACGTCTGACCTACTTCCTGTCTCTTTGTTGGTCCAGTGTGTGTTCTTTGGTGTTGCCTCACGTCTGTCACCTCTCCTCTCTCTTCAGAGAGGAGTGTGACCCCCTGCCTTCTGAGGGCTCCCAGAAGTCCCTCCTCACTCTATCCTTTCCTCGCTTTCCAATGCTCTCTCGTCCCTCTATGCCTTCTAATAAGGGGTGAGGAACACAGTCAGCCACCGCCTACAGTATGAATATAGAGCAGGTGCTAACACCTGCCTTTGCAGACGGCTCAGTCAACTGGCCCTCTGTATATTAACTGGGCCCCGTGTTTTCAAGCATGATTATTTCATATACTTATGCTTTTAGCCTTTAAATTCAATGGATACTAACAGTATTCACTGTATTCTTTGACTTAAAAATATTTGAAATCCTTTTTTTTTTTCAGTCTAATAATCTTGTCTTTTATGTTTTCAACTGTATTTTAGTAAGTTTTTAATTCTGTGCAAGTTTTATGTTTTCAGATCTCTATATATGGGCCCTTGTACCAACTATATGCAAGTTGCCCTTTAGGATGTTAAGTTTACACCAAAGAATCCGTTTCAGTGTGTGGTTGCTCCACAGGGATGTACGATTTATCTTTTCTTTTGTGGTAGTCCAAAATGTTTTTACAGAAGTGTGTTTTTAATGGCCATTCAGTAAAATTATTATCCCAATGTAGGGCTGCTTGATTATGGGAAAAAAAAATCATAATCACGATCATTTTAATCCATATTGAAATCCCAATTATTTACACAATTATGTCTTGAATTTAGAACTGCATTTATTGAACATTAAAAAAAAAAACACTCTCCTGTTAAATAGCTATATAAAAATATCTTGTAATGTTGTTGTTATG
>JAQQZY010000016.1:21633003-21645200 GCA_030068375.1 Ostorhinchus rueppellii | reverse complement strand
AATAATCGTTTTTCCTCGATTATATGAATTTTGAGATCGTCTGGAGCCAAAATCGTAATCACGATTAAAATTTGATTCATTGAGCAGCCCTATCTTAATGTAATGCTTATTTAAAAAGAACCTACATTGGTTTATTGCCTCTTGTGTTGTTTTTGAACACTATGTAGCTCATGGCTAAAAAAGCTAACAAAATTAGAGCATTTTCTTAATTGGGGAATATACAATTGTAATTACAGTGTGAGTGAAACGGTGACACTGTGCAGTTAAACCTTCAGATAAAACAGGAATATAATAGGACCCTGTAATTAGATCGATGAAATTATAATGTTATTATAAGAAACATGTAATGTTGGCTTATATTGAGAAACTCTGTTCATTAGAAAAATGTCCAACTTAATATATGTTCTGTTTGCCAATGTTGTAATATTTGTATTTACTATATTGACATTTCTTATTGATATAATTGTGCTGTAATTCACGCCTCCTCATCCTTCGCATTATTCTATCTCTCAAAACAACATACAGTTCAGCCATTGTTTTTTTTTTTTGTAGGACTTTCCATCCACTAAAATTTATACCTATATGGGAACTGTATCAGCCTGTTCAGTACCTGTATGTTGATCGTATATGAACTTCATGAAGCTTGAAATTAAGTTCAAGTGAGATGCATTTGGATTTATGCACAGCTGGTGCAAGTGTTGGATTGTAGATTGGTATGAATGCATTTCTCCCCCTTGAAGGAAGCTATCTGTTGTAGTAATAGTAGTCATAGACATTAAAACGAACATGACCCAGACCCTTAGTCTGTCGCTATTTTCTTAAATTTTTCTTCTTTTCCCACCAGCCAAACTCAGCCCACAGTTGTGAACCCAGTGAGACGGAGATCTTCAACTAGAATGTCTTTGGTAATATCCACATTCATTCAAAAATAATTAGCTCGTAGAAATCCTTATACGCTATAAATGCCTGCAGTATATTTGCGGTGCACATTTGGCACATTTCAGGGGAAAAAAATCATGTCCTGAAACACAATTTTCACTGAACTAGATGAATCATTCGCTCCTGCATGCTTTTTAGATCATATGAGAAACAGCTGAATACTTGTTTTGTCAATTCCCAGCCAAAGCCTCAGGGCTACATGATGCCTCCTCCACAGATGCACTACAACGGCCATTTCACAGAGCCTTACACATCGTCACAAGGTAACTGGTGAAGTTGAAAATGAATGAGTAAAAGGAGTGTACATAAATATACTGTAATGATTGCAAATGTTTGAGTATCCCAGTTCTGATCCGGTTTCGTATTGTGTGCATATAACCATCGTAATGTCATTTCTAAAACCTGTAGATCCTTTTGGTATTAAAAAATGTAGACCCATTAGAATTTGATTTCCTGTGATCAGGATGGTGATGATTTTACTGTTACTTGATAAAAATGAGCACTTCTTCAGTCAGCAAACTCAGAGAATCTTGGAAGTTACTGGGATCACAGATTACTGATTATCTAATTGTCTGTCTCCATAACATGTAGACTATAAGAGCAGCATTTGTTTGTTAGTCTGGAAGAAAAAAAAGAAAGTGATAACTGTGGTGAAACCTTTAATACCATACACGGAAGTTATTTAAAAACCATCTTGTAACACCAGTAAAATTGTACTTTTACTTAAAATTACATTGTTACCAAGTCAACATGATGTTGATAATCCCATAACACTTGTGTTTACAAAGGACACATTCAGAGAGTGAGGCCACTTTTCCAAACTTCCATGTTAAGATACGGAGTAGAGCAGTAGAAATGTGTTTGACGGCTGTAATTAGCGATCACTGCTCAGATTCCATCAGTCATGTATTTAAGTCCCTACCTGTCTGACAGTGCCTGTAATCAGCCAAGATCTGAGTCATGGAGCAGATTTTGTACTGTCTGAAAACGAACAATGAGTAGATGCAGAAGTCTCATGTCCTCTCAGATCACATGACTTACAATATGCTGAAATGGAATTTTTGCTGCAGCTTAACTGTTCATAACCATGAGACTGGGACACATGTTAAAAATAAATGTTTAACTGACTGTTTAGTCATTATAATTTAAATGTCCCTCACAGTACATCTTGTTGATGTTCCCTCACAGACAACCTGTACATGAACAGTCAGAACGGTTACTACTACCACTCCCAGACCAGTCTGGACTGCCCACCCCTGGAGTACAGCAGTGGGGGGCGTTTACGTAACGGTAGTGTGTACAGTGCCCACAGCACCAGCTCTCTAACCAACCCTCAGCACTACCTTCAGCCCTCACCCATGTCCTCCAACCCCTCTATCACCGGAAGTGATATCACCAGGCCGGACTATGTCCCCTCACATCGCCACAGTGCTCTCATCCCCCCATCATACCGTGCCACTCCTGATTACGAGACAGTGATGCGTCAGAAGACTCGAGCAACGGGGGGAGGAATGGTTCTGTCGCAGGAGCATCGGCAGAGCCACTCCATGAGGAACCTAAACATTGGAAACTCTTATGCCTATAGTAGACCGGATCCTCTGGTTTACAGCCAGCCAGAGATTAGGGGGGAGCATGGTGGAGCAGCTCAACACCATCACTATCCCTTCCATCTGGGCTCCAGCTTTCACAGCCCCTCTCCTTACCCCTACCCTGTAGAAAGGAGGTCTGTGGTGGGCGCAGTCAGTGTCCCAGAGCTCACAAATGTGCAGTTGCAGCAGGCCCAGGAGTATCCAGCCCCAAACATCATGAGAACACATGTGTACCGACCCCCTCCACCTTACCCATATGCACATCCTCGGCCTGCCAACAGCACACCTGACCTCTCACGCCATCTGTACGTCAGCAGTAGCAACCCAGATCTGATTATCACACGGCGAGTCCACCACTCAGTCCAAACTTTCCAAGAGGACAGTCTGCCAGTCGCACACTCCTTGCAAGAAGTATCGGAGCCTCTTTTCAGTGGACCCCCACACAGACATCCGTACCACACCCAGAAACGTAATTCCATTGAGATTGCTGGACTAGCTCACAGTCTTGAGGGGATGAGGGTCAAAGAGCGGACTGTGTCTTCTTCAGCAGCTGAAACTGTCTCTCCACCTTTGGCCTTGCTCGACTCTCGCTCTCAAAGTTCTCAGCTCAATGTTTTACTGGAACATGCAAAGACAGAGGACAGGGCAGATATTAAGGAGGACGCTGTGCAGTATGGACACAAAAAGTCGCTTTCAGATGCCACTATGTTGGTTCACAGCAGCGGTGAAGAAGAGGAGTTTGAAGATGACAGCGGTCGTCACACGCCACTCTCTCAGGATGCCATAGCAGCAAACATCATCCCAGACCAACGGCCACAGCAGCACCACAGCCTGACTTCCTTGTCCTCTTTGACTTCTCAGCAGCAGACCCCCAAGGAGCCCCCTCCAGCATATCCCATAGGTTCCTCCCTGGACCCATCTATAACCAGCTCTTTGACCTACAAGACTCATCCACTCATTCCTGAATCTGAGCCCCTGTACCTGCTGTCAGATCTACGGCAGCCCAGGCTCATGCCTTCAGTGTCAGAGGGCAACATCAGCGTCCAGGCCAAGCAGAATCCCAAGAAGAGGATCGTGGCTGACGTACCACCAGGGAAGAAGACAGTAGAAGGGCTGCCTCCTCATGTGAGTCCAGATCCTCATTTCAAAGCTTAAAAGCATTTAAAAAAAAAAAAACAAAACCTCTAAATATATATATAGTTTTATCATGATCCATGTTGTGCTTTAGGTTGTTTTGTTTGTTTTTTTTATTTAAGTTTTTGCAGTACTCTTTTCATTTTTAGGAGATGACTAGTTTAAGTTGATTGTGTTTCAGGTAAGGTTGAGGTAATTTGATTTATTAAGATTTTTTTTTTTTTTTGCTGATTTGAAGAAATGCAACTTGCAAATTATTTGTTGTAATACATTAATTATAAATATGACAATTCAAGCACTGTAACAGTGGTGATTTAATTTATTCAAAATATTTTTTTTAAACAACTAGAACACATGGACACCTTTGCAAGTGTATTTTAATTGTACTGCGTTATATACAGTTATTTTCTAAATTGGTGGCAATCAGAAATATCCTATTTATATCAATATCTCAACATAATTTTTCACCATTTGAGATCCTGCATCTTGTTTTCTCCTTCTTTCCCGTACCATTCCCCGTCATTGTCAGTACCAGTATCAGTAGTTATTTGTGTATTTAGGTTATTTGTGTTAAATCTGCTAGTGCAGTTTTTGTTTACAAAGCCAGTAAAGACAAACATATTTTTTATTTTGTGTTCGAATGATCGTCATAAATAAAAGGCTCTTTTCTTCATTAAGTGTGTCAATAAGTGGTTCAGGCTCTTAGAAGCATGAGATAAACAGAAAAAGTGAATTGACTTGTTTATCACAGCATAGCAGAAGCATTACCTGCACACATGGTGCTCCATTTCATCATTTTCCTCATACCAAGATCACGAGTTTGCAGTGTAGAATGCACTGTAAGCGTTTCACTGACCATCGGTGACGTAAACAGGTTCCCTTCACATAAAGCAGATATGTTGTTGGACAACTTCGGTAAACCTGTCAGGTGACATTCTGGGTGCGAGTCTGCGCTGTCCTTCCCCTTTTGTCTGACTACTCCTTCTGTGTGAGGCTCAAACACACTCATTCCCAGTTTGTGTCTGTCTACTTTGTTTTCACACCAGGGTATGAAGAAAGGAGCGAAGTCAGATGGGAAGAAGATGGGTCCTTTAAAGGTGGCCCACCTCAACGGACTGTCAATGTCTAGGATGCCAATGCACGATGAAACCAAGGATGAACCTGAAAGAGCCTCTAATGACGAGAGGGTAGGGCTCACTAATGCACTTTACCTTCTGATCAGGAACAAATGTAAATGTGTGTGTCGGCAATAGAAAGTGGAGATTTGTTCTGTGTTCATTGATTGTCACTCATTTGGGAATTTTGCTATGTTCAGAAAAGGCTTATTATTCAGCTCGTGTATTTTGCATAATAATGGATGGTGAAGGTTGTATTTACTTGTCATCACTATAGCTACACAATGAATCCACTCACATTATCAGTCTGTGTAATCTCAAACAGCTGGGCTGTAAACGTCTGTAGTGTGTTTTGGTTTACAGAGTTCCCACATGGTCTTAACAAGTCATAAGTCTTGAGTTTACAAATCTACATTTAATGCCTTTAAAAAAAAAAAAAAAGTCTGTGAAAGGTATTAAATTTGATATGTCTGAAGTTATGTTGCAATAAATGTGAACACTGCACTGTGTTTAAGAGTCCAAGTTGTAAAGAAAGTAACGTTCGTCTCCTCAGTTCCACTTGTTCCAATCTGAAAATTTATATTGAAATTGAGAACCAGTTTTCACTAACTTTGCAGCCCCCGCTGAGAAATGACTCAGAATGGTGAGAGACAAGGCATTGGAGTAAATAAAAACATTTGTCTAAATTCTGGGAGTCAGGAATTTTTGCCAGTATGGCTGTGAAATGGGCAATAAATTTAGTTTTAAGTAGTCTTAAACAGTCTTTAAATTTAACTAGTATGAACCCTGGGTTTGGGTTAAAGATGATTCATGATGCATCTTAATGATGAGTTGTCCTGCTGTAACCAGACACCATCGACCTGTTTACAGTAAACTGTTCCCTCTTATGGAAAGCAAAACTTTAGTGATGCTTGAGTAAATGAAAGCAGAAAACAATCAAGCTTCTGATTGTAGTTTTGTACTTTATGGTGGGGTTATTTAGAATTTGTTTTTTAAAATAAAATTCCCCTTTTTTTTTTTCCTCCGTGGTGTTATGAACATTTTTAATTTCGTTAATTTTATAGATTCATTTACTTGTCTACATGTACACAACGATCAAAACAATTCATTTACATTATTAACAAATGATAACAATAAACATTTTGTTTTTGTGTGTAATATAAATGACCAGTCAATGGAAGATGCGACAAGTGCAGGTCAAAAAGAAACTATAACCCTATAAATCTGTGAACTGCAGTACGCATGTGTATTACTGCAGTGGTATTTTACTGTTTCCTTGTTTGTTTCAGTGTAAAGCTCTGGAGCTGCATGTAGAACAGGGTAACGTGTTCAAGGAGTATGAAGACATCCCGAAGCGTTGGCCGTCAGCAGAATGTATGATCGCTCAGCTGCCAGAGAACGGAGAGAGAAACCGCTTCCAGGACGTCCTGCCTTATGACGACACTCGAGTGGAGCTGGTTCCCACTAAAGAGAACAACACGGGTTACATCAATGCGTCACATGTCCGAGTAAGGCAGACCTGCAATGAACGCACTATCACACCTAATATTCAGAAGTCAGAGTTTTTGTTTTTCTTTCCCTTGTTGCGTACGCCAGTTAGTTCGGATTCCCATTGCAGTAATGCGGCTGTTAAAGCACTTTCCTGCTGTGTTTTTCTTTACTAAACATTGATTAGTTTATAAACTGACAAGCATCTGATGTCAATGCAGGATTGAGGTTGCTATTATAAGCTGTGATTTAGCTGCTACTAGTGATGATGTCCAGTAGATGGAACTGTCAGCGGCTAAAGTATCACAAGAGAAAAATGAAAAAAGAATAATTCAAGACATTTATTAGTAGCATATTGAAAATCTTAATATTTTCTGACCTATAATGTGTTATTAAAACAGGTTAAATATCAACTTCCCAGTCTGTTATACCTACGAATATTTGTCCTGCTATTCTGCTGTTGATGGTTGATTCGAGCTTAGAGTGCATGTTCTGCAAATGTGTGTTTTTACTGAGGTTATGAAACAGGCACAACATGGTGAATATTCATGCTGGACTCGGATTGTTGTTTCGTTTTTGGATTCAGGGCAGTGACGTCAGGTTAACCTTGTCTGTTTTTCCATCTGTACCATCAGTCCCATTTTATTTAATTTGTCCAGTCAGTTTTTGTTCATGATATTATCTGTTCACTGCTTACCTCACAGTATAATGGATGGGGTGGATGTGGGTCAGTCAGGAGTAATCGCTGTTTGTATACAATTGAAATTTAAAAGACAGTTGTCCTCTGATTGGGGGGGTGTACTGGCGGCCAAAAAAGAAGAAAAATAAAGATTAACTTCATGACCACTGTGTTGTTAGTAAATAGTTTTTGATCACTTTGTTGGTCGAAAACATCATCTTTCCTTCAAATGGTTCTTTTGTTTAATCTCAATGTCTCGCTGTGGCTTCCTGTAATAAGTCCAAACCATTAAAAAAAAAAAGAGAAGTGGTTTCACACTAGGGGAAAAAAAAAAAACAGTTCCCTTTGATCCAGTTAGAGAACAGGTTCCAGCTGTTTGTTCTGTCTCTGTGATCCAGGGTTTGGTTGAGATCGAACTATAAAATCTGGACCACATGTGTTTGGTGTGAAAGGCTCCTGAATCCATGTTGTGCTTCTAAGAGAAATCACAAGGCACATGTTTAATTTAATGAATTAAAATGAAGTAAAGGCGAGTGTGTTGCATTCTGGGAAGTGAGCGAATGCTGCTTATTGATGTTCCAGACACATTAAAATGACTAAATGTTCTGATCCATGTTCCCTTATTAGATCACAGTGAGTGGTCAAGAGTGGAGCTACATCGCCACTCAGGGTCCGCTGCAGCACACCTGTCAGGACTTCTGGCAGATGGTGTGGGAGCAAGGCGTCTCCATAATCGCCATGGTTACGGCTGAGGAGGTGCGTGTTGTCGAGTCAAATTCTACACGCGTGTATTCGTGGTCAGAACCATTGACTGTATTTTGCCGTTTCTCCAGGAGAGCGGTCGGGAAAAGAGCTTTCGTTACTGGCCCCGACTCGGCACCCGACACACCCACGTGACGTACGGACGCTTCAAGATCACCACGCGGTTCAGGACGGAGTCGGGCTGCTACGCCACCACAGGACTCAAGATCAAACATCTGTTGACCGGACAGGAGAGGACAGTGTGGCACCTGCAGTACACGGACTGGCCCGACCACGGCTGTCCCGAAGACTTCAAAGGCTTCCTCAGTGAGTTCACACAAACAATGAACATCCCATAATATCAAACTCACTAGTTCAGCGGCCACATACACCCCAATAGGAGGTCAAGTGGATCAGACCTGTACAGTAATGGCATAATTACCTATAAATGATAATCCAAAATTGTGTTTTAGTGTGTAAAAACTAAAATTACATTATGGAAAATGAAAGTTCTTTAGAAAAATAAGAGCGGTTTTAACTTTTATCATGTCTCAGCTTATTATTAACACAATTTACACATCAGTGGGTTGATTATATTCTAAGACATTTCAGGCTCTTATTTGTTTAGGTTATTCACATTTTATTGTGAAAGGATAGTTTGTAAAAGTAAATGGCTTCATAATGTAATATTACTTTTTTCATATTAAACCAAAAAGAGAATTTGGAATTGCCATTATTGTTTGACACCACTGCTGTAATTTATAACTAGGTTTAATGGTCTGATTATAAACAGTAACTTAATAATAAATCCTTGGTTATTTAACAGTTTTTGAACATTGATTTAGACTGATTATTTGGCACTTACTGCACTACTTTTAGTCCATTTTTTGTGTTAAATTTCAAATTGGTCCACTTTCTTAGCTTACTTCCTCTCATCCTTTTATCAGTGAACATGTTGAACCATTTGCTGGTGAGTTATTATCAACTGCACATTATTGTCAAAGCTTTACTATAGGGGTGTCAAAGATATATAACCTGTGGGATGAATTTGGAAAATGCAAAAATGACACTGAAGATATTAACAGTCCAGGGTGTCCCACTCATTTTAGTTCAGGGGCCGCATACAACCCAATATGATCTGAAGTGGGTCGGACCAGTAAAGCAATAGCATAAAAACCTCTAAATAATGACTCCCATCCTTCCGCAAAAAAAATGTGAGCATGAACAACCTGAAATTCATTAAATAAATGCAATTTGAACAATATTTTGCCTGTCACTAACAGGTTTGTGTCTTTGTAGACCCACTGATCTGTGAGCTGTCATATGTGTAAATGCTAAAATGAGACATTAAGACATTCAAGTTAATTCACATATTTCATTAAAGGATAGTTTGTAAACAAACATTTTCACAATGTAATTATCTTTTTTTTGTAAAAAAAAAAAAAAAGAGGGAGGGAGAGAATATTTGTCATTATTTTTAGGTTTTTATTCTGTTATTTTATTGGTCCAGCCTGCTTCAGATTAAATTATGCTGTTTGTGGCCCCTGAACTGAAATGAGTCTGACACAGTCCTGCCTTCGTGTATAAACTAGTGCCTTTGATGACTCAACTGAATCAATGGCATCTGAGGGTTAACAGGAAATGTCAACTCAATATTTGACAGACGTGTCGCTGTAGCAGCTTTTTCATAATGTGCTTAATTACAGATACAGATGAACTGTATCGATCTGAGGGAGAAAATAAAGAACATCCATCAATACATGAGTCACCACTGCATTATAGCAGCTCATTAATGATGTAGTCTTTACCACCTAATTACAAACCACTCCAGTCTTATTTTCACTGAATGATGTTCATTGCTACATTACAGGGAAAACTATTCATTTAAAGGAAATTAAAACCTAAATGTTTTCTCCTCAGCATATCTGGAGGAAATCCAGTCTGTGAGGAGACACACAAACAGCATCAGTGACCCGAAGAACACCAACCTGCCTGTGCTGGTCCACTGCAGCGCCGGAGTGGGTCGCACCGGAGTGGTCATCCTGTCCGAGGTTATGATAGCCCGTCTGGAACACAATGAGGTAAACCCCCCCACCACCACCACATCATCACCATGAATGCTAGAATCACTTTAGAGCTGCTCCAGTTTTCTACCATTTGAAGCCGTTTTCCACTTGAGAAACACTGTTGCTTCTGTCTCACCAACCAATCAAAATCAAGAATGGGGCGGGACCTGAACAGTTAATCAGAGCAGAGCACAAAGTGCTGCCTTTTCCTGTTGTTCACCATGAGATCTTATTTTGGAAAATATTAGTATTGCACTCAATTGTGAGAGACAAGTTAATTTTTGTATCACATGTTTGTTAGTTTAAAAGATAATTTTATGAGTTAAAGTGTCAGTTTGCTGAACAGTCAGACAGTAATATGTAAATAGGGCTACATACACAAGTGAAATTTGGATAGGTGATGTCGTCATAACTATAATCTGTTCAAAGTCATTGAAATCTGTCCGCAACATCAACATGACCAGACTGGAGTGATTTTTACCTTTTTTAAAACGTATTCACCAAAACCTTGAAGATCAAGGTACCATGTGCTGTGGCAGTTTGTGTTGGTGAAATGTAGTACTTATGACCATACAGTTCAAAACAAAACTAGATGTTCCTTTACTGACTTTAACTTGTGAAATTACCTTTTAAACATACACACGCGTGTAAATGGTGCAAAATTCAAAAGGAATCAAAAAGTTGACGTCCCTGACCATTGACGAAGCTTTCATCCTTCTATATATGGTCCAAAGAAAGGGGCGGGACTTCAGATCAGACTTCAGCTCTACAGTATTGATCATTTTCAAAGTTCATTAGTTGCGCAACAATTTGATTGCAGTCGACTTCGTCCTCAGTCGATTACGACGACGCATACTAAGCCTGAGGCAGCGTACGGATGGGGTCAAAGGTTATGGCAGTGACGTAAAAAGACTTATTTGCATGAATATGATTCACTCATCAATGAAAGTCTGACACCTTTAAAATGCTTAGAATTGTTCTTTAGTTTTGTTTTTTGTTTTGTTTTTTTTAGGTAAATTACAGAATTAAATCTTCAGACTCTGAAAATAAATACAATTTTATGTTGCCACAATTCTAGACCAACAGCTCCTGTGTCCTGAACATTAGAATCTGTAGCATCCCCATAATTGGACACATACCCTCATGTTACATCTGTTTTCCAAAGTAAAGTGAACTTTTTAGCCAAACAACACAGTGTTCCCACAGGGCCTTAAAAAGTCTTTAAAAGTCTTGAATTTACAAATCTGCATTTTATACCTTAAAGTCTCTAAAAGGTAGTACATTTGATATGGTAGCTCTTAAGTTATGTTGCCATAAACTTGTTGGACTTTTGACACTTTTAAACACAGCCAAGCTGCGATGAAAGGAACACTATTCTCCTCAGTTCCACCTGTTTTAACCTGTTTTAATTTATGTTGAAATTAGGAACTAATCATCTCTAACTTTAAAAGCCCCGGTGAGAAATGATTCAATAAAGATTCTATTCTCTGTACAGTATGTATGTAATATTCAGTCTCTGCTTTTGTAAATACATGCATTCTCCTAAATTCTAGGAGTCACGAATGGGCATTAAATTCTGCCGTTAATAGTCTTAAATAGATCTCGGACAGTCTGAAATGTAACTTTGAAAGAACCCTGTTGAAGCTTGAGAGAAGGGCAGTGGATTCAACGCAGGTCTGATGCTGACTGTGTGTTCCAGATGTTGGACGTGCGCACCGTCCTGACGGAGCTGCGTAAACAGAGGATGCTAATGGTCCAGACTTTGTCCCAGTACAACTTCATCTACAAAGTCCTCATCCAGTACCTGCGGAACTCCAGACTCATCTGAGCAGGCGACGCGTCATCACCCTTCGACGACTGGGAGGACATCAGCTCAGGACTTGTGCCAAACTGCACCGTGGTGAAACAGCTGGATGAAAGCGGCGGCGGGGGGCGGAGGTCGTCGCCAGCCTGCGTTTCAGACGAGTATTAAAGCAGGCGAGGCTGACGGAGCAGAAAGACTCACCACCTGCCTCTAAACAGTATTAAACAGTCCGTTTTTACACTCAGTTCTGCTTAAAAAAAAACACCCAGCACTTTGAAACGCTGTACATAATGAACCAACGTGAAGCTCTCACACACACACACACACACACACACACACACACACACACACACACACGTTTATCACCAACAGCTGATGGAGACAGATTGGTTTGACATTTGCTGAAGCACCTGTTGGTTCTGCTCATGAAGGACGGTTTAATGAAGGGTTAACAGTGGAGATGAGAAGGTACTCTTTTGTAATTCACCTGAATCTGGACTCGCATTTCACACGATGATGATGATGATGAAGAGCATAAACCGTCACATCGTCAGGATTTGGAAGGAAAAAAACATGTGACTCCTGCTCTTGAAGTTACAAGAAAAGTTCCGCCCAGTTTTCAGTCATCGTCACATAACGAAT
>JAQQZY010000016.1:21622431-21632903 GCA_030068375.1 Ostorhinchus rueppellii | reverse complement strand
AAAAAAACATGTGACTCCTGCTCTTGAAGTTACAAGAAAAGTTCCGCCCAGTTTTCAGTCATCGTCACATAACGAATCGATTAATTTAACTTCTGTGTAAAATCCAGTGGCACGAGCTGCGTCTTGTTTTGGGTGGTTTAGTCTGACAATTCAGCGTTAATTTGGAGTTAATGGGTCACGTGACATTTAAATTATGGGATAGAAATCTTAACTTTCCCATAAAAAGTTCAAAAATTCACTAAATATAGGCGAGTGTGGTGAAGTTTGGCATCGAGGTCACTGGAGAAAACAATTTTTAATGTTTAAGTTGGAGTAACACAAGTTTTTGATCACGTATTTTTGGGCTGCTTGATTATGGAAAAAATATCACAATTATTTTGGTCAATATTGAAGTTACGATTAATTCAAACGATTAATTTTGAGTTTCACTATGCATTTATTCAGCATTTCTCTCAAAAAACACTTAATTCTTTATGCAAAATGTTCAAATTGAACACAAATTTCGGCTACAAATATGTACTTTACAGCTGTTTTGGAAGGGAATGTATCGCACATGCCCACCTCAGAAGTTGTGTAAAGAAACACGGAAAATAAATAGTTTCAACTCGATTATATGAGTTTTGAAATCATGATTAAAATTCGATTAATCGCACAGCCCTAACGTATTTAATGACCGAGTTTTATTGAAAAATTGGCACTTCTTCCAACAGTTGGGGAATTTATCAGCTGGAACTGATTAATCTGAAAATTGACATGGTAGCTCTGCAGACTTTAAACGTTCAAAATGTAATTAATCTGGGGAAATGTTTGTAAAACTAAAACCGTAAAATCGTCTGTAATGAGATTTCGTTGCACTTCACGTGACGACGACTGAACCAGGCTGGACTGAGGCGACTAGTCTAAAGTTATGGAATCGGATGCACTTCGTTAACAGGTGACACATGAAGGAAAACCAACAACGTACTGAACAACCACAGAAACAAAAGGACGACGGAGATTTACAGTCAAAATATCACCGACACTTTAGAGCAGAGTTACACAGCTTTGCTTTAAACAAATAAAAGAAGCCGTTTCCAATCAACACCGTTATTGAATGTATTAAAAAAAAAAAAAAAAAAAAAGCCGACCCTTTGACTGTCCCTGGTCTCAGAAGGTTCAATTAACACAATATTGTCAGTTGAGGTCGATTCATGTGTTGCGTTTCTATTCCGTGGCACCAGCTCAACTCGACTCGGCCTTTTTGCGTTTCCGTTGTGAGAAAGGACCTGGAATCTGACACCTGGTGCTAGATGTTTTGGTATCGCTTCAGCAGAGGTTCCAAAATGGGGGAACCAATACCAAAACATGACGAGCGAACACCGCAGATCGCCAATTGGCCGAGTTGTCTCTGCGTCATCAATGTGCGACCGTCCACTTTCAGTAAATATTGCGGTAGGTTCATCAGTCCGCAGAACTACACCACGGTCGCCTGAGGAGGTTCAGACATCTGTCCTGGGTGGCCGTTCTTCTTTGTTTTTACCGCCAGCTGCGTCACGTTGCAGACATCACAGAAGTTACGTGCCACGTTGCTATGACAACCAGGTACTCTACATCGGTAGTATCCTGTAACGGAAACGGTCTCCAGGAATAGTCGCTGGTACCCGTGTCAAACCGAGTCGAGCCGGTTCCATGTAGCGGAAACATGGCATTAGATAAAATGTCAGTCCAACTTAATATTTCACCTTCATAACCCGGATTTTTGTTTAATTATTCATGCAGCTGCTCAGTGAATATGCATTCACCTTTTTTATTTTGATTGTAAACGTCTAGGCTTCTGTTGTTGTTCAGTATTTACACCTTGTTCAGTTCGAGTCAACACTTTCACTGCACAGAAATCTAATGTTTAAGGGAAGAACGTCGCAGCAGGTGTTCGGGTTTAAGCTTAAAACTGGAAAATGACTTTTATACTCTATTTTTTTTATCGTTTGCTTTTGAAACCGAGCAAAAACTGTATACTTTTAAGATGTTTGTCAAGATGAAGTGCCTGATTTTTTTGCATTTTACAGCTGAAGGGCTTTTTTTTTTTTTTTTTTTAATTGCAAAGTGGTTTTTAGACTCCCCACCCCCTCTCACCTTGTTGTGCTTTTTTTGAGGTGGAATGGGTCCGTAAAGCAGGTAGACACACTCGACCGTCACCCCTGAAAATACAAACCCTCTGAGGTGCGTCATGGAGGACAGTATTGGCGTGTGTTGGTGAGATCGGTGCAGTGTTTGTGCTCGTACATCACCTTTGCTGGCAGCGGTGCTCTGTATTAGAACGTCTCAGGACCACGTCAGACCAGGTGGCCGGTCTTCGTTACAGTATTCTTATTCTGTTTCACTTGAACCTTTATCACCTTTACACTGAACTGGACGTGTTCCGTTTCCTGCTGTATCTGGAATAACTTTAAAAAAACAAAACAAAAACAAGACGCTCTGCAAAACTCTGCAAACCAGACGTGTATTTAACTGGATCCTTTGCGTTTGCTTGCAACGTGTGTGGTTTGAAGATCGAAGTCTTTAGCGACAAGACTGAACGGAGTGATTTTTCTTTTTCTTTTTTTTTTATAGCCCAGGTGTAACCGTTGTGTCCATGTACAGGTTATGTTGTTCATAATGTAAACAGTGTAAAATTCTCCTATATCGGTCACTGTACAAACTGTAAAAACTGTAACTACTGAACAAAAAAAAGGTCTGCCATTGGAAAAATGAGTGTAGAGAATCTTTCCAGCCAAGAATAAATATTTGGAAATAAAACGTCTCATCTTATATTTTATATTTAACACACAACTAGTTAGATTTAGTGTTTACCATGTTGAGTGCGCCCCCTTGTGGTAGCAGTTAAATAGTGACTCCATCTGTACCAGACTTTTACAACAAGGATTTTCATTATTTTAACTTTTAACAGGCCTCTGTGTAATTTACTACCTACAAATCATTTAAGGCAAAAAAAAAAACCCTATATAAACTAAAGATTTTTTTTTTTCTTTTTTTAAGGATTTTACCTGAAGTCACATGAAAATTACACTAGTTATTTGCCGTTTAATAGATGTAGGAGGACTGGGGTATGTTTGTATATTTTAGTTGGTATATCTCTATATTTATCAGTGGATATGTTGAAATTTAGCCAAAATATTACTAGTTTTTTGTAGCATCTGATTTAAAACTGTCTGTCCTCTAAAGGCATTGAAGTGAAAAATGTTATAACATAGTAAAATATTTTTCTGCTTTTTTGGATCAGATAGTTTGACCAACTTCAGTCCTGATGAAAACTATTAAATACTGAATAATTATCAGGATTTTAACCCTTTAAATGCCAGTTTACCTGAAGTCACTTTTTAATCACGAAAAATACATTACTTTTCTTATAAATGTTGTTGGAGTGGGAGATATCTCTATCTATCTATCTATCTATCTATCTATCTATATATATATATATATATATATATATATATATATTAATTAGTTGGTATGTTGACAATTACCCAAAAATATTACTAATTTTTTGTAGCATCTGATTTAAAATTGTCTATCCTCTTGAGTCATTGAAGTAACAAAGTCCAATTTAAAAACATTGCTTTAAATTCCAGTTTGACTGTACAATCCTGATACTTTCTATGAAAAATCACAAAGAATGACTTACTTTCCATGTAACAAATGTTGGGTGGCTGGAGGAGTGTGAAGTTTGTTCGTCAATATCAACTTCAGTGCATTAGTTTTTGTGTAGCATCACATTTCCTACCCTGTTGAGTCATGAGGGAATGAGTCGAGACAACAGTTCATCTTTTTCAGTGTTCTGATGATTTATTAGAAAAAACTACATTTAGAGTTCCAAACTTTGTCGAGAGCCTTTTTCCAAACATAAACCTAAATGATGCCAGCTGAAGAGGAAAAATGTACCCAAATCGACAAATGTCCAGTCACACATGAGGCTTGAAAAACTGAAAGGTGAATAAAATCTACGAGCTACAGATGAATAAACTAACCTATGACTGATGGAGGTAGAAGAATGTTCAATGGAACTTCAGTACGAGTCAATGGTTGAAAAATCATTCAAAAAGCTCATGAAGTAAATGTATGGAACCCATTTCCTGCCAATATTTAAACTAAACTTTGACAGATTCCATGTCATTCACTAACACTGATACAAAACGTAGCTAAACTTACAGAGGAACCATCACTGACCTACCAGTGTCTCTTATTTGTCATTCTCAGCTTTATTTAAACCTTATTGGTTCACGTTTTGGCAGAAAAATTGGCTCCAAGTGTTAAAATGTGTTAAAAGTTTACATGAATCAGCTCCGTCTGATACTTTACATATTACACGTTCTTTTTTTTTTTTTCAAAGGTGATTAAAAATCCTTCAAGTCCTTTGTGGTACATGATGTAAAAATGTTTCTCAAATATAAAAAAAAAAGAAGATGTTTCACCAAAACTTGTCATTTTAACAGATTAAAAAACAAACAAACAGTTGAGTTCATGTCAAACGGGTCAGTACCGTCCTCTTTTTCCTCCATAACCACCGTGTCCACTGTATCCTCCCTGATTCCATCCTCCTCCTCCACCGCCGCCTCTCCAACCACCACCACCTCCTCCTCCTCCTCTCCATCCACCGCCACCACCACCTCCTCCTCCTCTCCATCCACTCCCTCCCCGTCCTCCTCCTTGCCCCCCCCAGCCTCCTCCTCCTCCATCTTGTCTCTTTTTCCAGGGCGGCATCTCTGGAGGTGGGGCGTCAATCTCCGAGGGACGTCCTCCCCGGTCTGGGACTCTGCCCATGAGGACCTGAGGAGGAAGACGAGTGAGTAACACTACGTTCACGCTGCAGGTGACCAGATTTGAACAGAACCAGACCACTTTCACATGTGGTCTTCAATCGGATGTTTTTCAAAGTGACTTCGGTTTGAACGGTCATGTCGCATTTCATCCGACACACGTCACAATTCTGCGCTAAAGGAGGCGGGACCTGGAAAAATCCATATGTACCTCCATAAACGCAGTGTTCCATGTGTGATGTCACTTCAGGACCGTGGACTGTTCACCCTTACAATTCGACACAATCTCAAATATCATGAAATATTTGTGTTTCCTAAAGGTGTGGCTGCATCAGACAGAAGTCACACACTGGATACAAAGAAGACATGACCAAACTGTCAATTACATCTTTTTTTTCTTTTTTTCATCATCAAACTCCAACACATGGCGTGACTTTGGTTGGAAAAACTTCATGTTTTTTTTTTTTTAATAACACCTAAAACAAAAGTCCAAACTCAGTGCTGTTTCTGCTCAGTGTTGGACAGCCGATCATAGACCCATTTTTTGGTTGTACCCATTTATTCAACCCTTCTGGGAAGAGGGATCCAAAATAATAATGAAAACACTGGGCTTCACCATCAGCTGCTCTTTTACAGTGGTAAAATCTTGGTTACTTCACAGATGAACTGGATCCAGACGATGTTTACCACCTAAAGATTTTGTTTATCGGCTAAAAAAGCCATAATAAAATGTTGGCTGCAGAAACAAACGCCCACAGTGGAACTCTTCATCTCAATTGTAGGAAACATTAGACTTATGGAACGCGTGTCTTTCACCCCACAGCTCCAGGAGGAGCCTCGAAAAAGATGCTGGAGAAAATGGACAGACTTTACAAACTGTGACAGTACGAACTAAAAAAAAACAAACACTTAAGTTAAATGTATGTTTCTTATAATGATCCAGATCTTTGTTCTTGTTCTGTAAAAAATGAAAATACTTAAAAAAAAAAAAAAAAAAAGTCACTTACATTTGTCTGATGCAGCCACACCTTTAAAAACATTAAGATTGTGTAAAAATTTGAAAGGTGCCTATAGGTTTTTTCCCACTAGTGTACACGCGTCTCTTATGCTGCGTTCACACTCAGGGTCTTAATGCACAATTCCAATTTTTGGGTGTGCGGTTGTATTTCAGTGGTTATTTCTTTACTTCCAGGACAGTGTGTATTAACATTAGTTACAAAGAACAACATGTGTGCACCAGATTTAGCAGAGGAGCTCATTTGTGTGTGAAAAAATGTCTGGAGACCTCAGATATCGGCCACTTTTAGGCAGAAAATTTTTTTAAAATGTTTGGAGCCAAAAACATCTTGACTGTTTTTGTAGACTACTTTTTATTTTATGACACTAAAGGTAGAGTGATTGCAAAGAAAGCCTTCAGACTCATGTTTGAACGGTCCTTGCATGTGCAGAAGGTGTGACATCACACACACAACACTGTTATGGAGGTGAACATGGCTCTGTCCAGGTCCCACCACTTTGCAAAACATCAGATTTAGGACCGTGGGTCAGGGTGGGGGTGGTCAGCCTGCAGCTCCAGGGCCACATTCGTCCAGTCACTCCCTGTGCTTTGTCCAAAAACATGGAAATGAATAACACTTTTTTTTTTTTTTAAACCCATAATTGTCATAATTCTGATGTTATGCAATTGTAAATTCAAAACCGTACTAGTGGTAGTAAACGTGGCTCACTTATTTATTCCTCTGACTAATCCAAAGAAAGCCTCCTCATACCAGTGGGTTTTTGCTGCTCATCACAATAACAACAAATGTCATTGTTGTTTTTAGTGCAGTTCATCTTGACACATTCTTTACAAACTAATCCTCAAGCGTTTCAGTCACCACTTTCAGCTTTTGGCTCCAGACTTTTTTTTTTTTTTCATGAAAATGGCTCTTTAGTCAAGAACTGTTTCCCACTCATGGGTCAGTGTTAGTGGAACAAGTAGTGTGTGTGAAAACTGTTTTCTGCTGCTGTATGTACACACACACACACAGAAGCTGGACCGTGTGTGAAACCTTCACCTTGTTGACGGCACATGCTGTCTTCTCTCTGCTGGAGCCGCTGCTCGTCTTCACCACGTTGCAGAGGTCTTCTCTGGCGGCGAGGAGCTTGGCCACGTCCACAGTGGACTGAGGCCTCAGGGAGTGTCTCCTGGGCTGGTAGGCCTTCGCCATGCTGTCCACCCTCACCTGCAACAGACGAACAGCAGCTACTGGAGGTGTTTCAGGGACAGTGGACGGGATTACCCAGCATCCATGAGCCCGTTTACATACACACTAAAACTGACCATTCTGCAATTTCTGGGGTAATCAGATTACTAAATTATTATATAAACATAATCTGAGAAATCAGAAACACACCTGGAATCCTCTGATGTCTTTGTATGTATTCAGTTAATCGGATTTAGTTCTTTTACATCTGCATGTGTCAAAAAGAAATGATAGAAAATGGATGTGACATGAGCAGATGGTGAGAAAGTTTGAGCCATTCCATATGTACGTACTCTGAAAGAAACATAAGGGACTGAAGCGTCTAATCCAGGGTTTTTTCAATGAGTTCATTTCCGAAGTAAACGTGTCAGATGTGATCCCATGGGACAGTCAAGTTCAGTTTGTATCATTGTAACAGGATTCAGATTTAACATCATACGACTGTAAACTGACACACGTTCGATTAATAAAGCGCGGATGTTTTAACTGATTCCACCTGATTCAATGGAAATGTGCGACTGCCGCAGGAAGAGGAAAACTGTATTTAAATAAGACCATTTCAGACTTTAGTGCCCAGTATCATGACCACACGGGTAAATATTTGTGACTAAGAATTTAGGAAAAATCTATTTATTTATTCCAACACCTTGATTCCCACCGGGGGCTGCAGAGTTAGCGATAACTGGTTCCGAATTTCAAGATAAATTGTCGGGTTGGAACTGAGTCGACTAAGGTCTTAGCAGTTTGGACATTTAACAGATATTTATACATGAGGGCTGCCACGATTAGTCGACTAATCACCATTATGTCGATTCAAATCAACTAATTTAATAGTCGACGCCCCGTTTTTACCAAAACGGGACATGTGAACATTGCAGACCGCTGATTGGTCAGACCGTTTTCTCTGCAGAAGTAGACAGTAAATACAGCGGTGCATGAATCCACATGATGACAGAACTAAACTACACCATGGTCGGTCGAACAGATTCAGTCTTCAGTGGCCGACGTAAAAATTCAGACGAGACAACCCACAACGACTGAGTTTTCAGCAACTCTGAGCAGACGCCATGGAAATAAACGCACCGCATCGGAATACCGACTCACGCCGAACTGAGCCAAGCTGGTTCCACATCGTGGAAACGCAGCATAACTGGCTAGTTAGCTGCTAATGTCAGCGTAAATAGAGCTAACTTACTACTTACTGATATAGCTGTAAATGTTAACATTAGCGATGACGATTTGATTCATTAGCCGTTCCTAGCACACATATTTCTGTAACGTTACAACAGTGATGTGTTTGAACAGGTAATGTGGTAACGCTAATGTTTTCTAACGTTCCGTTTCAGTGCCTAAAAAGTACGTTCTTCTTCAATAGATGGCTTTGTTCCAAAGCCAGCTCGATGCACACCTCAGCATTGTTAGCATATACCTTAAACACTGCAAGCTGAAAACTAATGATGTTCTATAAGAGCAGCTTCACGCTGGCGCCATCAGCTGTATGTTTTACATTCAATTTATGTATGATCCAATTAATCGAAAAAATAATCTGTGGTTAGTCGACTATCAAAGTAATCGTTTGTGGCAGTCCTATTAATCACAGTACAGCCATCAAGTTTATGACAACAGAACTTAAGTCCACTACATTAAATTTAATACCTTTTAAAGACTAAGGTATTAAATGCAGATTTGTAAATTCAACACTTAAGACCCCACAGGGGCCCTGTCATGGCCGTTCTCATCTGCGGTGTCTGATTCCACTTGTCAGATGAACAAACCTTGGCTCTCTCTGACCAACCGAACGACTGCACCGTGACGTCCAGTCGTTTGATGAGCATCCTGCGCCGACACTCGTACTCCGACGACAGAACCCCGTTCATGTTCTGCAACTTCTCCTGTGTAGACGAAGACAGCCCATCATTTCACTTATTTCAGTTTTATTCGACCGGAACAATATTTATACACTTCAAACGTATGTGACCAGTGCAGTGTATATAGGACTTAGAGCTATTGTAGCTAATTTAGCTTAAAGAAACACCACGATAACAAATAAAAAAAAAAAACATGAAAATTAACAAAGAGATTTAATAAGAAACTCATGATGACACGGGTCTGAAAAATAAACAACAGAAAATAGGAGGGTCAAAACACGGTATTGGAAATCTCTGCTGGGACATTTTAGAGACAATTTGACAGATTAGTTGTTGCTACACGAGTCACATTTTTACTTTTAAATTCGTCTTTGCTTTAGTTGGACCATAAGGGATTATCCAAGACAAGGAGCTACTTCATATTGAAATAAATATTGGAATGACAATCAATTAAAGTTCACTCTCTGACAGGAAATAAGTGTGTTTTGACCTAGAATGAAGTAAAACTAGAGTTTAATGACATTAGCTCAACACTAGATGGGATTCACTGTTCACAGATTTACTTTATGAATGAAAACTTTCACATTGGATGCTGTTTTTAAATCTACTTGTAAGATATTTCAGATTTGAGGAGAGATGAGACAGACACAGACCAAATGTTTTTCATTTTGCTGTAACACAAAATGAAAACTTATCAGTGAGACTGAGTAAATGTGACTTATCTCCAACAAAAGGTTCTGAAACATGAAAATGCTTAAAATGGTTCTTCAGTGTACTTCAGACACACACACACACAACATGTTTTATGTTTAATGTGTTGACTTTCTTACCCACTGTTCACTGCTCAGAGACGTCTTCAGGACTGGGTTACCAGGGTGACCACCAGGAAGACGTCTCAGAACTTCATCAACCTATAACAGCACAACGAAGGAATGAGAGGAGAATAATACGACTGTTTCCTACTAGAGCCTGAGGAGCTGAGGACTCATCATCATCAGCTGATTATTTCATCTGCTTTTCAAGGAATCGCACGAATAACAGTCAAATACCCACATAAAATGGAAGCAGACTTCAACTTTTTATATATTTAATTGTCCTGCAGAGTCAATATCTATCATTTCGAAGCCTCTATCTGGGCCAGCGGCTGCAGATACAGGTAGTTTGTACGCATCATATTTGTACATTATACCTACGGTTTTACATGTAAGCAAGTGCAAGAGGATTCAGGGGGTTTTTTCTCCAGACCGTTTCAACAACAAATCACACTGAAGACATTTTAGGGCCTAAAATTCTGAATCTTCTAAAGGTGTTTTATTTAATATTAATTAGGCTTTACACTGATCATATCGGCTATATCGGATAGGCCGATATTTGGCATTTTTTGAAATGTTCGCGATCGGCCGTCATGTCATAAATCAACGATCCAATCAATGACGCTAATGTAACGGACAATAAAGTTTTTTGAATCTTCACGACAGCAACATCCATGGGTGACAAACATGTTGGAGGTGTGGAAGTTGTTCAAAGTGAGAGAAACAGACATAGCACAGGCTAGCTGCAATATA
>JAQQZY010000016.1:21592570-21610698 GCA_030068375.1 Ostorhinchus rueppellii | reverse complement strand
TTGCATAGAAAGTAAAGGGAGCATCAGGGAGTGGGGATCTGTGTGTGCGTGTGTGTGCGTGTGTGTGTGTGTGTGTGGGTGTGTCTGTGTGCAGGGGGTGGGGGTGAGACAGAGCCACTGCTAGATTCTGTTACAGGAGAGGAGAAAATCTGCATATCTGTTAGTGTGTTACAGTTAGAAGTCCACTGAAACAGGCCTGGACTTCTGTTTATTCAGGGTCAGTTTAGTTTTAACGTCCAGCGAGAATGAACCCAGACATATTCAACAATAAAATACTGGGAAACACAACTTTTAAAAAAAAAAAAAGGGGAAAATTTGCAATACTTTTTAGCATAAAACAGAAATTCAGGAATTCAAGATTCAACGTGTGACTTCGATGCTTGTGTTTTTACGTCACTGCTGCAGAAAAGACAGAAATGTGAGCTCAGAAACTGAGTTCGTAAACAAACACCTGGCTCCCAGTCCGACACGAACTTTACACAAACCGGACATACTGAACCTTTAAAAGGGCAATTTGTGGCTTAAAAAATATTATGTACAATTTTCAACAGTGTGAAGAAATAATTTCCATGTTACGTAAAAGATGGCTCATGCGAATTCACCGTTTAGACTGGTCAGTTGGCTGTGTGCAAATAGCTTATACAGTAGCTAATTGTATATCATTACATATTGCGTTACGTGAACGGTTTGTTGGTACGTGGTTCTGAGCCATTATCAACTGCAGCTAACAAACCAGGTGCTCTGATCTTCTATGGACGACATCTAAAACACCAAATAACAAGATAGTAAATGCTGCTCATAGATAGTTTTGCTGAAGCTGCTAAAAACGGAGCAAAACAAGCTAATATAATCTATAAACTAACCCACAGACTAAACAAAGAAAAGGATGTAGCTGCTGTGATGTAGCTGTTCACTTCAACCCCTTGTTACACCGTCTTGGCTTTATGGAATCATAAGTGACCGTATTTGGACTTCAGTGTGGCACTTGGATATAATAAGGAGTGACACGTGAGCTAACGCTAGCATTACCTGGTGACACTTGCCTGTTTCTGTTGATGGAAGGAGTTAAGTTTACGATCTTAATCTTACAAATTGCCCCTTTAACAGTCCGCCTCAATCCTGTTCCACAAAATATCTGAACATCTGCGTTGACTTACAAAGACGCTAAGGCTTCTGGGAAACAGGAGGCTGCTCAGTTTGTAAAGACTTGAAAAAGCGGTAACCACATCAGTGGTGACATTACATCAAATCACTAGTGCATACGCATGCCTACACACACACACACACACACACACACACACACACACACACACCACATGTTGCTTTTAAATAGCCAACGTCCTGAAACACAGAATTCATTCATTCATTCAGGGCCAGTTAAATGAAGACACTTGAAAGGATTAACTTTTGAGGAATAATGCAATTCAATAGGATAGAAGGAAATAAAGAAAACAAAGAAAGGATTCGTAAGACACATGGAAATTTGGAGAGGGTGCTGCAACCAAAGCTTGGAGAGCAGTGCTTTAAGGAGAGGTTTCCTCATGCAAAATGGTGTTAAATTAGGCGGATCAAGAATCCCTCTGATTTTTACAATTAGTCCGTATATATTAGGCTAATTTAAGTGCCTCATTATTCAACCAAGGAGCACTATAACCCCTGTACTCACCAAAACAAAACTTGCTGGTTGAGCAACATTTCAGCCTTTGTTCCAAAAATAATAATAAAATGAGCAGGAAGAGAACAATAATTAAAAAAACAAAACAAAAAACACCAATTTTCACTACAGCAGTAAATAACTGGACTAAAATTCATTGAAGTTAATAAAAGTGTCAAATAGATTTCAATTTAAATGGAGGTTCTCAGAGGTTTTGATGCAGTTTTAGTTTTTTCGTAGATTTTTTTTTTATTTTTTGGAAAAACTATATTTTGGGGAACTCTGTATGGTAGGGGTTTTTACCATTATGTCCCTTCAAATTGTGGAATCGATCCCTTTACTTTGGAATGCAATCAAATGGTCTAAATCACCTTGGAAATGCGACATTTAAATCTCATCTAAATGAAATTGTACCTTCAAGAAACAAACTTGATTCTTTTCAACATTCGATAGAAAGGAAAATGAGAAAAGGACGGCCGTACATCCACCACAGCAACGTCTCTCAAATGTTAAAATGACACTAAATATTGAGAATTTGAGAGGGTTACCTTTCCTCAAGGGGGGGAAACACAATTTCTAGTGCACTTTTCTCTGTCGAGTAATTACATTGTCAGCAAATGCTTAAGCCATGAAGTAAAAGGCCACTGTTACCCAACTGCAAAAGCAAAAACATATCCCTTTTAGCAAACAGCAAGTAGTTTTTCTGAATAGTTGTGTTTTCTTTGTCAATAGGTTGTCCCTCTCTGTACAAAAAGACAAATTTCCTTCATAAAGACACACATTACTTGTAGTAGAGTTCAGACGTTTGTGGCCTGGCTTTGTCAATGCATGAATGTGACCGAGGTGTGTGCATGTGTGTGTGTACAGGTGTGTTTAGTAACATCTCCAAGTCTATTAATCTTGATGCCTCCTCCTCTTCTGCAGATGAAGCTCCTGAACTTAGCCTGACGCTCGGAGCTCCCACAAAACATTATGGTTCGTCCTCCGCTGCTGCTTGTCGGCGACAAACACAAACTGAAATCTCCAAAAGACCCTCAGAGCGGGGGCTCAACAACCCCGTCTGAGAGGGGGAATGAAAAAAGGATGCCGGCTTTTTTAATATTTCCGCTTTTATCCACTTCCTGTGTTAGCTAGCTTTGAGGGTGTCCCGGTGTGTCCAATGGCGTCGGGTCACCCCGCAGCCTTGTGCTTGCCCCCGCAGCAGCGACAGGCCTCGCCACAGTGGTGGCAGGCGCGCAGGGGCAGGTAGCAGCACATGCAGGGCGCGATAAAGGAGAGCGCCACCAGGGCGAGCCAGCGCAGACAGAACTGCTCGTCAGACGTGTCACATGAGCACGGGTCTGAAAAGTCGCCCTCAGAGTCGGACATGCAGTGGTACAGCATGCTCTCAGCGCACAGCATGCAGCTCACTTTGTAGATGCACTGCTTGATGGGGTCAGGGGCGTCCTGACACTGCCCCCGCCAGTTGTCTTCGTGGTTAAACATCTCGCGGCAGTAGATGCAGCGGGAGCGCTCGCCGTCCTCTCGTCGCCGCCGACCCTTCTTGGACTTGTGCAGGGGCGAGGGTTGGGTCTTGATGGCCGTGTCCTTGCCCAGACCCAGACCCATGCCTGTACTGATGCCCATGCCGGGGCCGGAGTGGGAGTCCCCGCCCGGGCCGTCAGGGAACAGGTACTCGCACTTCTTACTGTCCAGTTTGTGGAAGGAGGAGGGGAAGTCCAAGTCGTCCCGCTCCGGCTCCGGTTTCCACATGACGGGGTGGCGGTAGTCCTCGTAGCCGCGGATGAGCACGTCCTTACGTGGGTTGATGCGAACAATCTCCTCTTCGTCCATGTGGAAACTGACATGGCGAGTCGGCTTGAAGGAGACCTTGAAAATGAGACACAGAGAATTACTCACATAATGTAGGACTTCCTTTCTTCCAAAGGTTTTAACCCCTCACTGTTTAAATGTATTTATAATTCTACACAAAACGACTTGTGTTACTGCTGTGCCATAGATCCTACATTAAATGGAGGTTAATTTGAATATAGCATCAACTATAACTATGATGCAAATTAGTGACATTAAGAAAAATCAGCATCACTGGCATACTAGTAATTGAACAAATTTTTCCAATCTCAGGCATACAGATTATTAGCTTGATGCTGCTGTTGATCAGTTATTCCAGTCGACAAGCCAAACAAAACAAAAATGATCCAAAAAGTAGTAGAATGTCATGAAATTGACAGCACTGTTACAGAAACAGGGCTTAGATTGACCCATGAATGTCAGGGATCATAGGTAAGCAGATAACATATTCACAAAGTGTTGAACTGCACCTCATTTCAAAAACAGTGATATGATGAGCTGAATTCACGACAGAAGTCAACAAGAGGTTCAGGGTGTAAAGCAGAGTTCAGACCAAAGATCTGTTTCAAGACTTCTGTTTCAAGTGTGGTAAGCAGAGTGAAGCAGAGTGAGGTCTCAGCTTGACAAAATGACAAACAACTGAGATCAGAACTGAAAAAAGTTGAGTTTTAGATATCAGGTTTTGAAGCTGTGATGCAACTTGTGCAGATTAGAGGTGAACCTGTGGAGGCAGGTAGCGGCGGTGGTTGGAAGGGAACTCATCAAAGGGCTGTGCACGGACGTAGCAGCCCCTGAACGGCTCGGTGGAGATGTCGTTGCTCAGCGGGGAGAAGGGCTCCTTCATCGGGGTGCAGATGGATGGAGGCTCGTCACAAACCTGGACATAGCCAGAGAAAGCAAATGATCAGTTTGGAAGGTTTCTTTGTGAATATTCACAGGAAACTCAGATAAAATTTTTCCCCAAATCCTCAGAATGATAACGAAGACAGTGAGCGTCTACAGCACAAACCGCCTCTAAACATAAGAATAGTCTTACTTCAAAACCAAGGACAAATTGCGTCAAACAATATGATATAATTCATGTATTTTATATTTTGGTGTGTGGGGCATTACACTCTATAAAGGTGATATTTTTCATAATCCATAACACTTGCATGAAGTCAACATAAACAAACATGGAGGAGAGGGAACATGATACAGGAAAACACTCAGACACTTTTAACATCCATGTTTTCCGTTTCATTATATGTGTAGTATGTTTGGTGTGAGTATATGATTCAATATGTGATAAAAACAGGCCTTTGAATAAGGATCATCTTATATGTTTATTCATTGAATTCTCTGACAAGGTTTTATGTCCCATTCTGAATCATTACATCAATATGAAAGGAGGTTTACTAATATATGAGATTTTGGTCAAACCATCCCCTACTGATACACGGACAATGCATGGATACTGGTAGGACTTTGAAAGAGTCAGACTCCAAAGTTAACGTTTAGTAAAAATGGAAAATATAATTGCTTTTCTTCTTACTTTTTCAATATGTATGAAATCACAACACAGGACAAATGAATAAAATCACATGTCAGTAATCAGTCACGGATCTCCATCTTCACTCTAAAGCTCTGGTTAATCAGTAAAATTTTCAGCACAAGTGTTTTGACTCAGGGTGTGTAGGCTGTGTTCCCTTTGTAACCACCAGGGGGCATCCTGCGCCCACGCCTGGGCCAAGCGGCTGCTGTGAGCTGCTGATGATGACTCAAGGCCCTTCTGTTAAGAACTCCGAGTTCCCATCAGCCTTGCATGTGTGTTCCCACAAACATTTTAACTGATGCGAAAATCTACAAACGAGGGCCTAAAAAAAGAGCCACTTGAAACGTGAAAAAAGAAAAAAAATTTAAAAAGAGGGAGAAATAAAGAGAGAGACACTGAAATGTTACAGAGAGCACCAGGCGGAGCGAATGCAAACGAACATTCCTTTCACCTCGCACCAAACGATCTCACGAGGGAAGCTCGATGTTGACATCAATCAGAGTGAGATGTCTATAAACAACATCTTGTCGTGGTCTGCAGGGAGCACTGTTGAAAACAAAGGTACAAGAAATGCCTGTTTCTGTGTGAAAACCCTCCAAAAGTCAGTCATCATGGCAACAAAATCAAAAGTGGTGGCTATTTCATGATTCATGCATGCAGTGGTGATGAGATGGAGGAGGATAGTCAAGCGCCTCCAAATCCTATTGGGCTATTTTAGTAACGTACACATGAAAACAAGTCAAACCGGACTTCATTCAATTCCAGACCTGCAGCGTGCTTTCTTTCTTACCAAACACAACCATATTGAAGGCTTGTCCACATTGGCTCACTGTCCCCGTTTCCCACACAAACCCCGACCTCATCGAGACAGGGTTCGTCCTCCTCTCCTCTCCTTCTCTCTCTCTCTCTCACTCTCTCTCTCTCTCTGCCCTGGCCTGTGTGTGGAGGAGGCTGCTGGCTCTGGTTAGTCAGTGCCGTGTGTAAAGTAGCCCACGCCAGTGTTTTAACGCACAGCGGAAATCTGGTTTGCTCCCAGCTGCTGCTACAGTAATTACTGTCCTGTGGTTGCTAAGAGATGCTTCCTTTGACCCCCCCCCCCCCCTCTCTTTCTCTTCTCTTTTCCCCCTCTCCTCCTCCTTCCCTCTAGACTGTTAACACATGGTGTGTGTGTCTTTGCTCCCTCTTTGCCTCCAAACATACCAAGTGGTGGAATACACATCTACACAGAGTCTGCAGGGGAATGTGAGGAATAGGAGACAGTGGAGGGAGAGAAGAGAAAGAACAGAACAGGAAAAAATGACTTTCTGTTGTATTCATGTGTGTGTGTGTGTGTGTGTGTGTGTGTGTGTGTGTGTGTGTGTGTGTGTGTGTGTGTGTGTGTGTGTGTGTGTCGGAGAGAGAAACAGAGGGAGCGAGAGGCCAAAGAGTCTGCAGAGGGAATGTCATAAACCAGCTCCAGCTGGAGAAATGCAACGCACAACTTAAAAAGCCAGATGACAGCTGTATGTGTATGTGAGAGAAAGGAGGAGAGAGGGGAGGGGAAAGGGGGGTGAAATGGGAAACAGACTTGGGCTTCCTTTTAAAGCGCTTGCCTAAGCCCCACCATTCAAAGGCATGCGTGGGGGCCAATGTGGAGCTGATCTGACCCAGGAGAGAGGAGAGGAGAGGAGAGGAGAGGAGAGGAGAGGAGAGGAGAGGAGAGGAGAGGAGAGGAGAGGAGAGGAGAGGACCCTTGTACTTCTGGACCCCCAGTCTTAGGGGACAGAAACACTGAAGTCATACGAGGCTCTTGTCCCTGACAGTCCATTCACATGTACCACAAAGTCTAAAGTACTTTTCAGAAAACTGAAATTTACACAAGATTCATCCCTTACATCCACTACTATGAATATTATGGCATGTTTATACTCTATGAAACATACTCAACTTGACTAAATTCTAAATCAGGCTTAAATTGTGCTTAATATCTGGTTGAATTAGTACTAAAAAGTAACAATAACAATACATCATCATGGTGAGAGACAAGACCAAACAGCTACATTCTTCCATCATTTTTAAATGGCTATGACACTATTTTTGTACCCTATGTTCACTTGATTTGTTAAATTACTGATTGGGTAAAAATGTTCTGAAAAGTCATTTTTGTGGTGTTGTGTAAATGGCACTGCAGTTTTATGCTCCACCACTATGATGCCAATCTTCCACTTGACCTGGACTGGTCTGTAAAAGCCTTTGTTTAATGTTTGTTTCTGTAGCTGTTCATACATGGTGGAGGTTTGTTACCATTTATCATCAAAGGTGTCATTTATGTTTGCGTTATCGTAACCAATCCTTCACAAAGTCCTGCACACATAGTCGCAGCTGCTACTGTTGAGCTTTTACATGGCATTTTCAATGATATTAATGAGTGATATTCCAAAACAAACACTGGTCACGACAAATGTTGTGTTACAGTTCTTAAATAACAGAGTAAAACAGATATTAACTGCTTTGAAACACCCCTAAAATCTATGTTACTCAATGCAGTGTCAAACTGATCAATAAAAACTCCATTTACCCCAAGGTTAGACAATAATGTTAGCTATCTTAGCATACAGGTGTTAGCAATCAAAGATTATTCAATACTTAAAATCAGACATTTTTTGTGTTAACTTTTAAGATAGGTAATTGTGTATTGTGCTGAGAAAATACTGCATGTCACATAAAAAGAAGACATATTTTCCTTGTTTTTGGTAAACAAATTGTGACTTAAAACATAGTGGTTAGCATCTTACCTCACAGTGAACACAGGGTTAGCAAAATAACTACATTGTGAATGTAGTTCTCAAACACATATTGTAGTCTTTGTGTCCATTTCTCATTTTCATAAATAATAATAGAAATATGGATGTTTATATTTACAATTATATTTCTATTATCATTGTATTGTTTTGTTTTGTTTTTTTTTACCTTATTTAGTACTTAGTCTTTTATTTTGACATTTTTGTACAGAGTGAGCAAAGTTAAACCGGAGTCAAATTCCTTGTTTGTGTACAAACTTGGCGAATAAAGCCGATTCTGATTCTAAATGTATCAAAATTTCCATAGGAAGTCAATAGTTTAGGTACTGTTATTCAAGCTTTTTGAACATGGACTATTCTTCCACTCAGTTTTGAAAATGCACATAAAGAGTGAATGGAAACTTACTGAGATGAGTATGAGCATATTTGGACATTTACTGAAACAAACAATAAATCGTTTGTAGCTGGTGCATGTTTTTCTCACTCCAGAGAAAAGTCTCAGCTTGAATGAGGCAAGTCCTGAGTACTGCTCATCTGTGGGGATATTCATTTAAAGACAAAAGAAGTACAGCCAAGTACTCTGGACGACTCCTCACGTCTTCCTGTAACTACTCTCCTTCCTGGCTCTGAGGTGCTTTATGGAGCAACATCGAGCCTCACCAAACTAGTCCAGAAAGTTCCTGATGTCTGAGTCAGGCTGTAAAAAGCCAAGTGGCCAACAAATGCTCTGTGAACTGAACTGATAAGAGAAAACTTCCTGCCGGTGCTAAATTAGATGCGGATGTTTTTTGCTGTGGCATTTGAACATTTTATTTCACACCAGCGGAAGGAAGGACTGTGGTGGTACGACATAATTCCTGGCAGTGGGTCATCACAGCTGAGTAGAGTGTTGTGCAACCACTGTTTTATATGGACAAAAATCTGTTGCATGTGTATGTAGTGTGTGTGTGTTCGTGTGCATACGAGTGAAGAGGAAGAATGCGGTCTGCTTGTGAAGGGCATACAAGTGGGTGCTGAGCCTCAGTGGGCAGGATGTGGGTGGAGAAGACCGTCTTGAACGCATAGACATGGACACAAACACACATACATACTGTGAGCCCACTCACACATATTAAAACCTCAGAATAATGCAAGGCAAACATGAATTCCAGTAAATCCAAAGATCTACAGATTCTTTAGAGAGATGTCTGAATATAAACTACAAACTCCAAAACGCTGTTGAGACACTGCTTGACCATGTCACAGCCAATCAGGAAAGAGGACTGCTTCCAAAGTGACTTACTAATACAGACTATGAGCCTGATTATATGTGTTCTATATATTTGTGATCTTTGGTTATCTGGGAACATGTTGGTTTCACAAAAAAGAAAGCAATGCTTCATGTCGCTGTATTCTGCTCTATTAGTACAAAGTAGTGTAGAGAAATACAAAAATCAAAAATATCAAGAATGAAAGACAACAAAAGTCACATTATTAGGTGAAAATATCAGAATTTTAATTTTCTGGACCCACTCAAAACTTCGCCCGCATAAAACATCTTAGAAATACAGCACATGATTTCTTATTTTCTTGACTGAAAGTGAAATATCATGTAGCGTCCTATAATGTAACAATGACATACAAACTCTGACCGGTTTCTTTCTGTCAGCTCAGGTTGTGACAACTTCTGGAATCCCGCATAAACATTCTACTAATTCTCATTATATTCAAGACCTGGGCAATATGGCCAAAAAAAGTAAATCTGACTCATTTCTAGCTACATGAACTGAAGAAAAAATATGACTCAAAACTACAGTTTTTACAATAAGTCAGATTCAACTGGACAAACAATTCGTCATTAAAGCATTATGAGAGAAACAAGTTGTGTTTTGAATATCTGCTGATCAGGAAAATTCAGACATTTTTCATGATTTTCAGAAAGTAAAACTTGGATTAATCCAATTAATTCAAAAATATTCCCCAGCTCTATAATATTTTGAGTTTTTTCTCAAAATATTGTAACTTTACAGCCGTGGCCTTGAAGATTGGGCAAGTGGCTTGTGACTGAAAAGCTGCCAGTTCAATTCCACAGACCAGCAGAGAGATGTGCCCTTGAGCAAAGCACTCGCGCCCAATTTTTTTTTGTTCCCTGGGTGCCTGACATGGCAGCCCACTGCTCCTAGTCTGAAGTGTGGTGTGTTTCTGCATGTTCAGCTAGTGATGGGTTAAAAGTAGAAGGTCAATTTCAGTGCGTATTGCAGGTCCACATGAACATTATACACTGACTAATAAAGATTCCAACTTATTTTTATAATATGTTGACTTTTAGACTTTATTACTGTTTGGTATTGAATATTACAATACTATCTTAATACATATATGCCCTAATACTTATTTTCTAAATATCAGACTTTCTTATCCTGTGTATCCCTCATATGCCTTCACAAAATAGAGACAATTTTAATCTAACAATATATGTTGGAATTGTAAATAATGATAATAATAACAACAATAATAAAAATGGCCTGTTACAAAATTCCATAATTATCCCATAATAACAGGTAAATAATGTAATAGAGTGGGTTATAAGAGGCTGTCTATAATAAAATTGAAGAAGATTTTGAGATTGGTATCATTTGTAGGTTTATAGTTCTTGTGAAATCATGCAGTGAGGACAGGATAAACTGGATGCATAAATCCATAAAAAGATGTGCATTAAAATACAATATATAATTTTAGAAAAAAATGTAAGTAAATCATGGGGACAAAAACTTCACCGTATGCCAGGAATGACCCACATATGTTATTGCTTTCAAGGGAACATTTTGTGTAAGGAGAATTAGTGCACACAGCAATGGAGCATAAAGTAACAGAGTTAATGTCACAGTATATTGTGCGATGGCATTTGCTAGTTCTCTGGCTGCTGCGCTCGCCACTGGTTCACTTCTCGTTCTCTGTAGCCCAGGTCTCCGACCGCAACATTCGGATGCCAAATCACCATGGTGACACCCTCGGTGGCTCACTCACTGAACCTTGTGAACACCCCCTTCTACCCCTCCTCGCTGAACACCCCACCGCCACCACCACCACCGCCCCTGCTGCCTAGCAACAGCGGTGCCACTGGATTTCCTGTATGTATCAAGCTGATTCCTTAAAGAGGAACTTCAGCACAGGAACAGGAACGCAGCTCTCCCTCCTGTCAGTTTTTCTAGTTGTCATCATGGACAACATCAGAAACTTGGGGCTATGGGATGGCATGGGAGGGGAAATTAACACAGTCATATTACAGGAGGTGCAATGTCAGTTATGCTCAGAAGTTCACATACCCTGGCAGAATTTGTGATTCTTTGGCCATTTTTCAGAGAATATGAATGATAATACAAAAACTTTTCTTTCACTCCTGGCTAGCCATTTAATGTGTTTGCTCTTTTTAAATCATACTGACAACAGAAACTATCCAAATGACCCCGAGCTCAAGTTTCCATCCCCTAGTTCTTAATCAGCCTTTTTGGCTTCTTTAACAGCTTCTGGTCTTCTGTGGTCATTGTGGATGAGGCTCTTTATTTTCTCAGATGCTAAAGCTGCCCATTCTTCTTGGTAAAACACCTTCAGTTCCTTTAAGATTTTGGGTTTTCTTCCATGAACTGCATGTTTGAGACCTCCCCAAAGTGGCTGAATGATATTGAGGTCAGGTGACTGAGATGGCCATGCCGTCATCTTTTTCTGCTGTAGCCAATGACAGGTCGAGTTGGCCTTGTGTTTTGGGTCATTGCCATTTTGGAACATCCAAAACTGTCCCATGCCCATTCTGTCAGGGTATGTAAACTTACGAGCACAAATGTATGTTCACAGGGACATCCTGTGGAACAGGTGGGATATGATTATTTTTAAATCAATCATCCAATCAAATTTTATTTCTATAGTGCCAAATCCTAACAAAAAAGTTATCTCATGACACTTCACATATCAAGCCGGGTCGAAACCAGAATCCATGCAACATTGTAATGAAGAGGACACTATTATTTTAATCATGTGCTTCTACATTACTGGGGTGACATTCACCAAATATGATCACTTCATACTTTTAATCTCTCTGTGAAGGATGTATGCAGGTGTAATTACAATTTTAGTATTATTACTGGCTGGTGAGTGTGTAACACCTTATTTTAAAGTACGTCCCACAGCACATTGATCAGACAATACAATTAGCAATAAGTGAGAGTGGAATTTCTGCATGGCATAAGTAACACACATGCTAACCAACCAAAACTTCTTGAAGTTTTCATGTAACAGTCTTTTTTCTTCTTTTTTCTTCTTTTTCCACTTGGTATGCTGACTAGTTTTTGCTGAGAGTTGTGTAAAGAAATATACTGTTGAAACCTTCACATTTCCTTTTAGTTTTTCTTTGACTGAGTGTGATTTTAGACTTACTTTCATAGCTTACATTAAACCATGGGATTTCACTGAAGCATAGGCCATATGCAATAAAAAAAATTACTTTGCCCATGCCTTACAGTAATGAATTACTAGTATACTACTGAGATTAAGAGTCAAGGTCTCAGTGACCGTTAAAGAACCCAGACATTTTTAATACACCTCACAAACCATATTGTCTAAAATGACCAAAGAAAAATCAACATCTCTCCAACTGTGTTTATAGCTTCTCTAAGGTAGAATATATCACATGGTCATCATAGTGGAATGCATTACACTGTGCTAAGGTTATATTTCTTGTCGCTGTGTAAGTGTGCATTATACCTGCCCTTCCTCCCACAGAGGCGTCTTTTCACCTACTTTACAATCAGATGGAGAACAGGTGACTGGCGCAGCTGTAACAGGCCTCATATCTAAAACAAATGAACATGGGTGTGTATGGATGAACTATATACTTGATGCCTTTCTCCAATAAAGACAATATTCTGAACTGCACATGTCGACAGTCAATACAAAAGCCGCATGCCAGACACAGAGTGAATATATACAATTGCACCTTTGCAGTGTTCAGCCTGTCAACAAAAGGAGGCCTGTCTGCTGAGGAAACACAGCCAGCTTGGAGAACATTAAAATCACACAGCAACAACCAGCTCCTGAGGCAACACTTATTATATGTGGAGCGATTAGAACAAGAGTGACAACTACTGAACCAGATTGATAGAGACAGCTAAACATGCTTTAGCACATTTGCTGGCCAACACCCAGCTTCACCTCAGGGTCTGGCTGGCACCGGTTAAACACCTGTAAATCCCCAAGAACATCTGTTAGAAAACAAAGGCAGGTGTCAGCGCCTCACTGGGACACATCAGGCCTCAGACATATGGCTCAGATTCCAGATTTGACCTGCCTGCTCTTTAATGGCAAAGGAGTCCTGAGTAACTAATCCAACCTAATAAAAACCTGTGACAAGTGCAAATAATAATCATCCATTTCTCAATCCTTTAAAAATGGATCCCTTAAAAACATCACATAATAGAAATGTAAAGATGTACAGGCTGGTACGCACAGTTGTCCCATTGTTCGTTTGTCCAATCAGTGGCAGATACTGTATCTTACATATAGTTGTGGGGAAAAAATTATTAGACCACACTTCTTGTTCATTTTCATGCCTGGTACAACTAAAGGTACATTTGTTTGGACAAATATAATGATAACAAAAACAGCTCATAAGCGTTTAATTTCAGAGCTGACATCTAGTCATTTTCCATGTTTTTCTTGATAATACCCAAACTCACTTAAGTTATTATATCAATAGCTATGGCATTGTACTGACAAAAACAGTGCTTTTAGGCATTTCATGTTTTCTTTTGTCCTTTTTAGTCTCATCAAACACAGGAGTTGGTACTTGATTTTATAACCACTGTTTTTGATGACTTTTGATGGTCTAATAATTTTTTCCGTGATTGCATGATTCTGTGATGGTTAAATTTACACACATGAAGTGCATGACGCCATATGGAAGTGAACGGCGCATGTCCCTTCAGTGCCAGGCTACCAAATGAACCTTATTCACACAGTACAACTTCCCTCTGACATTACACTGGATGGGAAACTCAAATGCTAATATCAAAAACGTGAAATACCGTTATGATTTCGATAACTTCCTGACCCATTCAGAATTTAAAAGACCCTGAATAGTGAAAATACAGGGTGACATCAGACTAAATTCCAAGGTAAACAATTAAACCTGGTGACCCATTAGAAAGCAGCATTCAATTTTCACTCAGTGTAACATTTACACCGTTTTGCAGACTTTGTCTAATCATTGCTTTTCGGGGAGAGGATAAGTATATGACAGACACCTGCAATTACAAATCACTGATCAGACCATCAGTTGTGTCTCTACTGGTCTAGTCAATGGAACAACAAGAGTAACCTGCTTTATGCCATGTTCTCATGCACACAATGCAGATTTTCTTCATAGTTCAACAGGCTTGGTTTGCTTTGTTACTCACCGGTAGTCCATCCTCTGGTGTATCACCTTCCCCAAATGACCGACATCCTGGAAGAGACAAAAAAAAAACCTTGTCATACGGTTAAGAAATCTAATGGAACACCACTTTACCTCCAGACTCCATTACCCACTTTTTGTACAGGTGGACAAATCCCATAGGATATTGCGGATGTGAAACTTATCCACATTTCTCTACTTATGTATCATTTATGTTATATTTAGCAGAACTATTTCACTGTCAACGGGTGGTCACACCCCTCCTGCTAAGTATGTTTGAGCCAACACATTTACAACGCAGATTCTTGTGAGGCCAGAAAAGGCCAAGACTTCTGCTTTTCACAGGCTGAGGTCTAATGGGGAAATGAAAGCTGCTTTGTGTCAGTGGGGCACACAGAAGTTAATAAAATATGCATGCCTAGAATAATGTAACCCCAACTTCGGCTCGAACACCATGTGCTGCTTCCGCATCCAAAACATCTTTGCCGCTGCTCAAGTCAGAGCTTACATTTCACCTATCAGACTGACACTGTTGGAGTTTTCTTTATTACAACAAAAAATGAAACTGGTTCTGCTGAAAGTGAAACTCCACTCCACACAAATGGGAGTTTTGTTCAACCAACTTTTTGAAGCTAACATTTTGACAGAAAGCAATGGGGTCTTTGGATTAAAAAATGACAATGAGTTAAAGTGTTTAGTGATTTTCATTTTTATTGTGCTCACGAGTCATCGATGTGAAATGGTTTACTCATTGTGGGGGGGTCTAATATGAGCAATATAGAAACATTTCACTGATATAAAAGGTGGTTGTGAATAAAATGTGCTTCAAAATAATTTTAAAATACTGTGAATACAAATTTTAGAAAATGACAAAAAGGTGGACTTCAAAAAAGAAAGTGTGAAGGGGTATGGGAATATGTCTCCTACTCATCCTTCATCTTCCCATGATTAATGACTTAAGGGAACCCACAGAAACCCTGGTACTGGAATCAACAATAAGAACTCCCCCTTTGCCTGTGGGCAAGTAAAGTATCAGCCTTATGGTAGTAAGAATCAAACATCTACAGGAGCTGTGGAGGAACCAATCTTGTTTTGCACATACTGGCAACACGTAAAGATGGTCATGAGCAAGACCTAAGCAAGCATTTCAGTTACCTAGGAAAATCATTAGTTGAGCAAGCAAAGTGGACATGTAAACACTATATATTGCAGTTTGTCATTTATCTTCTTCTTAAACTTGTGACACACTGTCATTTTTCACATCAATTCTAGGCACAACTTTCCAAACAAAGTCACTGGAGTAAATATTAAATATACAACTTTTGTAATTTATACAATAGCAAGAAAAATGAATTTCTACCCATTTGCTGAACTCAGCATGTGAATAAATAAACATTAACATAAACCTTGTGATATTAGCCGACTGTGAATTTGACTTTTAACAGGGACTGGGATACTCAAACTGGTACAGTACTTTTGCTCAGCCATTCAACATTCTTGAATGAACTGTAGTTTCATCCAGCAGTAGCCAAGCTATTCATGATCACAGTAAACACTGTCAAAGAAACCCAACAGAAGAGAAAATGGTTTCATTTACTGTCTGTTACAGAAGATGAGGACTAAACTATTTCAATGAAGATAAAGAGGAAACTGTTTGTACCTGGAGTATCAAAAGGATTTTTTTTTTTTTTTTTTTTTACACTTAGGGGTAAATTAGATCACTGAGGCCTCATTTGTAGCACCAAGGCATCAGTCATCCTGTCTGCATTCACAGGGCCAAAACAGCGATACACTATAACGCAGTCTCGGCCACAGAGAGGACAGAGGAACTCACTGAGCATGTGTTAGACACAGAGTCTGTTTGTCAGTCTATCTGTCTCTGAATCACATGCAGAAAGGTATTTGTGTACGTGTGCGTGTGTTTCTCCACTACTAAGAGAAGGAGGCTTCCTGCAGCACGACTCAGGCAGTGCTGGGCATGCGAAGCTGCCTGAGCCATGTGCCCGGCGTTGCCATGGCAACAGAGGACTGTAAGACTGATACGCACACACAAATATGTGCGCACACATACACACGGGCAAAAACATATTCTCTCTCACTGCCTCTTTTCTCCCCACACACACATTCACGCAGGCGTCCAGCAGCAGAACGATGCAACAGGAATACAGAAGAGTACCTGCCTGCTTGAGGAAAGGCATTACGCAACACTGGCAGAATACAGAAGATGCCAAGGGAGAAAGGAGAATGGAGGGAGGACAGGACAACAGGGGGGGGCACAGAGAGGGAGAGTTGCAGGCACTAGGGAGACCAAACTCCCCATCACCTGCTGTAGCTGACATTCACAGGACAGAGCGGCCAGTACCTGAAACTGTAGAGTCATTTCTGTCGATCAAGTAGAAGTAGAAGTAGAAGTTCTTTATTGTCACTATACAAGTACAGTGAGATGTAGTTTGGAACAGCCCACAGATAGTATAGTAGTGAAGAAGATAATGAAATAAAAGATAATGAAATAAAAGAATGAGTAAGTGAACAATATATACAATACACAATTCTAATGTGGAACAAACAGCTATTAATTCTTTTAGCTTTAATGTGAACTATTGTCTGAACCACAACTGACCAAGAAACCCAGTCCTCTCTTTTATAACATTAATTTATCTTGTAGTAATTCCTCCACCTTCTATTCATAGTCCATAATCCATAGTCCAAAAAAGTGGATGTCCACACTATATCCAATGGTTTGTGGATGACTGTGGTTTTTAGAGACAGAAGTGATCATATTTGCACTTTATGGTTAAACCTGAAGAAGTGCAAAAGTGAAACTCACTGGGCGAATGCCACTGCTTGTTTATTAAAAACACTGATCAACAGTCTGTCAAGGAAAAAAAAAAACAAAAAAACAGTTTAATTCAATAAACAGAAGCTCAGACAGTCTGATTTTGGATGGGTTGAGCTGCCAATCAAACCCACATGCCAAACATCAATGTTTTTTTTCTTCTTTTTTGTGTGAAAATGCTGCATGCAGTGGTAGTACACTATAATATATATATGGCACTGGCTTCCATTTCAAACTGTGGAAGTTGGCCCTTGTTTGAAACTGAGAAGCAAAGGCAGCCCTCCACTTGTTGTCTGTGATTACATTTCACCTCGACTATGTGTGGACTTGTGCCCAGGAAGTTCAAACCCAAGATAAACGGTTGTGGGCAAGAAACTACCGATGCCCAGCAGTGATAAGCCTTTACGATATGTTCCGCTGTACCTCCTCCACGCTCTGCAAGGTTTCCAGGTCTAGAGAGTAAAGGAGATTATAGCTCCCCAGCCAGCCAGCCAGCCAGTCTCTTGTGTAATATGGGGCTGGGTGGCAGATTGCTGAGCTGGCGATTCTCCTGCTAATTGGATGACTTTGCAACCTCTGGCACTGTACTGAAAAATAATGCTTATCAGGACCAAAAGCAGCTAATTCAACTCAGACACTCAACTCCACCCGAGTGTAATACCTAGTTTAGCTTAGAATATTGAATATATGCCATACTGCAGACAGACAGACAGACCAATCCCTATGTCTTTTGAAAGTAGCTCAGCCGGTCCTCAAACTATGAAAGTCTGAGTCTGAATAGCACTAACATCCAATCTGGACAAGTTCCTTCTGCCCCAGCTCAAGTTGTGACCCATTCTATGCGTCGCCAGTCGTTTCTCTGTGTGTCCTGTCCCATGTCACCCCCTGTCTGGGCTCAGCAATCCTTTGCCAGTCTCTACAGGAAGTGTGGTTTATCTGGGCAGCTGGCATCGATAAGATAACACAGTAGGTGGGGTCATACTTGGATGACTGAACAGGTAGCAGTTGGGGGGGGGGGGGGGGGGGGGGCATCAACCCAAAAAAACGTT
>JAQQZY010000016.1:21577146-21589934 GCA_030068375.1 Ostorhinchus rueppellii | reverse complement strand
ATAAAGAATCAAGTAATTAGTCAAGTGGTTTACAGTAAAATTCCGAAATGGTTTTCTAGTCCTGCTCTGGAAGTGCAAGGATGGCAAAGGATACAACTCCAACAGAAAAGAAAAGAAGCAAGTTTAGTGAAAAAATTGAGCAGAATTGGATGGTTTTTGAGTTTTGCTCTAAAAACAAAATGATGACACACAGACGGATGGATGGACAGACGTCCTAGTTGCTAGACAAATGGACATGCTATTTCACTAGATAACATTCAGGAGCTAGAGGAAGGATTGTATCCACCACATAGAAACTAGTGTACAACATCAAATCACAGAAGAAAGCAACTAAGACAGTCATTAGTTTGGAGTTAACAGATGTCAACAACTGGATCCCAACACAAACCAGACTAGCATACAACGATGCAGGAATCTTGCATACCGAACCATTACTTGGCATTTAGAATTTGGCTCTAATCTGAGACCTAGTTTCAGATCCAACCCCAAATTTACTTAAATTTCAACCTGAAAAAGAGGGGCAAGGATTAAACTGGTGTGTTTACACAAAGTGAGTGGATGAGGAGGAAAGAGAAGAGAAGGATGGATGGAGGAGGATGGGGTGTCTAGAGGGGATGGGGGGAGGTGGGGTCTGCTCGCTCTGCCTCTGGGGCCGATTGTGGAGGCGAGACTGAATGGAGCCAGAGCAGGTAAGGTGAGCACAGACCAAGGCCCAGCAGAGGAGGAAGTATCGCAGTTGCATGGAAGGATGATACTTAATACCACATTCCAAACTGCTGCTCGTGGAAAAAAAAAGAAAGAGGAGGAGCCTCTCTGACAGAAAAATAGACACAGAAACTGAGTGGATGATGGAAATTTGGGGGGGGGGGGGACTAGAGACAGCCAGACGAGAGACACAAAGAGAAGAAGTGAAAAGATGGCATAGCAGCAGAAATGGGGGTGAGGGTGGGAGAGAGGGTTTACATACAAGTTGGCGAAACCAGGTTATAATCTAATCATTTCTCTGCTCTACCTGTAGAACTGTAATTATCACCATGTAATTATATTTGTATATTTAAAAAAAAATGTTGCACAGACTTTCCTTGAGTTTCCCCCAATGTTTCAGCTTTGGGGGAAAAGGGTTGTGCTGTCCTGGACATGTGCATTGGACAGAGCTGTAATTTATTTTTTAAAACAGAAATAACCTAAGTAAATAAGTTCAGTGTAATTTTCATTCATCTTCAATTGAATGAGTAAATACTACTTGAGAAAATGCCAGAAGTGACTGAAATATTTGCTATGACTGCAGGATGACTATATCTTTATAAGCATACATAGCACTGCTCCTTATTGCCTTCTCCCTTTATATCATGGTATGTATTGTTCATACAGTATCTATTAGAATTAACTATTACTTTCTAAAAGAACTGAAGAACACATTACGCAAGCAGTGATTAAAGTGTATTTAATCTAACAAGTTTTATAGCAATAATCTCTTGTTTTTAGGGCATGCACACAAAATAGCAGGGTTAAAGTTACTAAGTGCCTTACCAGATGTATTGGTAACATTTATGTAAACTCAGTGGAATAATTTTGTACAGGGAGGGTAAAACCTTAAACAGGGTACAAACTTTGCAGGGAGGAGCTTAAAAACGAGCTAAAACATCTGGATATTTTACAGAAAGTGTGAGACATAAATTGTGTATTTCCAACTTCCTGAGATTTCGTAAAGATTATGAAATGGCACCAATAGGAATTTTTGCAGGGGCAGGCCACCACAAGAAAATACATTAAAAAAGACAACTTGAATAATAATATGAATATGACAATATGAATAACCAATTATGCACACATTGAAGCAATAATAATACAAATGCATATGAATGAATGATGGTATGGAAAAATCTTCCAGAAATTATTTGTCAATGACCACAAGATGAAAAACCATAATTTCCTAGAGAACACCAAGTGAAAGCAAGCAAATGACAAGGTTAATAATGGAAACAAATGACTATCAAGTGGGCCCTTACCCTAAGGCAAAGCTATTCTGAGTAAGCCTGAGTTACATTTACTGCTGTATCAATCAGAGGGAGACGGAGACCTGGAAAGGCAGGAAGCGAGGTGGAGCGGCACAGGGCTTAGCCAGAGATTTGTCATAATCTGAGAGCCAGTGTGGTAAGTAATCATCAACCAATTAGATCTGTAGTTTTTAAGAGTCAGAGAATCAGAGTGAGGGATGGAGAGAGAGAGTGAGAAGAGGGAGGGGGTGAGGTGGAGAGTGATTGGTAGCTATATGGAGAGCCAGCTGAGTCATCACCAGTACACTCTGTGCCGCATCACTGCGCTTATAGACAGATCCCCTCCACCTCTCTTATTCCGTCTCTTGTCTATCTCGCTCCATCTCGATTTCCTGCTTTTTGACAAAATGCATCTCTTTCCCCGAAGCCTCTTGTTTCTCATGCAACCCAAACGCATCATTTCTACCTGCCCAAACTGTGCTTTTTTATTTACAAGTCACCTTTTGGATTCTCGCTCACTCTGGAAAAGCATATCTCCCATATCTGACAGAATGTATCAGAGTGAACCATTTTGTCATTTACGGGCCTTTTAAAACAGTGAATTATAACAGAACAAAAACTACATGAACATCATGGATTAGCAATTCCACCCTCAGTACTACAAACCTAGCAACCTTTCAAAAATGTCATGATTTCCCCATAAATAATGACTGACTGAAACATTCTCAGACTGGACACGGCATGCTTAAAAGACTTTCCAATGGCTAAAGCAGGTTCTAGTCTGAAAATCAGAGAGGAACAAAAACCAAACCGAGTCAGTCCACTACATAAACACTCACCATCTGACTCAGTATCAACCATTCTACAATCAGTGGGAACTATACAACTATTTGGAATAAAAGACAATTACTGTAAAATGGTAAAATGCAAGTATCTGATCTGACAATACTATGCCTGTATTCTACACAGATCTTCTTGGCAGTTGTAGTCATCGCTGCTTTGGACATTCCTCCTGTTTGTACAGTAGCATGTAATATCCCAATGTAAAAAAAATTACTATTGGCTGGACGTAACGTGTTCTTTTGTCCTTTCACCGTCAATGACAATTACAGACCATGTGCTGAGAGTAAAAAGTGTTAACTACTACCAGGTAACTGTATTTAATTAAGACATTTTTTAAAATGTATTTATACATGTATCACGTATTTGTAATAACTAGACATACTGTCCCTTCTGACCATCTGACAACTGTCCTAACTTCCGGTTTCAAAACAACAAAAACACACAATATGGACCTCAGCTGGTAGTTCATTTGCAATGCAATGTGAGCTGGATATCAAATACAGTGAAGAGTAGGAAAAGGCATCTGACTTTATAGTGAAATCTGATTTAGATGGACTAGTGTGGTTTGTTGTTGACCATTTCAGGTCATGCTATAAATCTTTTTGCTAATGACAGCTTGATCTTGTGGCCTTGTCTGCACACATTTGGTCATTCACGAAAACAACAACAATTTTCCTCTCTACTGGAGCCAAGCAACCAACACATATCCTGTTGTAGGTTACTTTTTTTTTCAAATACTTTACAATTTTTGCATTCTTAAAACTCCAGTTAATGCCGAAAAGTAAAATATGATGATGATAAGGAAAAGGACATCCACTGGCGTGGCATACTTATTTGAGCATGTATAGTCCTTTTTAGAATCTTGTGTCTATGGAAATATTTTGTAAAGCAAGAGACAAATGGCATTTCCAAAACAGAGGGGGGAATATCACTTTGGAGAAATATTTCTATTTACATGGACTGGACCTAAAATTTAAGACTAGAATCTGTAAAAACCACACTAGATGATTCAATCTGTGACTCTAAACGCCAACTGAGCCCAACTGGAACAGACTCGGCTAAACTGGACCAAATCAGTCATCACGTCCAAATTAGATATAGAATCAGTCTCAGACCTCAATGTGATGTTTGTCTTTCATTCACCTTTGAAGTCAAAACATCCCTGATAATACTGTGGTTAAAAAAAGAAAAAAAAAAAAGGTAGAGATGTTGCACAACAATTTTAACATGTTACCATATTCTTAGTGGTTTTGTGTGTTGCTGTTGTTCTCTTCTTGTGATCCCCTCAGACTGTCGGTAGCACTGTGGGCGACGCCAACACCCTGGCACTGGGTGGCATCCCGACAGACCTACATATGGCTGCCTGTTTGTTGTGGTGGATGGGGGTAGACTCTGGCGCTGATAGGGGTGTTTTACCACATCCCAGAACAGTTGCCGGGGTCTCTGAGACATGTCTATACCCTGTCTGAACACCAACATTCCCGTCACACCCTTTCCTGCGCCAGACACACAGACACACACACACACACATATTTGGATAGCAACGCACAAACATAAACAAGCCATAAACAGAAAAACACATAAAATGTGTTTGGTCAAAGGAGATTAAAAAAAAGGTGCTTTAGACGCCCTGCTGTAACAAGTTTCTAATGTAAGGTTGTCAGACGATGTGCATCATGGTGGCCTCCTCTCCACTGTCGCCTGACATCTGACAAAGAGTTTGCTTTCTCACACACAGATTTACACTCATTACCGCAGACCCAGGATTATCCCAGTAAATCTACTGGATCTGTTTTACATCTACAGCTCCGAATGAGTTTGACAAGGAGGTCACCAGCATTACAGCAAATACACAGAGTACAGATTAGACCAGCAACTTATAATGTCAGCTTTAAGAGCCTCATTAGCTGAGGTTACGTGGATAATATTGCTCCAGTCCAACTGAGATTGTCATGATCAGAGATTCCATCATGAGTGTTTGCATGCGGCACTTAATAAAGTCATCCGAGAAGACATGTATTTACATGGCTTTACCAAAATGGAAGTTGTGCAAAGTGGTAGAATGAGAACAATATTTGGCATTTTTAACTTTTAAGTTGTGTTGCATTTTTTTCCAGTGGCTTTTAATTTAGTTAATGGGTTGGTGGTTTCTGGCTTCCTTCATCTTCAATTTTTTTTAAATTTTATTTGTTTTTTGTTTTGTTTTTTTTAAATCGACTTTTACAGGGTGTACCCCGCCTTCACCCTTAAGTATTTGGGATAGGCTCCATGCGACCCCCGTGACCCTAGTGAGGATAAAATGGGTACAGAAGATGGATGGATGGATAAATCACAACAACTGATTGTTTGAAGCCTTTCCACTATTAAGGCTTTCGACAATCCTCCAGATCTCCCAACAAAATCAACAACAGCACAAACATGCACAGAAATAGATTAATTCCAACTGAAGCTGCAGCTAATGAATATTCTTTTATAGATTAAAACTACAGGAAGTAGAAATTTGGAAAATAAATTTTTTTTTTAAAAAGTACCAACATTTGTAAATATACACCTTCCAAATCAAAAGATTAAATACAAAGACTGATGACCTTATGCTGTTTTGTGTCACTGACGCTATAATATCAGTTACACAGGAGCTTCCACATTGACTATTTCAAGCCCCTGACTAAAGTGCTAGAGTCAAATCTGACACTATCTTAAAAGCGATCTGCAATTAATGCTGCCACTCACATATTTAACAGCATTACTTGTCTGAAAATACCTGTGATTAGCCATCTATGCTGAAAAGCTACTCCATCACAAGGGAGATTTTCCACAAACTATGAACATAGAAAAGAGGAGGTGGAGAATTCTTGTTCCTTGTCATATCAATTCCATTACAAAATGCTGAAAGGTAATTATACAAGGGTTGTCCAATGACACCAAGAACTAACACAAACGAAAGTTTTAATTTCTTATTAGTTTACTGACTTCAGCCACAAATTTCAGAAGTTTATTTGAGCACTGACTCATAAAAATCCTCATTTTACATGAAAAACTTTCCACCTATTCATTTAATGTGGTCACCATAACTGATTGCGTCAAAGCATTGTTTCTGCAATAATTCTTATCTGTAAAAACAATAGGATTGATAATCATGGATGAATATTTTCATACTGAATAGATTATCAAAGGTTCACACCACCCTCTGAGCCTTGAAGTTCTTTCTGATCTGGCCTCCCTTTTTCAACTGTGACGGTGACACAGGGCCTTTTTATTCTGACTGGGGGTTATTCCACATATTGGTGGTAAAGCAACTGTTGGTACTAGCAACGAAGTGTCCATTTACATCCCATGTTAGGTGATTATTTATGTACAAGTAATGTAGAAAATATGATGAAGATACACAATACATTAAAATAATTGCAAACTATTTGATCATAAGACAGGGCTTAGTGAGAAAATAATGTCTAAATGGGATTCCAGTATCATTCATTAAATAGTATGTGAGCCCATATTTACATTTTGATGTTTAAGTATTTATCATGATATTTTTCAAACTGGCCTCATTATCAAATGTTATACCATGACAAATATCAATATTGATCCATCCAAATAACGCATGAAGACAACCACAGTTGCAGTATTTAAGAATGAAGCCCCACGCCACAGCTTTCACTACAACTACTCACATATTTAACAGCCAGGAATAGCGCCAGCATTTGACAACTGATGAATTTTTTATCTAGTAAAATAAAATAACTCCTCAATCAAACTGATTCCAGTGCCTGATTATCAACATGTCTATAAGTCTGTCTACACTGTTCATCTCCTTCAGTCTGCCTCCAGTACCTACAGAATGTCTTTTACGTGTACACCTTGAGGAATTTAAAAGAATTTTCCAAGACTTCTATACACATACACCCTTTACATTACACATCTAGACACAGGAAATGCTTCTAAAAGGTAGGCCAATACTTGTGTACTCATGGAAAAACTGAAGTGAGTGTGAATTTCCAGCCCCTTACTCCATCCTTTAGGTCGCCCTTCCTGTCTCTTTGTGCTTTTCCCACATCATCCTACATTCTCCTCTCCTGAGTAATATACCCCTCTCCCTCATGATGTCATCATGCATCATGCAGTTCGCTCCTATTTTCAGATACCTGCGCCATGGAGGAAAGCCAAACAACCACTTCCTGTGTGAGCCTGTGTGTGTGTGTGTGTGTGTGTGTGTGTGTGTGTGTGACTGAGTGAGACAGGGAGAGGGGAGTCTGGGAAGGGGAGCTCATTGGTGATCTCATCCGAAAGAATGTACCGTCTCTAGCTAATACACCTGAATGTACATTAAGAGAGGGACAGCCTATACAAACGAAATACAAACTACTTATGGGCGAATGGAAGAATGCAGTGAAGAAAACAGACACATTTATTTATATGGTTGGGTGTTTAACTCCATTTTTAATTCAAATGGAACTTTATTTAAATGACTGGATAATGATAGCACAAAATCTCTGTTATCCACCTCTGCTCCAAAAAAAAAAGCACTTACTGGCACTTGTTGGTTTTATTAAATACAGAGTAAATGAAGGTATCTGCTTTGAGGTCAACTAATTTAAACACCAACATTTTAAATACTATGCCAGGTTGGACGATTTAAAACAAATTAGCTAATTGCTAATGCTACATGTTGTGTGTATTTGGTAGGGGTAAAATGCAGAGACCAAATTTCTATCATGGATAATAAAGTGAGTGAATCTTTAATATTTTAACATTAATATTATTACAAAAGTTAGATTTAATCAAACTGGGACAAAAGTAATCAGAATACGATCAGCTCTTTTTATCCCTCGGCCAACTCTGGCCAGAAGGGTATTCACAATCCAGTACAATATATTGTCAGAACATAGAGATTAAATATTCAAAGTAGTTTTGTGTGAGGTACAATAAACTATGCGTTTCCCATGTGCTTTTCATACCACCCCTTTTTTAACTGGTAAAAACAGGAAGGACAGATGATAGAGAGCTAGGAGGTTTAGATGGGACTGAATGTTTACTTTGTGAAATTTATTGCATAATAAGTGTCTATCTTAACCACACCCAATTCATACCAAATAACAGAAAAAATTTTTTAAAAATTAACTTCCAGTGTTTCTTATTAATGCATGTTGAAACTAATGTCGATACTTTGTGGTGTTTAGTTATGTGATGTAAATGATGTGTGCAGATTTTTCTCATATCATGTAGGTCTGTTAACTGCTGTGTACACAACACACTACATCACAGTTACAAGTGGTCTCAGGTTACCAGAGGCTTTCATGTTTCTTACCAATTTGTCTTTGAGTCTCTCGCCCTTGATGTGAAACTCCACCGCAGTGGGGCTGGGACTCGGGCTAGGACTGGGGCTAGGACTGGGACTACAGGGGCTGAGGTTGTTGCTGCTTCCGCTACTGCCTCCGCTGTGAGTACTGCCGCTGTCCTCCGCCCGGCTGACCTTATAGACGGTGACACAGCTGAGGCCTCCGCCCCCCAGGGGAAGCCACCCACCGCTGGAGTCATCCCTAGTCATGACCACTGCTCTCACACGCGCATAACTGTCACTGTGAAGGAGGATGAGGAGGAGTGGAGAGGGAGGAAGAGGAGGTGGAAAGGTAGGCAGAAGACACAGAAGACAAAGAAGAAAAAGGGGACAAAAAGAAAAAAAAAAAAACAGTGCAGTTAGTGTTGCTAATCAGTACTGATGAGCATGTAATATTTTCCTAGAGGGTTTTTTTTTTTTTTTTTTTTTCCCGGTGACCCGTTATATCACCTGGTTTACAAAAACATTACAGGAACTGCACAACCTACATGGAATCAACCCACATCACACAGACTGAAACTGCAGCAGAAACAAGCTGTAGTACAGTTGTTAATGTGTACATAAAAATGCACAAAACACAAAAGATTTACTTAGATTTACAAAACATATTTAGAAAAACTCACAAATTTGTGTAATGTGAAACATTTCTTTCTAAAGGCATACCCTTTAAGACACTATACCATGAAAACATGTGAAAGACTAAATATAAAGCATTTAACTAACTTAGATTTTTATCTACTCCTGTATTAGTTTGCACCACTGTAGCCATGATTAGTATTACCCCTCCCCAGACACTGTACTGTCATATAAACACATTCATAATCGGGGTTAACTGCCACAGATTTGGAGTTGTTTCCCAGGCCCCTTCAGTGGAAGCCTACTACTCCTTTTGTATGTACTGGGATGGGTCAAATGTAGAGGGTGCATTTCCCACTGTGGACAAGAAAAGTGAACTTTACTTCTTTTTAACTTTACAGGAAGAGACAAGGGTATTCTAGCTACATAAAAAAGAAGCCTTGTAGAAAAATATCACAGCTTCACTTCTGACAGAAAGGACCATGTGATGGCAGGACAAGGCAGTAAAAATATTCTACACACAGAAAATATTTAAACGTTCAATATGGAATATTGGCATTAGTTAAGCTAGTTAAGGCCATTTCAAAAAACAAACAACTGCCCCAGTTTCCCTCATTCATAATAACAGACTATACATTAATTTATATGTTGAGGAATAAAGATAGTTTATGCTGTTCAATGGCAACAACACTTATTTACAATTAACTTGGAAATGTAGTCAGATATGATAAAACACAACACTTGACAAAATGTCCCAAAACAGGTGAAGAGATACTGAAATGTGATGTGTAAACACTGCAAATCACTGATTGGTCAAAGGTGTCTCTGCATCATCAATGCATGACACGCCATTTTAAAAAAATGAAAAAAAGATTGACGGTATTTCTATAATAAATATACCGGTAGGCTAATCCATGATGACAGCCTGCAAAACAACACTGTGGTTGGTGGAGGAGGTTCAAACATTTTCTGTCCTTGGTGGCTGATGAAAAGATTCAGCTTGACAAGTCAACATCAACAACTCTCTGAGCAGACATCAAGGAAGTTATGCGCATTGTTGCTATGATGTCCAGGTACTCTAAAGTCGGTAATATCATGTAATGGAAACTGGCTCCAGGAATAGTACGTGGCAACCGAGTCGAGTAACGCCAGGTCCATGTAGTGGAAACGTGGCAATAGATGTTGACCCTTTAACCAGGTATAGATTTATTTTTATATATTTTAGGTATATTTTGTTTGTGCCTAGTTAATTTTTCTGATGTAAGAAAATCAGAACACATTTAGGACTGTTTTTTCATATGGGCTTTAAATTTCTACAGCATACTGCAATTATCTGAATAATGATCAGGTTTACAAATAAGACTAACACAGACCATGTCACACTGGAGACAAAAATCAAAAATTAAACCCAACTACAGCCTAAGCAAAAGCCATTATGCAGAATTATTTTTATTTAATTTTGAGAGCAATATGTGAGACATGTATATAAAGAAATTAATGGCAAAGAGAACTAAAAATAAAATGACAAAGTTAAATTTGGATTTGATAAATTTTGTTAGTCGTGCACTGGTCTGAAAGAACACTAGTAACTATTCTAGCTGTGAGAAGCTTTCAGTGTATGTTTAACCACAGTCTGAGGGTGACTGACCATGTGGCCATGCTCAGACACGGCTGGTTTTCCTTGAATCACGTGGTTTCAAACTAGACAAAAGGCTACTACAGTTCCAACACACATATCATCTCCTCATATCCAAAACATTTGGTTAGTTAGGATTTATTATTAATAGGATTGACCATAAATTAGCAAAAAGTTTTCAACATACACCAACATAAATGCATGTGCCATTTAAATGTCAAACAGCTATAATAGGCTGGGGTATGCCAGTAACAATTCAGACTATGGGTGTAACAGTACAGTAACAGTACATGGAAGTCATGGTTCAATTTACACCATGGTTTAGAAATCTCAGTGCAGTACAAGGAAGAAACAAGAGGCAAAGAGTCCACAAGGGTCATTTTCTCCTCATTTAGTTTCACATGTTAAAAGTTTGTTCCATGTTGTCTTTTACAGCACCTTCTGAAACAGCCTGTGAGGCTGTAAGTACCCTATAGCTATCCAACAACATCAATACACCATTCTCATATGAACCACTGCTTAATGTCATTCTCTTACAGTTCACAAAGAATCCAAACCTTGACAACAAGGTCCTCTAGAGCTCCTGTGTCATTTGCAATCATTTGCATTTACTTGTCCATGACTGAAGACAGAAACCAATCAGTTTTAGCTTATGTTATTATGGCCTATTCCAAACATCCTAAGGGCTTAGAGCATAAGTTTACTGGTTATGCATCACATTTATCAATTCACTCAACAATTAAGCTCCTTCATCTAAGACAACTGAAACACTTGCTTGCACTTCACCTCATAAGTATGTTTAGCCCCTGCTATTTTTTGCACAACTATCAGATTATTATTGTTACAAGGGGGTGATATCATTATGACTTTCAATGATTTTATTATTTTAGACACAGCTTACTAATCCAGTACTTAACAGTGTTGTTAGAGGTTATTAGGTTAGGGATATGCCTCAAAATACAGAAGTAATGATGTAATTACTTTGTCTCACATGTTATGAAAATGAATACTCTATAAAGTGTAACAGAATTCAGTAAAACAAATCCTGATTATAGACCCTTACATGATGACTAATGTGAGATAAATATCATAAACAAGTGACTACCCCGCCTGGTCACACAACACTTTGCCCCTCTGCTCACTGATACCCTGCCTACCCATCAATTTATTTTAAGTCTTAACTTAGAATCTTTTCAAAAACTTTTCCAAAGTTTTTTTTTTAAATCCAAATATTCTAACTTCAGCCATGCACTTGTATCTTCTAGTGGTAAAAAAATCTTGTCAAATTTGAAAAGCATCGGGTGAATAGTGTCCAAGAAATGGGATGGGCAACAAACTTGGACAGACAGAAGGACAACTGGAAGGATGGACATATTTCCTGATACATCTGTATATTACTTGCTGCAAGACATCTGGCTCCCTTACTCTTTACTTTTATGCATAAAAGAGAATGCAGTTTTGCTTCTGCTGGCTGGACAGACTGTGTTTCTATTCAAATATGCAGAGGACTGGCTGCATTTGTGTTGAGGTGTGATCTTTTCACCGTTTATGTCTTCTGGTAAACAATAACCACTGTCACTTGTGGCAGGATGTTTGTGTGTTTATGACAGAGTTGCCCCTGTCCCTAACACACAGACCCAATGCAGAGGACAGAAATGGACAAAATTTTGTAAGATAATGTTTACGTAATAAATAGGACATGTATTTTTTTTTTTTTTAGTATCATATACCACAAACACTGGAGCTTCAACAATCTGGGCTTCAAGAATTTATCCCTTGGGAATGTGGTCACACCATCCTTGACCACTTCTTTTAACAAAGATGGAGAAGGAAGTCTCAAACCCAGAGACATTCAGTTTATTGTTGCCTTTATAATAGAAAAATAACTCATGCAGATGATCAATTATAAAAGTAGATGTCATTTAGTAGTTAACAATAATCAATGAATGGTTGCAGGTTCAGTATCACCACATAAGGATAAACACACTGTAACATGAAATTTATACATTATAATTCTACATTTTGTCCCTCTTTCCTTTACACTCTTGCCCCACCTTATTTGCCCGTCTCTTTACTTCGAGTCAGATGCTTCCTAGATTAGATAACAGTCTGCACTGGGCCACCGGAAATGACAAAGGTCAGGGTGTGCTGAGGACAGCACTTTGTAGAATATGCTGGTAACATATTAAAGACTGCAGTGGATCTTTCCAAAAAATTGGGAAAAAAGGTTATTTCACTTTGTTTTGTTTTTTACATCACTGCCTGAAATCTTTCTGTGCCGCTGCTTTCTGTCAAGGTTAACTAATACAGATGACGTCACAGCGAGCGAAAGAAAGAAAGAAAGAAAGAAAGAAAGAAAGAAAGAAAGAAAGAAAGAAAGAAAGAAAGAAAGAAAGAAAGA
>JAQQZY010000016.1:21556062-21571557 GCA_030068375.1 Ostorhinchus rueppellii | reverse complement strand
GAGAAGAGAAGAGAAGAGAAGAGAAGAGAAGAGAAGAGAAGAGAAGAGAAGAGAAGAGAAGAGAAGAGAAGAGAATAATGGGGGAGCACGTGCAGAACAGGCAGGCCTAGGCCTCGAGGCCGGCTGCTCCAGTGTGTGGTGGAGAAGGGGGATCCTGGGACAACCATTTCCTAAGTGGACAAAGTGTCCGTTTGTCTGCTGCTCTAGCCCATGGTTCGCTCTCTCGGCTCCAGCATGCCATCATGCTTTGCTCGTCTCAAAACTGGGCTTCCCACCCCAAAGGGCAGTGGAGAGGGAGGGCAGGGGGGTAAGTGAAAGAAAGACATGAGGGGGGAGAAAGGGAAGGAGGAAGAGAAGGAAGAGAGGAGAGGAGAGAGAGAAAGGATGTGGCCTGAGCCCTGGGTGTTCGCCAAGTCACCCTCCCTTTTCCTCTGCTCCGTCCCCCCCTTCTCCCCGACCCCTCCTCGGCTGCCTCTCACTACACAATGGCCGCTTCTCTGCTGAAATTTCACGTTATTGGATCCCGGGCCTGGAGTTTTGTCCTCCCACAATGTCCAGGCAGCAGAGCATGCTGCAGGGGAGACACACTCTGCAAGCTAAAAGCTGGAAAACCATTCCTCCTTTCATTAGCATCAGAAAAGGGGAGAAAAGTCCCCCCCAACTCCCCTCCCCTACTCCTTTTTTTTTCCATCACTCCTTTTCCTCCCCATCTCTCTCCTGTATCAAAACCGGAGGAAGGCTGTCAAGCTTGCTCAAGATCCACCAGACCACTTTGGCTTCCAAGACTTTTGGAGGGGAGGGGGGGAAAAAAATCATTAAAATATCATTGGGAAAATAAACACAAGCTTCTTAACCCAATCCGATTCCATAGATTATCCTCCGAAAGGAAAGCAATCACTAGAAGGTGGAGGGGGCAAGCGAATACATGGCTCCCTTAGAGTGTTTACTAAGAGGAGTTTAACTTCAACAGTTGTTGATAAAGATAAAAAAAACAGTACATAAACAAGTAGAACTAGGATTGAAAAACTGTGACTGTTCTGTAATCAAAGCCTGTACGATATCGAAAAAAAAAAAAAAACAATATGATTTGCAATGAATGAACCTTGCATTTCATACCAACCACAAAAAATGATAACTCAATAACAGCTTGGTCTGATCTGGAAACTGTGCAACAAAAATCATTCAACGCTGACAATGATCACCAAACTGATTCCATGTAATTGGCAATAACTGATAGCTAGCTAGGTTTTCATCAGATTGGCCAAATGGTCCGAATGTATAGACCATGCATCCAGGCCTCCATCTGTTACATCAAATGTTCACATGCATCATGTGTGTTTATACAGCTATGCTGATGAAAATATGATTCATTGGTCAGAGCAAATAAAAATTACATCAAACAATGCTGCATGAAGAAACAAAAATTGGTCCAATTCAGTTGTCTTTGTGTGTTCCTCCACTGTTTGTGGCTGACATGTTCAAGAATGAAATGGGTTTGAACATTAAGAGGTGAAAAAAAGAGGTATGATAACATCTTGTATTGAACACCGTATGAGAGGTCGAAAATATGCACAGATTCAAAACTAACACTGAGAATTGACAGTGTGACAGTATGCCATTTATATTTTGTTCGTTTTCTCATAAGAATTGCAACACAGTACAACATCTTGCTTACAGTGTTAGCTAATATCATGATATACTCCATGATGATATGGATCATATCACCAGATTCTTGCACAAAATTTCTCTTTAATATAATAGTTTTGTAAATCATGTTTGATGGTATGCAAACTTTCTTCAAATCCTACCTTTAAGTTCGATAAAAATCAAGGCTAAAACAAAAACTACTTATGCACTCATTAAACTAACCAAAAGTAAACTGAAATACTAAATATACATAAATTAAAATGTGTAAACTATAAGACCTTAAATATAAACAGGTCTTGATGAACTATTTGCATGCACAGCATCAAGGATTAAGATATAAATTAGAAAAGTATGCAATAATGACAGTTCAATTTCAGATCTGCCACATTTGTTTCCCCTTGTAGTCTAACATAAGCATTTTACAGCTACAATAACAAGGGGGATAAAGCATGCAGTTCCCTTCACTGCGATCACGCCTCATTGAAGAAATAAATAACATGCAATCTGGGACTCGACTGTCGATTCCAGCAGTGCATCTAATCTGAACGGTGCAAACTAGCTAGCCAATTAGACACGGTTCAGATCCTCTAAATAACCAGTGGCAAACTGAAGGGCACAGACATACCCAAAACAAACACTAACATGACCTAACATGGATGCAGTGCAAATTATGACACAAGGCCAACAAGACATTTTTTTGAAGGGGTTTGTCTGTCGGCCATTAACAAAATAGAACTAACAATAGGCAAGATGCCTACAAAAACACCAACAGGCAGCTTGCAGGCAAGCATCACAAGCCTACTTTATTAGCTGCTAACCAATGAGCCAGCTATAGAAAGAGAAGTGAAAGAGAAATTTGCCCTATCTCCTCTCAACACCTCAGGCTGCTGGTGAGTCATCTTCCTCACAAGAACATTCAGCTTAGCTACCAACTGACACAGGAAAAAAAAAAAAAAAAAAAAAAAAAAGAACAGACCTACTCTGCTTCTGCACCACATAGGGAATTTACACTTCAAATTTGCCACCATCCTTTCACAGAAATACCACCTAATATGAAGACAAATTAACTGATCACAGTAACTTCTAGAAGCATTTGTCATGGACGCCAGTAAGTGCGTCAAATTATCCTGTAGCAAATCCAAATCAAAGACAGACCTAAACCAATAAATGAGTGTAAAAGCTGCACACCCAGACAGCGTTTAGTACATTTGATTTTCTGCCCTGTGCTGGTGCTAACCAACCCCTCTATTACTGGATTGGGCCTGCGACCCCAACAGCAACAGCACCGTAAATCAAAAGGATCCCATATGTGTATCAAATGCCAAAAAACTATTCTCAAACATCAATCAAAGCCACATATTGAGATGATCTTAATTTGAACCACAAGCATTTGGAAAATTAAAACCTTGCGCTTGCCATTACCAAGGAAAAAAAAAAAAAAAAAAAAAAAAAAAAAAAAAAAGAGGAACCACAAATTTTCAACTCCTGCGGCGTCTCTGGTCTGCTTTGATGTCAGAGTAGTCCCCGGGGACCCATCTAATCGTCATAGTTACTGCAGAGGCTCTGAAACCGAGGAGGGAAACGGGAACCCGAGGGGACAAGGCCGCCGTCTAGCTGTGAGAGAAACCGTCAGTACATCTCAACAGCAAGCCAGAAAGAAAAAGAAACCACCAAACCAAGAAGATGCTCCATGGCTTAAGAGAAGCTACTGCAACAAGTCTGAAACGATCACAGCATGATGTGCTGTTAGAAATAACATTATCACCAACATCACAACAGAGTACTGAACTTCAGTACTTCTATGGTACTGACATGAAGGATTCACCACCCAACTTTTTTCAGATCCTGTGAAATTCCAAGACCTGAATTTTAATGTATATCAATACAATACCTGGGTGGGTGTTGAGTACATTCATTTTATGATGATGTATAACTTCCTTCTTCAGCCATCCAAGTGTTATCTTTATGAACTTTTGAAATTGCTACTAACAGTTACAAATTGCTTCATGTTGTGTTTCAGAAGTACATCTCATTTCTAGAATTCTAGGACACAAAAAAATTTGGTGACTGCTGGATTGATTTATTGTTCATAGTCACTGAAATGATTTGTGCTATATTTTGGCTTTGGGCTTAAAACTGCATTCCTCTATGCAAAGTTCATAGAAACATCAAAACGTGCAGAATGTATGACATCAGTCTGTTACAATGAGTAATTACTTCTGTATTGGCCCATTACCAATACTGAATCAGATTGGTCCCAATTCTATTAGATAGTATTGTGTATTGAAAATGATGTTTTTCTTGGTACCAAATCTCAAAAAATAGTAAATCTCTTTGTTCCAAGACTGAATAATGTTAGGTACTGACTGTCTAACTTTGTACCAAGACATAATTTCCTGTTAACTACCTAGATGTCAAAGTCTAATGTGTCTTGTGCCAATTTTATAATAGACTGAAAACATAGTTCTTGTGGCAAACGAAATCACTGTATGTTGCACTGTTTTCACCATTTTCTTTAGGTTCAAATGGATTTTAAAACAGTGGCATCAAAAAAGTACCGTTCAGAAACCAGTATAGAAAATGTTTACCATACACAGCATCAATAGTACACAATAAAATAAAAAAAATAATAATTAAAAAAAAAATAAAAAAAAAAAAAATCAACCTATTAGTTCATCTTGATCATCAGATTCATATTCAGAGATTTAACTGAGCCTCTACTTCAAGGACTTGGATGAATAAAGAAACAATTTTTACCGACCAATAAAAGCCTGTTTCAAGTTCTAAATATAGTCACCAGACAGGACAAAATCTGATCAAAAGTTAACAGAGCAGATAAAAATACATTTTCATACAGACCACAAGTACTATTCCTGTATAAAGAAAATCACACTATTAGATTAATTTTTCTAGATAACATAAAGCTTTGTTTGAATTCACTCATGTTCAGAACTAGGCCTATCACTGAAACACGTACACATGCCAAATGTTCCCAGAGAAGAAACACACAAGTGTGCGTACAGATGCACACACTGAAACCCCTTCCTGTTTTCAAAGAGTTTGGAAACTCAATCAAAAACACAAGGTTTAGGATTTACATCTGTGCCCTTTTATGTCTGTGGCCTCGAAGGGAAGAACCATCTTAGCCCAGCTGCAGTGAAGAGCTCAAAACAAGGCCCAGTCTTCATGTTCCTGCATGCACCACAACTGCAAACAATATCCACAATTCAGACACTCGCTGCTAAAAGCACTTCTTAGAGGCATTGAGATATGGTCTGTGAACATCAGAGGCCTTTCCTGACAAAGAAAAGAAGACAAGAAACTGCTATCATGATGGAGACAGAAAAGAAGAGGAAGAAGTCAGCAATGCTTTTATGGAAATGTATTAGCAGCCCAGATCCACACCAGGTCAAATATATATGATGCAATCTACTGACTTCGTATATATTTTCACATAAAGACATGTGGATCACATGAAATTTTATGAAACGAATACGACATAGCGGGGAAAGTTTGTGTGTACTATCCAGGAAATATGATGCAAATGCTTTGCAAATACATTCTTGAATACAAAACAGTTTATGGCTAGGTGACCAAACAATGATGATCATATCATGCCAAAATTTATGTTGTACATTTATGCATACTTTGTGGTTGTGTGTTTTTGATCTAAAGAGCAACTGCCCACTGCCTCTATTTTTGCAGTGTTTGAGATGTTGCTCTGTGTCAACCTTTGGATAGTGTATTCATACCTCCAGCCAAAAACAGCATCGTGCAATATGTGAGGGTGGAACAATTTGAGAGAAAAAAAAAAGTCTGGTTTGTTCTGCTCTTCTCATTACTGCTCTGTGTGTGAGGTAGTTCTGTCTGAGAGTCTCTGGGCAAAGCACACAGTTGCCTGTTCACAACACCTGTCATTTAGATATAAAGGAGATGAAGATTCCTTCTTAAAAAAATCCAAAATGAGTTTTGCACAGGTGTGGGTGTGTTTATGTAGGATATAACCACTGTGAAAGAGTTACACGTTTTATTATTCTACTTCATGTCTTTTTGCTGACTAGCATCACTTATTTTCCACATTCAGCTAACTCTGAGCTTGACCATCGCTTTCTGGCACATTGTTGAGTGGGGTGGAGGGGTCACAAATGAGAACTGTTATTTTACCTTCAATTTTGCTTGTGCATGTTACTTTATGTTATGTCCTGATGTTGAATTAACACTTTATAATTAAAGACCCTTAAGTAACCTTTCGATTTCAATGTTTTACTGTTTGATCAGACCATAAAGAATACCAGTCTAGTTTCTCCAGCTTTCAGAGACCAACAATATGTCCTTGAACTACAAACAAATATTGATTTGGCGTACTTGATATTTTGACATAAATAAAAATAATAATAAGTTGTGCTTTTCTAAAAGTTAAAGCTATGTACAACATATAGTCTATCTTTTAACAAATTGAAACAATTTTTGAACAGAAGAAAATGAAGCCAGACAGAATATTGAGACATCAAATAATCAACCACAGTAGACTGGTTTGAAATGCTCTAAAATACACTGGTAACAATTGCTCCAGTTTATGTGGGCTCCTAAAATACTCAGAGAGGAAATGAAAATTATAAGAGGGAAGTGGCTCGGGTTTAAAATACACACAATCCAAGCCCAAATCTGGCCATGGGAATGGAACAGTCCACCGCTATACAAGGCCTGTTCAGTTTGTTGGCTTGTCTTGGTTACACAAAGTCCAAGCCCTCTGGTTATACAGAGGATCATTGTTGTTAATCACATAAACAATACGACAGCTTCAAACACAGGTCATAAATATTCTGCATTCTAAATAACGTCTAGTATTATGCAATAACCTAACTGGAATAAGGCAAAATAGTTGGTTTCAACAAAAACACAAACATGTTTTACAACTATGTAAATTTAAAAAGTGATTTCCAGCCTAACAGCCACCGAAGCACTTATGCATATATGTCAAATAACACATTTCCTTAGCGCATGTACACCAATGCAGTCACAAGTAGCACTTCCCTAAAAGAATACAGAAGCAAAACCAAAAGACATGTTCAGCTCAGCACACTTTGCAAGAGGTAAGACATGTCAGTAGTAAAAGCTAAATCTTCATGGAGGTCATATCCAACAACCAGCAATAACCCCCCAAATAATACTATCTATAAAAAGGTTCAGGAAATTATTTAGCTTAACATAAGGGCCACAGGATATAGGCAATTACCTAGGCCATAAAGCACTGGCCTTAACAGCTGAAGTAGCTGTCTCTCTCCCCCTTTTGTCGTTTCAGGACACGATGATGGGGGTTGTCTGGGAGGAATGTGTGTTTGGAAAAAAGCTCGGTGAAAGAAAGGAATGAGAGTGCAAAACAGGCCTCAGGTGATAAGATCACGACACCCACATTGGCAGATAAAACGCTGAGCTGTCAAATCAATCACCCAGGATAGGAAGAGGACATGGGGAGAGAGGAATCGCTGAGGATCACCTGACTGGCAACAGACAATAGCACAGAACTGCGGGAATCTAAAACAATGAGGTCTCACCCTACGCATGTTCAACAGACTAGAAAGAAAACTGAGAAATGGACAGAACATTAGTTTTGGCAAAATAAGTATGTATACTGACCCTAACAAAGTATTACTGGTTACTTTGTCAACTGTGAAGAATGATTAATATTTTAGGTATATATACAGTTGTTGATTTTCACATAAAACAGCAAGCAGCTCTTTATCAGGGACCACACTTTATGACACCAACTAAACTGAAAAGATACTACTGAGCACTGGAAAATGTCTTGTGATTTGATACCAATGTATAGTTTTTATTTATGATATTTCAGTCAACTGAACTTGTGCGAGTTGTAAAATAGTTTATTAGTACAATGCCAGGATGTTGAAATATATGCTAAAGTCTAAATATAAATCTAGAGTTACAACTTCCATTATCAATTCATCTGTTGATTATTTTCTCAATTAATCAAATACTTCTTTGGACTACAAAATATTACAAAAGGCTGGAAAATTTCAACCAGTGTTTTCCAAAATCCAAGATGATGTCCTCAAATGTCTTGTTTGGTCCATAATCCAAACATTCATTTTTAGTGCAACAGAGGAATAAAGAAACATGAAAGTATGCAATGCAAGTATTCAATTTGAGATAGTGGAATGGGACAACTTTGGCTGTGAGCTGAAAAGCAAAACTAAACATTTGTCCCATAATGCATCAAAAAACACTGTTTATGTATTTAAGCCAACATATCAATACCGGTGTGTCAAAGGTTTTTTTAAAGATACCCAGCTTTATCCCGTATTGTAATATGTGAAAACATACCCTTCACATGTCTAAAATGCCTCTGCAGCAGAAGAAACAAAGTACTAAGTCTGCCAACAGAAGGGTACACCTAGACACTACTGTCCAATCCAGATAAATATTTTACATAAACACAACATTCAGCAGAGACTGCCTTCACATATTTCCACAAACCTCCCACTTCTCACAGAATGACTTTAGTTCTTACATCAGTCATTAAACTACACTCTGAACACTAATGTTTATCCCAGAGAAAATCAAAATGTTCCAAGACACTACATATGTCTCTTCTATTCATCTCAGCCTTGTGAACCGAGACGCATCAAGGCCAAGGTACATGTTCTCACCAGAGGATTTGCTATGTACACACCAACTTGTCTCAGAATCAGTGATTCAGACAAAACTACCCTCAGATGATTTCCTGACACATTTTGAGTAGATATTCAACTTAAAATTTTTAATATAAGCTACAACACATTTTGCTTAATAACCCATGAACAAAGTACTAACTCTTCTAGGCCTATCAAATATTACATAATCACCTTATCATGCTTACTTGTGCTAATCACAATTGTTTTCTACAGTCGTGATAATCGTCTCCATTCAGCTTAAAACCCAGCAGGTTGAAACTAAAAAAAAAAAAAGTCAAATTTAAATCATTATTTTCACATTTTCCACAGCTCAACTTTAAACTGGTGTTCTTATACTGGCATTATCTTGTTACACTTTTACAATTCTATGAGTACCTTTACTTACTGGTAATGTCTTTATACCTTTCAGAAAGCTATTTATAGCAGATAAAAAGACTAAAAGTCTAATAGACACACATCATTTATGTGCTCTCGTATTTAATGCTAATAAAATTTCTTGTCATTTTCATTAAGTGCAATGTATGTGTATACATGTAGTATATTTGTGGCACAAACTAAAGAAAAAAAGGTGAAGTGGCATTTCTGCATTAAAGTTTTGGAGGAAGACTATGCCTATGTTGTATATATAGTTTCAAATGACATTCAGATTTGGATAATTCCACAATCAATTACTGTTGCACAGAAACAAAGGTAACATTTAACATTGCTTGTGGCCAATTCAATGAACTGACATGAATATACATTTATAAACATGATGTGCATAAAGCTCTAAGTGAATGTTCTAAATGCCAAAGTTCAGTCCCACAGTATATATTAGAAGTGTACCAAAATATCACATATTCAATCTTATAATGGATTATTGATGCGTATCATTTTTTAAAATTATTATTATTAAAATATAGTTGCTATTAACTTCTTTCATCGTTCCTCCTTCGTGAGTCAATCACAGTTGTACATGTCATCCAAGGGTTGCTCCACGTGCGAGTGGCTGAAAATTGGGCCAAAGTTACAGAAGAAGAAAAAACAAACACTGGTGCTAATGTGACAGACTCGAGCACTGAAGTTAAACTGAAAGATGAACTGGCATAGTTTAAATCAAAAGTGCGGACTCACTTTGGCTTTTATAGTGTGGATGGGACAAAGCTGGATAAGGACTTTGCAGTATGTAAGAAGTAAAAACTGTCTCACAAAAACACAAAACAAGGACAGTATGACAAACATGCACATATGAGAAACATGAGATGTCATGTTTTCTAATGAGTTCTGATCTCATGAAATGGCGCTGTATGTCATGCCAGTTCTTAAGGCATTTGTCGTCCTATACATATGCATTCTTGACCTTTTGTGTGTTATTCAACGCCATTGGATGGCATGTGAATGTAGGCCAAGATCTCCGGTTCACATAGTTGTAACCCCTAACCCTAACCATAAATCTTGGTGTGCAGTATTTCATGCATCGATTCAGTTTGGACAGGGGGCTAATAATGGCATGAACATACATGCGGAAAGCTTATAGGGCATACAGGTAACATGCCAATTAAAAATGCTATGTACATTTACATGAGTCATGATACCCCTTTTTTTAAAACATTGTCACTGTTTGTTAGACACTTAAGGACAAAAAACTTGTTTACAGTTGGGGTAGGACTGCTGGTCAATAATGGAAAAAAAAAAAAAAGAAAAAAAAAAATCAATATCACGATTACTTTGGTCAATATTGAAATCTCAACTATTCAAATGATTAATTTTGGGTTTCACAATGCATTTATTCAGCATTTCACTCTCAAAAAACACTGTTATTGGTTCTTTATTCAAAATATTCACATTGACAATATATTTTGGCTACAAATATGTACTTTACAGGTGTTTTGCAATGTATAAAGCATTAAATCAAATAAAATAAATATACTTTACTGAACGTTAAATAAGACCTACAAAAAGATAAATCTATCCAAAATAAACAATGGATCCAGCTGCTCTGCAAATTCTCTATACTTATAAAATAAAATATACTTATTTATACAAAAAACATCCCAAAACTAAAAAGGCACTGAGAGCACAGACCTCCGCCAAGGTAGTGTTTGCACTTTCCTCCACTAGATGGCACTGAATGATAATCATAAGCAATAGGGATGCACCGATACCTATACTTGTACTCGTACTCAAACAGTTGCTGATACCGTGCACCGATACCACCAACGTCCGTCCGGAAAAAAAAAGTCCCTCCGAGAACGCACAAAAAGGAGACACCGCAGAATTCACAGCCCCATATGTTCCAGTGAGTTGTTTCTATTGGCCCCCAACCAAATAATCAGAAATGCCAGTTTTATTTTATTTCGATTTTTATGAATGACAGTTGTGTATGATGTGATAAAAAATTACTAGGCCTATTGATATTGTTATTTCACAAATTATTAATGAGATGGCCTATTTCAACAAATGTTCACCTTGTTACTAGCTAATTTTCAGTCAAAACCCAAAATAGCCCTGAATAGCCTAAATATGGAGTATCGGTATCGGAAGTACTCGGTATCGGCAAGTACTGAAATGATTGTATTCGTATTGGGTTTTTTTAAAAATGGTATCGTGCACCCCTAATAAGCAGCCCAGTGCCGTCATGCCAGGTCAGAGAAAAGTGGTTTGATCTAAAATAAATAAATAAATAACAGACGACCAATGCTCTATAGTTTTGCAGATAAAAATATAACTATAGTGGATCTGGTGAGTCCTATCAGATTCGCAACAGACTTAAAAGTACGGCTCTTGAATTTTTGTTTTTCATTAATTCGTCATGAGTGCCTTCATGCTTTTGTTTGAGATGGTTGAATACATTTTTAGTGTTGTGCAGATATTACCTTGTAGCAAATCTTGCACGTTATGTGCTTCTGCTTCTCATTGGATTTTTCAAAGCCAAAGTGTTCCCATACAAGAGAACTTTTCTTTTAACCGAACGACTCTACCCTCCTTCTGCCATTTCTCAATGTCACTCGCTCTCAATCTCCCTGACTGTTTTTGAACACTAAACTAAATGACACACCTCCTTTGCTCTTCAGCTGCGTGAGAGAGTATGGGCTATCCTGTTAGCAGCACCGCGTGAATGGAATGTATTGCGCATTCGCGTCTCTCGGAAGTTGTGTAAAGAAGAATAGAAAATAAATAATTTCAACTCGATTATACGAGTTTTGAGATCGTTTGACAACAAAATTGAAATCGTGATCAAAATTAGATTAATTTCACAGCCCTAAGTTAGGGTGCACTAAAACAATGTCACTTTTTGTGCACTATTGCTGTTTGTACTCTGGTTAAATTATATTGCAAAATACAAACTATGAAAATGTATTTTTTGTTTGTTTATTTTTGTTTGACCCCTATAAACAGATATATTCTATTCTATCGATAGTCATAGTATTGCCATATGAAGATATTATCGTTATCAAGAGCCAAGTATCGTGTATCATATTGTGAGGTACCCTGAGATTCCCAGGCCTAGTGTATTTGTTTAGGGCTTTTACTGGGAAAGGTAATAAGAGAAATGGTGGATCTGCAATGCCTAGTATTTGAAGACTCAATATGTGAATAATCCATGAATTACATCTGTAAACTCAAAAGGTAAATGACTTTCATAAATTGAATCTGAATAAGACCATCAGGATTTATCTGATCTAAATATAGCACATTACTTTCAACTGCACAATGATGCAACATAAAAATAGTACCGAACGGTAAAATTTTTTTATTATATTATGCAAAATTACAATATTTTAAAGAACAGGCATGTCATTAAGAGGAGTATAATATGGAGACTCTCTTCAGTGAAAATAAATGATTCAGGCAGTCTTCAGTATTCTCTTCACTGCGTTCATATGAATCATACAACAGAGGTGGTGGAATCATAGCAACAATGTTTGGATCACTTCGCCATCTTAGCTGCTGCCATCACATAGTGTGGAACAAACCCACCAAATAGCATACACACTGCTGTAGCAGTGTGGGTCTAAAAGTCAGGCCTAGAGGAATCTTCAGGGGTTTCTGAGGTTGTATAAATTACTTAACTCCATTGTCATATCAGTCTCTAGAGGTTCACACATTGAGACATATGAATGACTGTTCACCCTTCCTACTGGTATCCCACATATGCAGAATGTTACATTTTACCCAAATTCATGACTAATTGGGATAGATTAATTTATTTCTAACAGTGCGATCAACTGAGAGAGCTTTACTGGCAAGCAAAACAGCAAAACATGTTACACAAAACAGTACAAGTGTAGTTCAAGGACAAAGCCTCCATGCATCAAATCAATCAACCTAATAAGCGCTAGATCGATGAGATTGGGACAAACATGGGTGTGCATCGAACATTAAACTATGACTGTGAATGGCTGAAGAGAGCATATGACTCCCTCTGTGACAAATACATTATGGAAGAAAAATCCCCTCTGGTAAGTAGATTTATAAAAAAAAAAAAAAAAAAAGAAAGAAAGAAAAAAATATCTCCGTCCGTGTGCTTGTGTGAAATAAACCAGACAGACGAGCATTCGCGTTTATGTGTAATATTCTGTAAAATAAAAGTAGGAAATGTGATCATTGTGTGATCGTCGGTGCAATGCGAAACAGTGTACAGTGCTGTGAATGGGCAGGCAGGTACTTTATGAATGGAGGGGATCATGTGACCGCAGCACCTCCCGAAGCAGATATTTCTCACTGACTGTCAACAAGCGCACACAAGGGATCAGCGCATTAAAACAATACCAAAAACGCCACTTGAAATGGGCGCGACATGAACAAAAACAACCTTATAACCGTGTAGATTAGCATTACCGCCCGCAGCTTCGTGGCATTTCAGTCGTGAATGTGACGCCTCCTTTTTTAAAGCGTTTTTTTATGAATGGAGATTGTGATATGTAAATGAGCGTGATTGAGAAAAAAAATGGCATCTTCAGCCTTTCGACGCTGACATTGCCGCAATCGGCTCGAATGTTTTTTTATTAAAGAAAGGCAAGACTGAAATATAAACCTGATCTGTGGGATTTTAATCGATGATTATGTTCGGAAATCATGGCGGACAACAGCTACATAGAGTCAAGGGCTGTCAATACAACAGTCTGATCGCGATGTACTCATCAAACCTGTACAGCTTTTTAAAAAATCATTATCAAGACGTTTATTTACAACCAGTCGTCCTTTATAAATATTTCTATATGAATATGAGAAGGATCTATATATAAATATATATTCTCAGCAAATAGTCATCCTGTTAAACAATACATACAGTAAATGTCAGCACACCTATAATTACTGTGACTTAATATGTATTCTCATAGCATTTTATATGAATCAAGATATTAATACTAAGAATGAAATGGACTGATTCATTTTATTACGGGCCTATCGTTTCACTTGTCATTCACTGCTCCTCATTTGTTCCGCAAAGTGTCTTAATAACAACCGAAAAACAACCACCAAATAAAACAGATTAAAGGTATTGTCTGTGTCTCACGTTGTTCATAATCCACGTTATAGGTAAAGTGATGAAATACCAGTGTCGCTTGGTGAGAAATGTCATTGAAGAAAACAGTGGTAGTGTGTACAGCTCGTCGAGCAAAAAGCGTGTGTTCATTTCTTAAGATTTGAGACTATTGCAGCTGTGTGTTTTAGGTGTAAATTGACAGAATAACCAAGCAATACTCACTCGTTGTTTGGATTTGTTGAATCTTCACTCATTTTTTTCCTCACGGGGATCCAAATCCTAGCAATAGCATCGACGACGCAGTGACGGCGGGATAAAATACCACAAATATCACCATTTTCCTTCACATATAGAAACGACCCCTATTTAGGATAGGAAGTAAACGATGTACAATGGGGCATGCCTAAGTAAGCGTCCCTGTGAAACCCAAAGTAGAGCTAGCTTAATGTTAGCTTTGCTGGCTGGAACCAACGTTAAATCGCGAGGAGGAATGACAACCGTTGATTCATTTTATCCTCCCTGGAAGTAAAATCCGACCACAACAAATGGGCCAACGGCATCATCCTCTTCTTCAAAGACACATCCCCGCTTTGCAAAATTGTGTATATATCCTCAAACAGTGGGAATTCTCGTAGACAGTAGCGTTTGGCAGGTTATTTATGGCTGGCTATCGAGCATCCACTCGCCAACTTCAGGGTCCAGGACAACACTTGAAAAAGCGCTGTGTAGCGTTGCTCCGTCAACGTGTCCGAGTAATTTGCAGTAAAGGCATCCAAAGCCAAAAAAGGGTTAAACGGCTTTCAGTTTTACTACTATGGCGTGAAGTAAAAACACGTAGACTTGAGATTTCCTTGAGAAGTTGGTGGACATCTGCTTTATTCGAACTCCATTTTCAACTCGGGGGGAATGAAACATCGGAAAACTGGGCGGATGTGTCGACCCTCGCTTGAGAAAATTAGATCCTTCCGCGACGTAGTAAAAACATAAAGCTTTTGCGATTGTATAAACCGCACAAGCGAGTCATTTATTATGTCTCGTCAAACAGAGGTGTATATTATGCTAAATTACGTTGCATTGTAGAAGTACACAATAGGGGTTCTTTCCAAAGTTGACCTAAAGTAGTCCCTGCACTTCCCAAAAGAAGTTTCCCTTCAATCACGCATTGATACAAGAGGGAAGCGTCTGTGTGATAGCACGCAAAGTAGAAAATAATCTGGAGGAAGGACTTGTAGTCTGACACACAGATTCGGCCATTAACAATTTCTGCTGTTGTCTTTCATTAAGCAGTTTTGCCTGTTTCGACCGCCCCTTAAACGCTCTAAAAATGCCGATGTGAAAATTGTGGGGAAAATGCTATAAATGCACACATTCACGGCCACTGCAGCACGTGGAATTACATCCGATCCCTTTCATGATTTATGTGGTTAAATCCAATTCCCAATACGGTTTTATTCATTATTAAGTCATATTACAGACATGAATGACTGCAACACCAATAACAAAATAATAGCTTATAATTCTTTGATCATAATTTGTTTTTTAAACCTCAATTTTTTTCACTGACAGTATGATGTGTTTGTTGCTTATAATGTATATTGTATATATAATTCATTTTTATCTATCTATCTATCTATCTATCTATCTATCTATCTATCTATCTATCTATCTATCTATCTATCTATCTAT
>JAQQZY010000016.1:21508833-21535757 GCA_030068375.1 Ostorhinchus rueppellii | reverse complement strand
TGTGGGATACATTAAGTGCACTATATAGGGAACATCAATGCTCACTAAGCATTCAGACACCACTACAAAATGGCGTGGTCACTGTATAGTGAGTAGTGAGTGATTTCGGACACAGCCAGTGAAGTCCAGAGCAGATGCAGCTCCTCCCCTTTAGTTCTTTATCCCATAGGGTTAAATATCTTCAATCCTTTTGGTTTGGCTCGTTTATCTCAGTTTTGGCCTGATTCAGAGTTTGGAACATCTTTCATGATTGGTGTCTTTTCAAAACAGGATTTCTTGTTTTGTTGATTTTTGTTTGTTGTGGGGTGGCTGGATGGACATTCACCAATGGAAGTCCTCAAACACACCTGACTGCTCTGGGCCAATCACCGCGAGGCCGCCACAGGAAACACGTGCACCAGACCCGGCTGTCGGCCCCCGGTGCTCTGGTCCAGGTCGCGCGCAGCCGTCTCCAGACCCAAACCTATCAGGACAACCGGACTTCCCAGCCGTCAGGTGACACACCTGTGCATTCTGTTTGAGTCCCTGGGTGACTGCACGTCAGCCCACGTTGGCACGCACGCGCAGCACTGCCCCTCGGTGACCACGGACATCCAGCCCACCTGGAGGAAACCCTGCCGTGTCAGATGCATACTACCTCGGAAGGGCGTCTCCAGGGGATCACCTCCACGGCCATAGGGAACAGATCACACCCAGGCAGAAGGTAAGCCCACGAGTCCCAGGCCTGACACCCGCATGCGCGCGCTCACTGCACGTGAATGTTGGTAAGAACTTGCTTTGGTATCTGAGAGCTGTGGACCAGGGCTCAGGTCTGTCACCAGTAGTAATATTGTGATGAGTTGGATGAACACCGGTGACAGTTGTATGGACGGTTCTGCCACTGGGTCCTCTGTGGTGGGTCCAATGTTTTAGAGACCTTGGTAACAGGAAGTGTTGGCTCCTCATTGCTAGACTCTGGTTGTACTGCGTTTTATCAGGCAACATGTTGCTATCGACAGTCATAATCTAGACACAAACAGCATGACAAACCAGCTTTGTAGATGTTTACATTAATTGAAAGAAAGACAAACACTCCCCCTCACCTGCCAGGCTACATGTGGATACAGCAGCCATCTTGCTTTCTTGCACCAATTTGGCTAACATGAGTTTCATGCAGTGATTACCTGGTACATAATAACGTCCCAAGGCACTTGAACAGAACTAGTCCCCAGGTATAAGTATCTTGGTTTTCTGGTAGATCAGGAGCTTTCCTTCCAAATCCACATCAGAAACCTGGTTTTTACAATCGAAATAAATCCTACTTCTTCCTCAGAGCTTGTAGATGCCTAGTAACAGCTACTTTTCTACCGATGTTAGATGGTGGTGATGGTATGGTGTTTTGTACATGAATATCCCAGTCAAATGCTTACAGTCCTTTAACACTGTTTACCATTATACACTATACTTTTTTAGTGGTTGTAATCCCCTCACTCATCATTAACTATTTGCTAAAGCTGAGTGGCCATCATTGAATTGGCAAAGGTTAACCTTAACCTACAAAGCCCTTCTAGGAATGGTACCATCATACCTGTCCTGTTTTCTCCAAAAATCATCCGGTCAATATTCCTTATGCTCTTGTAATCTGTAATATTTGAATGTACCCAAAGTTAGAACTGAATTGGGGAAGCAAACTTTTAGTTCTGCCCCGTCTGCCTGGAACACACTTCAAGTAGAGCTGAAAATGCCAGAACTTTTGTCATTTCAAGCTTTTCAATCTGTCTTACAGACAAAACAGTGCAAGTCAAATGGGCAATATCTGTGCTTTATTGTTGCTACCTATCTGTAAAACCTCCTTTTCTTTCATGGCGTGTGCTGCTGACTTCTTGGCCAGGCTACCCTTGTAAAAGTAATCTCGATCTGAATGGGATTCTATCTGGTTAAATAAAGGTCTAGTAGGAAAGTTAATCTCAAGTCAATATGGGTGTTGTGCACTTACCTAGAAATAGTATTTCCTCTTGTTCTTGTCTTGAAGGGAGAAATGTCACAAGCCAACATTTGACAGTAACTGTTGTTCACCTTGTTCACTCACTTGACCGAAAAGTTAACTGGCATCCATTTTCTTCCCATTGTGATGAAGATGGAAGTTACTCCAGCCAAGTATGCATATAACATGTTATGTCACTGCTAAGGTAGTGTAGCAGCATCTGACCACCAGGTAAATAATAGAGATGCCACAGTTGCTTTTTTCATAAGTGGTGACATCTGTCCACATAGTCCAGATGGGGTTGTCTTGTTGTAGTATTGTTGTGAATACATATGGTCCAGAAGTGCATGAATTATTGTGTATGTCGGTGGCAAATTGTATTAAAACATTTACTTGTGTTTGTAAAGAGATCAGCAGACTGAATAGGGAGGGTGAACATGCCTTCACAAACTCTGTGGGAATGTTCTGGACAATCTACATCAGAGTATAGTCTCTCAGACAGAACTTCAAAGAGATGGGGAAGTGCAGAATGAGAATAGAGCTGTATAATTGTTTGTCCAATGGTCTGAGGGTCTGATGGACTATTGGTATCAGTTGTCGTCCGTAAACAACTTTTCAAGTATCTTCTCTGAAACAATCATTTAGGATGACTTGATATTTGTTGGGGAACATCTTTGGGGATAGATCTACAAAGTTAGTTCAAAGAAATATTGATGTCAATGTGCTATAATGTGAAAACAGTTGACGATATTGATGTAATTACTACTGACGATAGATAAGAAGTCGCATATGGGCTTTCATTTAGTGCCATGACCTTGAGTGACATTGAAAGGTCAAACCCAGACCATAGATTTTGGCTATCCATCCAGCTAAAAACGTGCACAAGCAAGAGGAAAAGAAACAAGAAAAAAGTCAGTTGTAGAAGAAGATTGTCTACATTTAAAATGAACACCATGAGCAATATGATGAAATATACTAGTATCACGACTTGATTTATGACACAACCTTTGACCTAACATGATCTTCAATGGTCAAACTAATGTCAATTAATGTCTTTAAATATGCCGTTGGACTACCAGACCATTGATCCTATTTTATTTTTTTGTCTTATTGTTCCAACCCACACACACTGCACAGTGCCCAGAAACACCCTGAACATAGAAAATATAGACAAAGGGCAGGGTCTCTGCAGGTAAATACACCACAACACAGTGATATTGTATGACTTTGCACAGTTTTATCCACAAAAGTGTTAATATTATCATTCTTAGACTCTGTATGAAGAGTATGATCTCTCCTCATGAAGTGAAGATTAAAACGTTTCACATTCATTTCGAAATCATTAGAACGCCTGAAAATGTAGGTTTTTCTGAGGTCCTAGATTCTGTTGTGAAGAGTACAGTGATCTTATAGAGCACATTAAATCAGTATCTGAAAACTACACTTTTAATTTTCAACCACGGTTACAGTATATACCTTTCCACACAGGAAATGTACTCTTGTAATTTCTTCGGAGCTTAAGTGACTCTAGTTCTGGTTGTATCTCAGTTCTATTCTTACACATGATGCCTTTTTGTCACACTCCTTTGGTTAATGTTGAGACTTAGCCTGCATATTTTTTTAAGAACCAAGTGCACTCCGCAATACTTGCTGCAACCACGTAACACTATATATAGTACTACTATATAGTGGTGCAGAATAATTCAGTTTATCCACAACATCAAAAAGTTGCTGCAGGTGGAAAAGGATTAAATGCAGCGCTTCTTACTTGTGCAAAACTAATGTGGCAGGAGTTTGGCATCAGATATGTCGGCTTGTTTGTTTAAGTAAGTGTTTGTTTACTTGTGAGGCTTAAATGTAGCTGGGAGGTGGGGGAGCATGTAGAGACCAACGACTGTTCTGAAACTAGTAGTACCAGCCTTAACGGTACTAATACTTGGCACTGACTTTATAGAAGTTGCTGTTTTTTCCCCGTGTTGACATTAATTTGTCCAGTATTTAAAGCAAATAAGAAATGATGCTTTCCAAAATCACAGCGAATGTACAATCTGGTGACATACATCTGGATGTGAAGTGATCAGTATGAGGTTTGATGATGGTTAGTGTTTTTTCCATGTCATAGGCTATAGTCACAGCAGGTCTTAATGCACAGTTTGGATTTTTTTTTTTTTTTTTTTTCTGTGTATGCGCACATTCATATTACACATTAAATGCAACTTCTATCGGTTTTGAGAATGAACTGAATGCAACCCTGAAGAAAAGATGTCCTTGCATAATGCGTGACCACGCTGGCACGTACTGTATTTGTGTAAGTAAATATGTTTTTCCTGCCGCTGCTCATTCTGGGATGTAGAATAGTGATGTTTGTCGCATTTCACTGAGGTGAAGGATGGATAAATGTGACCTGGCCGTTCAGACTGAAGTCGCATTGCAAAGTATCAGATACTTATGCCATTTAGGACCACATCTGAAAGTGGCCTGGGTCAGATTTGAAAAAATCTGATTTGTGTTGTTCAAACTGTCTTCAACAGATCGGATACAGGTCACATATGGGCAAAAAAATCGAATTCGGGCCACATTTGTCTGCAGTCTGAACATAACCTCAGTCCCATTCGGTTAAAATCCTCACTGATATTGGGAAGTCACGCAATTGCACAAACAATGCAAAATTTGAAAAACAAATCTCAGCCCCTAAAAGACATTGCAACTGAGGTAATGAGCCTGCTTTGGTAATGTACAATTTGTAGGGAGTAAAAGGAAACATTTCTCAGGAAAATTAATGCTCTGAGCACAGATTCTTATAAACTTTATAACCAAGTATTTGTACCATGCCAAGTTTTAGCTCATCTTCAGTGGCAGTGATGCAAAGTGTCCACTAGAGGGTGCCATTGATATTAGATTATAGTGCACAATACTGCTCTGAATTTTGTCCTCTCAAGTTGATTGAAAATCAACAATAATAATAATAATAATAATAATAATAATAATAATAATAATAATAATAATAATGAGAAGAATAATATAGCATTGATAAAATATCATCTTGAACATTAAAAGAAATTGGTGAGAAGAAAAACAAAACTTGCATTGAATGTTAAGTCATAATTGCTCAAAACTTTTAATAGTCTTCTAATTGACATGCTTTAAGAGTATATTTGATGTAGCAAAAACTGATGTCATGGATTGAGTTAAGAGTTAATTCGATTGCATCAAATAGGCCTATCATTTTGATTTCAAGTTTCCATGATAAAAAATAATTTGCTCATGGGGTGTTCTGTGGTTGAGCTGCAAAAACCCGGATGCTGCAGTACAGTATGTAGGCCAAGATCATATAAACCCTATATTCATGCATCCTACACTCTTTCTACTGTAAGTGTGCCACAGAATCTACACAGGGACCAAACCCGGAGCAGCTCCCACAGAGCAGAGCTGAGCGCGACTCAGGCGGCGGCGGTTCTCTTTCTGCTCTCTGAACTCTGCTGCTTCACCTCCAACCACCGCCTAAGAGGTGAGGGAGGAGGAGGAATCACAGGAGAACATGCCACATAAAAAAGAGGAAGTTCATCCTCTGATAAACACATAGCTACACATCCCTCTGGACCCATTGTCTGAGATGGCAGCCAGTGCTAAATGTGAGCTTGTCTGAGCCGCACCACTACAAGGGAAGAAACCACGTGGAATTCGTGTTTTGTCCCTAGGTTGTTCGTTTGAGAGCGTTAGAGGATTTTAATGTGCTTCCATTCAAGGGGGCTCTCCAGACGCTCAGCAGCTCTTCACAGAAGACATGCATAATCGCAGAAGAGGGGAGGGGATGAAACAAAAGAAGAGATGTGTAAAGCATCATATACATATGGCACTTTATATTGTACCCCTTTCAGGTATTCTTATGGGTGTTTTGGTTTTAGGTTTGATTTTTAGCGTTGTTACACACAAAGGAAACAGCCGCAGCTTTAGTACTTCAAAGGGGCCCCGGCAATCCCGCATAGACAGACCACATTTCAGTGGAGCCTGCTGTGCTGCGCTGCACTGTGCCACAGACAGACAAGAGCTGTTATGAAGAAGAGGAGACCATGCCTTCCTTCTCATTAAAAACACTACTGTTTCCTCCACAGATTATACTGCTACGGGAAAAAAAAAACAAAAAAACCCCGCACACCCTTTGCCAAGTCTGGAGCTGAAAGACGCGCCGCTACATGATTGGAACTGTCAAATAAAGCACACACTTGGAAAAGTCTCAAAACAATTGCTCACAAAAAAGAATGACAAAACATTTTTAATGAAAATGATTGACAGGTTGTTTACAGACAAATCTGGGTTTTCTTCATGTTTAGGGCTTTTTTGTGCTGGATCCTTACTTTCCGCCTGTTGCTGTGCCTTTCACCGGGTCAAGACCACTTCACAGCGGCTGTGGTTTAAAGGCCAGAAAAGCCAGCTGTCCTGTAGACAATAGACATCTCATATGCACACAACTGGTGTCCCAAGGCGTGTGTAGTCAGGGAATTGTGTCTAACCACATTTTGTGTTGAGGCTTTTTCACGTACACCTAAATGTGGCGTACAGCTCCTACATGTGTGTTCGGCTGCTTTCCCTTAAGTCTCCTGAACTGAAAGCTTTGCTAAAGCCGACAGGAAATACTGATGACCTCTGACCTTATAATCAGCAGGTTCTCTCCGCTTTTTCTGGCACTGATATTTTTATTTAATCTTACTTGAACACTCAGTAGTTTCATTAAAAAGAACTTTGGCGTATGGTGTGTTGTAGGCTTTTTCACAGAAGAGGTTTAAGGTTAAAATACATGTCAGACTTAATTTTTAAAAGGAAAATCTGCTTTCTTTGTGGAGCATTTGGCTAAAACACAACATCAGCTCAATCGTGTCAAATTTAACCACAAAATGGAGCCCGAAATGGATTCACAGTAGGCGCTTTTCCATTGACCCTCAAATTGCACAAATATAACTTCTGCCGAAAAAATTTACCTAATGGAAAACCGTCATTTACACCAAAACGCTATTTTATTTTATTTTTTTTTAAATGAAAAGTTTTTGTGCTGCCAAGCGGTGTTTTTTCGGGTGTTGCAAAATTGGTATATCCCACAAAACTGCCTTTTTCCGCAACTAGAGTCTCGTGAACAAAAAAAAAAAACGATGTTGATGGACATTACAACAAGTGAAGAAGAAAAGTTTTAAAGGAAACATGCAGTACATGAGGACACACCAGGAAACTGAATCATTTTTTAATTTAGTACGGGATAGAAGGGTAATTAATAATAATGAATATTTGTTATGTTTATGGAGGGACTTCTTGTGTCATATCGCGGTAATAAATAAATAAATCATCGGATTTGTGATTTAATGGGAAAACCGACATTATGCACTTCTGTTTTTTTTTTTTTAAATTTAATAAATATCAGTAAAGTTTTGTGCATATGTCCAATGGAAAAGTGACCTGGTGGACGGTCACACAGAACATGTTGAAGCTGTAGTGATGTAGACATTCAACATGAAATGAAAAAGAGGTACAGTGGATCATGGATGCACATATGCAGACTGGCAGACTCTACCAAGGGTGAACATCAGACCCGGGATGACCAGGGTGTATGATGTATATCCAGCAGGTGGTCCCTTCAGGAGTGTGTAGACATTTATTAGTGGAGCCAGGGGTGGTGCATTTTCATTTCCTGGTTTTAATGGAGACAGGCTCCGGGTCCACACTTGGGTCAAAGTGTTTTCTCTGCAGCCAGGACAGAATGAAGAGCAGGAATAAAGGGAGCTGAAGTGAATGTTTTTCACACATTTGTTGACTTACTTTTTTGGATTTATCTTGTCATTACTCAGTCTCCGGCAAGATCAAGTCAAGATGTAAAAACGTGATGTAGTTATTGTTTTTGAGATGAGACATTAAATGACTGACATCGACTCGCGTATACAGTCGCAGCAAAAATTATTAGACCATCAAAAGTCATAAAAAAAACAATGTTTATGCAATCCAGTCCTAACTCCTGTGTGTATTATGTGACTTAAACCGGTCAGAAAAGAAAACATGGAATGTCTAAAATCACTGTTTTTCAGGACAATGTCATAGATATTGATGCAAGAACTGAAGTGATTTTGGTTTTTTATCAAGAAAACATGGGAAAATAGATATCAGCTCTGAACTATGAGCTATTTTTGTTGTTTTCATTATATTTGTCCAAACAAATGTACTTTTACTTGTACCAGGCATTAAAATGAACAAGAAATTGAAGAAAATAAGGAAATAATATTTTTTTCCGCGACTGTAAACACTATGATCATAACCCTTTCTTGCATACTGGTCACTACAGTGGACACCTACAGTATTCTACAGCTTTTTTTCTTGGATTTTCATGGTTTTTGTTATTTCCTACCATTGCTGTAACTTTGTTGTTTTTGATCATCTGATCTGCAGCAATATGTTTTAGTGTAAATCAATTGCTACTCGTTATTCGACTGTAATCAACAGTTTTCTGAATAATTTTTTTTTTTTTTTTTTTGCATATTAGCTCCATGAAGTGATTAACTAGTATGAGAGTATGTTAAAATGTGAGAAGGCATCAGATAAACTGCATGAAAAATAGGTTCATAAAAAAAAGTTTCAATCCGGCTGTTTTTTTTTTTTTTTATTCCTAAAGAGAAATAAAAACTCAGGAAAAAATTTTGACTAAGGTTTCAATAATTCATGCATAAAAGGGTTAATAATGCACCTTATCATACTTATGCTATATATATATATATATATATATATATATATAGCATATCAGTTTCCCCTGCTAGTTTCAATCACCAGAATTACTGCTTCTTGGACATAAAAGTTACATGAAGAGGTACTAAGCTAAAACTTTATATTCTTTGTATCATCTAATTTGACTAAAAAATGTATGGGAATGGTTTAAATGGATGGTTTGTGATATTGTAAAAGTACGCTGAAAAAGTGTTAGAGCAAAGGAAGCAGAATTAATTTACATATCAGTTTGTAAAAAGGCGTGGGAGTCTATTTCTTACTTGTATTCCAGCGCTGAAAAATGTAGTTTGACCATGTTGTATGGCTCTTATTTCTTTGATTCTATGTGCTTGAAATAAAACTACACTAACTAATAAATCCTGGAAATCTGGCATCAGATTGTAGTTAATAAACACGTAACTCTTGGTTTTTTCCTCCTATTTTATGGTCCTTCTTTCTCCTTCAGGTGCATGCACTTCTATAGTGCAGTATCGTGGACTGCTGTGTTGCTGAAAATCACAATACCGTTATTGTCCTGGATCAAAACACGGTATTTGAAATCTCTCTGACGGGACATTTTAGAGACAATTTCACTGATAAGTGTTGCTAAATGATCCACATTTCTACTTGTAAATTCATTGTAGCTTTAGTTGGACCATAAGGGATTATCCAAAACAAGGAGCTGCTTTATATTGAAATAAATGCTGGAATTGCAATCACTTAAAGTTTGCTGTCTGATGGGACATAACTGTGTTTTGACCCTCCTGTGTATTTATAGAGCACTTTACATACAAAGTATTTCACAGAAGTAATAGATAAAATAAGAAACAATCACACACACAAAGTAAGAGAATTAAAATAGTATATCAAAACAGCAAAACAGACAACCAACTTGGGCTGCTCTATTGTGGAAAAAAAATCAATCTCACGATTATTTTGGTCAATATTGAAATCACGATTACTCAAACGATTAATTCTGAGCTTCACAATGCATTTATTCAGCATTTTTCTCTCTCAAAAAAACCCACTTTGTTATTGATTCTTTATGCAAAACATTCAAACTGAAAATAAATTTGGGCTACAAATATGTACTTTACAGCTGTTTTGCAATGCACGTCTCAGAAATTGTGTAAAGAAAAACGGGAAATAAATAGTTTCCACTTGATTATATGAGTTTTGAGATCATTTGACAACAAAATTGAAATCGTGATCAAAATTCGATGAATTGCACAGCCCTGCAAGCAGGTACATACCAGGACATGCATATAATATTGTCATAGTCTCATGAGTTGCTTTGTGATTGTTCTCTGAATATCATCAGTTTCTGAATCTCAGTCAGTGAGTAAGGGTCGTCTTCTGTGACTCAGGACGTGGTTGCTTGCATAAATAAGATACTGTACCATACCATGACATTATCTGGGGCAGCTCTGCTCTCCAGTCACTGTGGCACACTGCAACTGTAGCTCTCGCACAATGACCTGATTTGCAGGACTGCATGTGAGGATGGTACTCATTATGTCGTACATGGACACTTCTTTTCCAAATACGACAGTATTCTAAATGTAGTGCTGGCCATGTAAACATGATATTCCACATGGATATTCTGAGTAAATCATTTTGCATGTGGGATATGCCAGTATGGTAATTCTTAGGGCATGTATACAGTGCATTGTGATGCGTTGTTTGTTGTTTATGCCCAGCTCTGTGTGTTCTACTCAAAACAACTTGGCAGCCTACAGCCAACTAACAACTTTTCAGCTTGGAGTAGAGATGCATGTGTAAAAGAAAAGCTGTGATTCCTTGTAAAATGGACAAACTTTTAAACACTATGAAAGGCTCTGCTGTCAATCGTGTCCTGCAATGAACTGGCGCCATGGCCAGGGTGAACTCCACCCACCTGGATTAAGTGATTTCCAAAGTGAATGAAACAAAGTTTTAGGATATGAGGAAATATCACAGACCTGACCTTTTTATGAAGATGAATGAAAGATGGAGGCTGTTGACAGCTGAACAAGTCTGCAACTATTGGAAAACTTTCATTCAATTCTTTTTTTTTTTTTTTTTTGATGCAAAGCAGTTCAGTGGTACAAACAGTTTTTGCCATTTTTTCACTTTAAGTATGCACAGAGGCATGAAAACAGGAACATTAGTGAAAATTATGTTTTTATTAGTCTTAGTAGGAGCATTGTCTTTTTTTGGACTGAGTCTAGAATATCTTGAAGTGGAATATAACAATATGGAACATTTTTGCATGCTAATATTTGTTGACATGGCATTAAAACTGTAATTTCTTCACACTGTTAAGAATTTAAATGATTTTTTTTCATGTTTTAAACGGAAAATATTACAAATTGCACCTTTTTAAAAATGCCATAACTGATAGTTTATGGTAGATATTCTCTTTTTTTATTGTTATTTTTTTAGGAATAAGGGTGAAAATGTTGCTATAAATATTGTGACCATTAAATTTAAGAAAAATGCCCACTGCAAACACTTTTTTGTGTTTTTATCATGCATACTTTCACTCGGTGTTACTGTTTTCATCAGATGTTCCTTGTGCTTGTGCACTCTGTAAAGCACTTTGGGGTGATTTGAAATGTGCTATAATAAAGGCTGGTATCATCGGCCTTTTCAATGAGACGAAATGAGTCAGTCGTTTGTTCTATAAATTCTGCAGTTGTTGTTTTTACTGCAGTTTTTCACTTACGATGCATTAAACGTTTAGATTCAGTTGCCAACCAAAGAGTTAAAGCATCAAACCACTGTACACAGAGCAGCAGGAAACGGATCCCCCTACCAAAGCTTCATTACTCAGTTGGTCCTCTGGATGGCAGTGTCAGGCTACGTTTCTTGCTGTCAACCCTCCGCTCTCTCATTAGTGAGGTCTAGCAGGCCCCCTCCGACATGTCTCATAAATGTCAACACCAATACAGCAGGGGACAGTGGGCCTGGATATAACAAACACAGACGCCATGAAAGTCCACTCTGTCTGTCAAATCAATCACCGCGCCAAGCCACAAGCTGCATGTTCACACCTCACATGGAAACTACCTGCAAGTTGGCATTTGGTTAGTTTTAGAGACACAAAGAATAAATCCCTGTGGGGCTGCTGGGAATTATTTTGATCTAAGATAGAATTTGTAACACAGGGTACAGACACTGACTGGTCTTTGTAAATTCCTATATGTGTATATATTTTGGAAGCGTGTGTGTATGCTTGTCTCATGAAGTTATTCTCACCTTGCTGTGGTCAGTAGCGGCCCACTCGCTCTTATTCTTTCTTCTCTCCATTCTCTTTCCCTCTCTCTCTCTTTCCAATTATCAAGCCATGTGCTGCTTGCGCTCTTTTCCATTCTCTTCCATTCGGGCCACAGGAGCAGGTGGATTGGAGATAACTTGCGCTGTGCTTTGTTTTCGCCCTGACACTGTCATTAATCATTGCCCAAGCCACACTTCAACATATAATAATAAGGACTGGCTGCTGTGTGGGGGCTGCCGCCCAATTGCCTTTCATTGCGCGAATGCCAAATTGGAGGTGAACGGCCATAGCCAGACACTACTCCCTTGTCCCCAGACTGTCTCATCATTTAGGTATTTATCCATCTCAGCCTTGTCTGTGGAGCTTCTCCCTGTCCTCCCAAGAGGCCCAAGATTGTTAGGGGGAGGATCAGATTTGTTGCTCAGGCTTTTTAGCTTTGATTCTGTGCCTATAAGTTAGGGATTAGAAGCAAATTTCCCACAGGGCAGTGCTGGATTTGCTGGTGTTTAACTGTTTAACCTGTCTTAGTCTTGTGTGGCGAAAAGGGGTGTGGGCGTTGTTGGGAGGGAGAGGAAGTGGGCTTTAGAAGAGAGACTGGTCAACAGGCCCAGAGAGACCAAGGTGGGCTAAGCCAAAGGCAGGCCAGCGTTGATAAGAAAGACAGCCTTATCCATCACATCTACAGTGGAGTTGTTAAAGTACGGCAGTGTGTGTTTGTGGGAGATTGCGAGTGTACAAAAACACATATGTCTGTGTGAATAGTGTCTCGTTAGTTGAATAAACCCTAACAACTGACCATCCTGTGGTTATAACACTCATGCCTTTAATACGTAACCTGTGAGGAAATGTAACCTGGGTTTTTCATACTGTTCTCATCGAAAACAAATGAATTTATGTCAATGAGGAGACCTTCAGAAGTATCTAAATAACTTTTCTCAGTCAACTATAAGGTCAGCTTGTGTTCTCCAGTAGATTTCTCTAGTAACCTTTTTGTTTTGTCAAGCTGATCGAGTGTTTAGGGTTGAAACTAATGATTTGCTACCAGGCTGCCTAAGCCTCCCACAATTCCAGGGAAAAGCCCAATAAGTTGACTATATTTTACTGATGGCCTAATGAATTTTCATTTTCTGGAAGACACAAAGCACATTTATAGAAAACAGGAGTTTGAGATGGAGTGACTGAGAACAACATCTGATAGTGGCTGATATCTAATATTGTCATCTGAAAACAGTGACTGTCTTTTAGATTTTTTTTTATTGTTTAATTGTTTGATGTCCACATTTCAAGGTTTTTGACACATTTAGTTTTAAACTCCCATAAAGTCAAGATAGATAATCTCTGACAGTATCAAAGGGTTAAAATGATTGTTTTGGATGGGGAGGGGGTGGCTATGGGTGGGTGATACTGACCTAGTCTACATTCAATCAAAACATACAACACTTACATCTTGCTCACGAACATAGAGGTCAGGACAGACATTTCTGCTAGACAAAATAAGGCTTTTACTTCTGATGTAGGTCCATGTTCTCAAGTTGCTTTGGGACAGAGGCGGGTTAAGCTTTGGTTTGGATCCAGGATTTTTGGCCACCCTTTGTGGGCTTTACTCTGTAGTGGACAGGGGTACAGACCAGCAGGAGAATCCCTGTCCTGTCAAACATAATCCAGGCGGATTACGGTGATCTGAGGGGAATGTAGGAGCCTTAAGCGTGAAGGTGTGTTCTTTTTGGCGCTGCCATCTCTACTTCAAGCACGAACTAAATCATAAGGTGTGTATGTGTGTATGGCTGTACAGAGCATTCTCTGGGCTTTGATCTCGACGGTTCCTCACCTTCTTTGCCCAGTGTGTGTATTTGAAGGTAGTGTTAGACAGTGTCGACGAAGACGCAAAGATCTGCCGGACGTTATTTATGCACCTATTAGCTCTGATCTTAATGGGACTTTGAGATGGAGCTCAGACCTACAGAGAGGTGAACTCACATTATCGCTACAAACATAATTTAATCCATAAAGAAGATATTAACGTCTTTCACTCCATCAGCTCTGCAGTTTGACATATATCAGCTCACTGCTCCACCCTTGCAAATAGTCTCATTTTGCACTTTGAATCTCCGTCTGTGAACTTCTATTTCAACCTGACATGTAGACAGTAAAGAACTCCACATCTCCTTTGGTGCTGTAAAAAAATACTGCAAAACCGTATTGATCTTTAATTAAAGAAGCTCTTAACCTTGGCTGGGCAGAGGACCCCCAGGCCAGAGAGTTAATTAATGTACTAATAGTCATAATATTTGTGCTGTGCACGGGAGGTACATAAAAGATTATCTATTGTATGAGCAGTTTATCAGCCCAATGATGCTAGAGCCCCGTGCTGTGCGTATATCAATATTATGGGCAAAAATCTGCAATACAGACAGAAGGAGAGGCAGAGTCAGTCTTTAATATCTCCCTGGGTTCATCAGCAGTTTAGCAAGACCCCCTTTTTTACCTCCTGGGATTCTCCTGTGATCGTAAGGAGGCGGCATCGACGGGCCTTTACAGGCACTAATGCAGCGCTACCTTGACAACGCACAGCGGCTCTAAGCCTTTTAAAAGATCCACTTCTTCTCCAGATGAGTCACGGGGTCCCACTCCACCATTTACCCCCACACTCCCACACGGAGGGCATCTCATCCCTGGATCAAAACCTCATACGACTGACCTTTCAGTGGCTCACTGACCACCAGACCTTCTCATAAACAGGTCCCACTGAGGGTGGGGGGAGGAGGGGGAGGGGAGACTGTGTGCGTCGGGGCCCAGACACACTGTGATATCACTCTTTATAGCTTTATTGATTTCCTCTCAGGATGCAACTATTAACATTGAGCTGCTACGGTGGCTGCTGCTGCTGCTGCTGCTGTGTTGTTCTCTGCAGGTAAGTGTGCTGCCTCACACCCCCGGCCTTGTGGATTGTATATTGGGGGTGTAAGGGGGGAAGAAAGTGGGTGTGGGGAGGCACAGGGGAGGCACATGCTTTTATAATTAAGGTCAGCTGGGATGCATTACAGCATTTGGAGGTGTTAAAACGGGCCCTCCTCAGAGAGTATGTTGGCATTGCCCACGCTCGTAAATTAGCCACGCTCCCCACTGATGCTAGGAACAGGAGATGGGGGGGGCTGGAGAAGGGTGGGGGGTTTAGGTAGATGACTGAATGTAGACATGAGGCTGGATTTAATTGTATTGGATTTTTCTTCCGATGTCTTTTTTTCCACCCAAATCATTGATTTTTATATGTGTTTGAAGAAGCAGATGCAGAAGGAGCTTGATGCAATAAAATGGATAAGGTTTAAGCTTAAATATTTAACTGACCAGGTGGTTAGATGTTTGTGAAGACACTAGGGCTGCACGATTGATCAATTTTAAATTGAAATGAGATTACTTAATTAGGGCGATGTTTAAAAAAGGGTAATCGTCAAATCAAATTTAATGTCTCTTGTATCTGTGGGCCGCACGCCTCCAGGCTACCATAGACTCCTCCTCCTAACTGTGAGAGTGGTCTCCACAGTCTTTGGACTCCACACAACAGTATAAAACAGTATAAAAATGGCTAAGGAGAGTGAGAAGTTTGTGTCTAAAAATAGCAAGAGCAGATTAGTTGTGTGGAATTGGTACGACTTTGAAGTTTCCGATGAAGACCAAACCGTTCCTCACTGCAAACTCTGGCTGAAGGCGGTTCCGGTCAAAGACAGAAGCACAATCACTTCTTCAGCTACTTAAACGTCATCACATGCCAAGGTGGGAGCAGTGTGTTGCATTGTAGGTTACACATGAAAATGACATTCTGACATACCGCGTTCAGTTGTCTTTTGTTGTTTAAACCGAAAATTGAGTTTTTAGAAAGAAAAAAAATCTGGATTTAATTTTTGGTCAAAATCGTGGAGCCCTAGAAGAGACTTGGATCGAAATGATCAGGTGCAACAAGACAGTAGTAAAACATAGTGATTTAAAAAAAAAAAAAAAAAGTATCTTTAATTTGTCAGCAGGGGTTCACACACAAACATGCACCACACACTGAAATTTACCTTCTGCATTTAACCCATCACTAGATTGTACATGCATCATATACTGCATACTAGGAGCAGCAGGCTTGCTGTATCAGCTGCCCGGGGAGCAAATGGGGGGGTTAAGTGTCTTGCTCAAGGGCACATCAGCTAACAACTCTGCACCATAATGTACTATGTAAGTTTCTGGTCATTGGTAAATCCTATTTTCATTGGTTCATGCTACTATATGAGCATAAACACATGCAAGTACTAGAATAACAAAACTTTTTATTGTTACAGGCCCTGTATTGACATCATTTGAATGATCCAGATGCTCTCAGATTAACTGTTGTGAATTTGATGGATGTTGTATAGCATGTTTACCTAATTTAACGTATATCATGTTGTCTTTGCAGAGCTGAACAGTGAACATTTTCCTTGAGTAAAGACCTGCTGTAAACAAAATTCTGTATCAAAGTTTATAGCTATTCCTTGTCCCCAACTTAGTGTCATGGAATCGTAAAAATTTTTGCACCTAGAACTTGAATCTTGGCTCGAAATTAAGTGAGAATAGTCAGGTGTGAACTCTGGGTGTGGTTAATAAAATGATGTACATAGAATTTAACAGTATTCAAGTCGACGAAACAACAGATACAAAATACCATTTGAATGCTAACATGCCCCCTAATCACAAAATGCATTCTGAATCAATAGTTTGGATAAAATCAACACAAATCTCATGGTTTAGCTTAATGAGTTATAGTTGTTTTCTTCATCTCACGCATTCTGTATACTAAGGTTTAATGTGCAATATTTGTGCTTGTTTACTAGTGTAAACATTTATGATTTTTAACTCCATTTCTAATCAAACAACTGCCTACATCCATGATAACAGCCTTATTGTGTTTTTGCCACAAAGTCTTGCACATACCCAAGGTCTTCAGTGGCTGCAACATTGTGCCACTGTTGGCTTAGCAATAGCATCAACCACTGTCAAAGTAACACCAGTTTCTGGAACAACACACATTCACAACACCCTCACATAAGAAAAGGAGCATGTGTGAATTCCGCATATTGAAACTCTAATGCTGAAAATGGAGAACTTGTGTAACTTCAGAGACACACTTCAGGAATGGCTGCTGTCAGTTTATTTTACCATTTCGCTTTGTTGTATTTAATTTAATCTGGATATAATTTATTAATAATGCAAGTTTTTACCACGTATTAACAATGTGGCAAGATCAGAATGCCGATATTCTTATCACTAAAGCCTGGAAAATCCACCCAGAAAAGTTAAATAATGGGCAGATAAAGTTAAATAATGGGCAGGTAAGTCAACAGATGCTCCCACACAATGGGAAAAGGTGTGTGTGAGTTCTCCCTGGACCAACACTGGCTCCAATGAGGCGGGCAAAACAAAGCAGGGCCCTTCACATTCACAATGGGGACACTGTCAGCAAGGACAGGGGAGTGGAGAGGGAACAAACACAACACAAGAGTTTCACAAACAACCTGTCACAAGGCATTCAGTAGGACAGGTCTGACTGGGACACCGAGCTCACACCCAGCGCCAAGGGTGAGGCAGGGGTCAGCTATCAGATGCACACTAGGAGAAGTATGACAAGTGGAACGAGTGGGAGAGATGGAGATGAGGTAGAAATATCAGGGCTTGGTTACGTGGAATCTTCAAATTGCTGACTTGTGTCATTGTCTGTGGCCCAGTTTATGTAAGATGCTATTATGTCATAGCTAGAAACAGGAATGGTTTTGTAACGTCAGGGTTCATCTGGCTTGGATTCTTGTCTATTGATGCGTGTTTTATTCAGGGTTTATTGTTGAATAAACAATTATTAAGAAGAATTAGTAATACAATGCTTAACAAATGTATTCTTCCAGCTCCACCCAGTATAAGGTTTTTTCCACTGCTGCCATAATTGAACAGTATTTTTATTTACCTAAATATCTTTTTATGTTTCTCTTATGGTTATTCCACCAGTTTATGGAAGATCTTTTTTTTTTTCATCCAAACCATATTTTTAATGCTAAAATAGAACTATTGTTGCTATCCATACATTTTCCAGTTAAATATTTTCCAAAAATGCAAAGGGAAATGCAGCAACACATGCCTATTTTTATGAAGTTGCACAATTCCAGGTATTATCTTTCATTCCTGTGTAAAACTACATAAAAAGAATGGCAGCAAGAATGTAAACTGTTATCTGCACCAAAGGTGGACACACTAAATATGGACATTTTTAGTCATTATTTGTCAACAAGGACTATTTTGCTATTCCAATTGGTCATTTTCTTAATTAATAACAATGGAATCGTTCATTTGAAACAAGTTATTTATGTTTTCATGACAGGTGATCTAATACATTTGTTAAGCACCATAAGTCAGATGCAAAAAACACAAGTGATAACCTTATGCAAATATTCCAAGAAGCTCTAAAGGGAAAATAGTAATGAATGCTAAATCCCCGTTTTAATATTATCCATAATTGTCATCTTGAGTCCCTGGTATTGACTTTGCTGTCACCGTGACAGCTTATAGATACCCAGCCATCACTTTGGCCTCCTGAGTCTAAACAGTGCCAAAAATCTGTAAAGAAACAGCGAAATTGGAGCCAGTGTTACTGGCCATTGTTTATGTGGGTTATCGACTCCTGGCCCCGTTCAGACAATAGGAATTATACATGTGAAAGTACAACTTCACCCCATGAAAATATTTGGGATTGTTAATACTGTTTAATTTTAGTCATGCAGTTTGGTTTTCTGATAGATATGAAGTTACCAGTTGATCATTTAACATCCACTTGTCATTAGTGATACATCCTCTTTATTTGTTAATTTAATCCAGACTTGTCTAGCAAATATGGTTTCAAAAAATATTTAAACAGAACTAGGCTTCACCATCAAAAAATAATCTCAGCTGAGCTAAAGCCACATTTATTGATGAGTGCTAATGTTTGCCAGTTCGCTAATTAGCTGAAATGTTAGCTAGGTATGTTACTCATAGCTAGCAGAGACGCTCTAATTTCTCCGCTTTTGAGAAAATAAATCATAGCAGAATTAACAAAAAACAAACCTCTCCAAAATAATAATAATAATAATAATAATAATAATAATAATAATAATAATAATAATAATAATAATGCAAAAGACAAATAAATAAATCAAAGTTTTACTAGTGTGTGGTAGAGTTTGCTAGTTGCTAAATAGCTAAAATGCTAACTAGTGAAGTCATGACCAGCAGAGAAGATCTAATCTAATTTCTCCACTTTTATAAAATAACTTGTAGCAGAAATAATAAGGAAACAAGGCTCTCTGCAAATTTTTTGTTGGGAGTTGATTAGTTTTCTCAATCCACTTTTTAAACGTTAAACCTTCTGAAATATAATGATAATGTTAGCAATAGATGGTGTAATGGCATCAAAGGCAATTTGTATCAGAGTAAAAACTATATTGTGGTCTAAAGAGAGGTTTAATTTTTCTTTAATGATGATGATGATGATGATAAAAGAAATAAAAAAGTTAACTAAATAAATCAGACTTCATTAGTGTGTACTAGTTTGCTAATTAGGTAAAGTGCTAACTAGATAGCTTACTCATGAACAGCAGAGAAGATCTAATTGCTCCACTTTTGAGGAAAAAAACTTGTGGCCAAAATAAAGAAACAAATCTCTCCTTAAACAAAATTGTAGGAACTTGATTATTTTGCCCATTCCATCTTTTAAAAGTTTTGGCTGAACAGCATTAACCGTAATTAGTTTCAGAGTAAAAACTACAAACAGGTTGGGTTTTTCAAAAGACTGGTGTAAAAAGTTTGTGCAGTGTAATCTAAAGTTAAAGCAGTATATAATTGGTTTTAAAAATGGCCAAAAAGCTTCATTTTTGCAGCAACCTAAGCTCAGTTTTGCTAGATGTTCATTCTAAAATTAATATTTTGCTCGGCAACTAAAACATAATTAATGAGTATGACAACAAACATCTTAGCAGTGAATTTCTTTTGGGAAATATTTCATTTTTGCACCTTTTATTTTTAAGCTGGAGATATGAGTCAGGTGTAAAACCATAGTGAATGATATGTACCAAAGGTCATGGCCGGGGCTTTTAAGTGCTCTGTTTTGGGACCTTCCATTGCACTGCATTTGGATTGTAAAACTTCCTGCAAACCTCCTCTTTTGCCAAAAACCTTGAAATCTGTAGAAAATTCCTGAACTTTTGTGGGGGAAAAAATCATTGAAACGGGCCCCCACCTGCCACCGCTGTTCACAGGTGTTTTTTACACCAGTATTTATTTGACCGTTATGTTAAATTGTCCCCATAAAGCTGCACTTGGCAGCACCGTCCTCTGGATCGCTTTGTGAGCCACTTTAATGTACCACTGGGAGTTCCACAGACCCAATATGGGCTCTTTAGACTAAATACATAAAGCTGCTTCAGCTAAGCTCTGACTGCTTTTTGATGAAGCAATGCTAAGGATACAGCTACTTAAAATTTTAAGAGGTACACCATTAAAACCTGGCCATGTTGAATGTTTTGATATTTTTTTGATTAGATCTGCTTTTTAACACTATGCGAATTCTCTTTTAAAAAAAAAAAAAAAAAAGGTGCCAGTTCTCTCCTTTAATGCATATTATGGATTGTTCAAATACTTTCACTTCTCAGCACAAACCACATTTAAGAATACTGTAATTTTATACTTCCTTTTATATTTCCTTAGCTATAAGATGTGATCTGAAAGACTGTTGACCACAGGCAGGCATAAAATGAGGAGGCCTGACTCTGTTGAGACCACCTCTATTCATGGCCCCCAGAGCCACTGGATGCTAAGTGGCAACCGGAAAATCACAGCTGTGGGATCAAGCACGCCACATTAGAAGAGCGAGTCTGAGCCCAAACATAAGTACAGTATCCTGCTGCATGAATAAAATACCAGGAGGCAAATGGATCTTACTCACCCAGCGCCTGTTGTGGCACCTGAACCTCATCCACAGGTTAAAACCAGTTAGTTGACTTGGAGATGAGTAAATAACTTGATACTTTCACTCAACAAACACCTCAGTGATAGAAGTTTAAGGCCAAAATGCATTAGGTTTCATATAAAGGGGAATGTTTTCTTGTTTCTGTTTTTGGCATGTACCTGAAACACAACCTCGGCTACATCAAATGGGGCTCAAACGTAACCAAAACCCCAATCCTTAACCCTTTAACATCTGAACAGCTACCAGCGACCACAAGCATCTCCTGATCTAAAATATTGAATAACTTTAAAACCACTAATCCTATCGATACGTAGTTCTAAGCTTTTCATTATCATCAGCCTAGATATGACTCATTTGGATGTCCGGCTCTGTAGTTGACATGGAAACCATCACTACCATCCTCTGCAACATTGATTTGCCAGTAAAACTTTTGGAGATTAGAATAAATTGATAACATGAGGTGATATGACAAACTTCCAGGTTCAAGAATTAAAATATAAGAGAGAAATCTAGGAAGTCTAGAGTAAAGAAAAAAAAAAAACGAGTGAAAAGTAAACTTAGATTATGAAAATGTTAACATCAACTAACTATCCTTTAAAAAATGTGAATAACATGAGCAACTTGAGTGCAATTTTAACAGTATTATGTTTCAGCTCATCATTTACACATGTGCATTACAACTTACAGTTCCCAGTGGATCTACAAAACCTTTAGAAACAAGAATAATATTGCAAAAAAAAAAAAAAAAAAATCAGGGTCATATTTGTTCAGGTTCACATTTTCTGTGAAAGGATTATTTATAAATGTTAACATTTTCTTTTAATTTAACTTTTTTTTGCATGAAAAGTTCTTTATTTATAGCTTTTTATGGTTGTATTTTACTGGTCTGACACACTTGAGATCACATTGGTCTGTATGTGGCCCCTTACCTAGAATTATTTTGACACCCTTGATTGTTAATATGTCAGTATAATTTTTGCATTCCACAAATTCATCCCACGTGCCACATAGGACCCTTTCCCAGCCTGGTTTTGACCCAGTGCTATATATTTGACACCTCTGCCTTAAACCATAACTAAGAATCCGATTTCTTCAACTTAGTCTCGTACCCCAAAATTGACTACATTTATTGTGATATTCAGCAAAAGCACTGAGTATGAACATTTTTATTGCGGCCACATTGCCCGGTTGTCCATGTAAGTAACCGCAGTTAATGACTTCCTTTAAATGTGCTGTTTAGCAGAAATGAGCCAAACAACTTACTTTTCTGCTTACACTTTGAGACACTTGGTCCTTCATTATACCCTTTGGATAGAGCCTCATCATGCATTTTCGCTGAATTTCAGAGACAGGGCATTTTTCTAAAGCAATTTACACTCCTACAATTATAGTGTTCTGGTGCAGATATGGTGTCGGCCCCGCCTCCTTGACCTCTGCCCTTAGCGAGGCAAGTGAAAGTCTGTTTCCTGATTAACGACTGGCTGAGGTACACGGCTTCCAGCTCCAGCACCTTGTCCTCCCAAACTGAGGTGACAGTCTCCCCGGCACTTTATGGAAATTAACTGCAAAACATAACCAATTAGACCCGCGTTATTTAGAACGACTCAGCTCTTCACCCTGAATAAAAGCGGGCCCAGATAAGACCTGTACGCTCAGACGCTGCTGCAAATTAATGTGAAGTTGGTGTCCTGCCAGTAAGCCAGTCCATCTAAAATGAGGACATTAAAAGCATGAAGACAACTTTTTGTATTGTGAGTTATTATTGAACTCAGCGCAGGATGATTAAAGAGTTTATGAATTACTTTAACGCATTAAAAGTTGGACACTGTCTCATAAAACGTATATTCCTTTGGACGAGGTTGCAAGATATTTATCAAATGGCATTTCAGTGTTCCTCACTTTTGTTTATTCCAGTTTGTGCAGAAAAATTTTCCCAGGTTCTGCACCTTTTCTTCCAAATGTGTAACTGGGAATTAAGCATCTGTATAACGCCTTTTCACTCCACCAGCTAAAGATAGGGCTCTTAGCCTGATACGCTGTCTTAATTTTCCCTTTCTCAGGTCATTGCAGAGAGCGACGGCATTAGAGTGAGTAGGAGGGTCTGTACTCTATGTGCAAGAATACACTGTGGAAGTTGCAAAGGGCAGAGTCTCTAGGAAATCTACTCTTTCTTTGAAAAAATGTCACGGGAGAGATAGGAGATTGGCACCACAAAGAGCCTAAAATAGCACGGGCTGCTACGCGTTGTCAGACAAGATTTGGGCTGAGACATTGACTTTTGTTCTGCAAAGTATTGGCCCCTGAAAGGGAGATGGGAGGTGTAAAAATTGTGATTTCTCCTCTTCCCCTGGTTATGTGCAATACATTATCCTCTTGAAAATGCACGCTGCTGGGACGGTGGTTTGTAACGTCACAATTATTCCTTGTCCGTAACAAAAGAAGAGTTGGGACAGAGTTTGGAAAGTGGGTAAATGAGGACACTAGTTGTTTTATTTAGGGTTAAGATAACTGGAATAACAAAGGAAGTTATTTATGAAAGGTACAAGGCCTGGTCCGGTGTTCCCACATTCAATAAGTCTTCCCTCTGCCTTAGCCATGATAACAATAGCCTCATATATTTTATGCCCCTTGGCTACATAATAGGATTATACATAATTTCTACAAATTTACAAAAACAAATCACATGGCACAGCTTAGAATTTGCTAGTAATTTCACCATAGTTGATAGATCAAAGCAAGGCACAGGGACTGCAGAGCCAGGCAGTAGGTTGACCCTGGTCAGGCATTTTTAATGAAAGGGTTAATCTCCTCAGAGGTGACTATTCAGGAGCAAACAGTGTGACCAAATGAAGAATTCAGGTCTGGGATAAGGAGGAGAATAGTGGTCTTGAGGATGGTGTTGGGTGAAAGCTTAAGGAAGCCGTGAGGTAAGACTGGGTGATGTTGTGTTTGAGCCCATCCGAGACCAGACCTCCTCCTCCTCCTCTTTGCTGCTTTTGCTAAAAGAAAGGGAAAGGTGGGAAAAAAGACAGGCTGTTTGAAGAACCTATGGCATATAGGCCCAAGGCTATTTCATGGATGACCACAAATTCACCGGCTTCATTGGCTCTAAAACCCAGAAAAAAACCCTTATCATGTGTCCGTAACACTAACCTGATCAGAAAACACAGCCATGTCCAATCTCATCGTGCCATTAAAACATGTATGCATGTATACTGCCATTAATTGGATGTGAATACAAACTATAGGTATATGTAATCAGTGTAATGTAATGGATGTGGTACTTTTTTTGTCTTTATCGCAGTGGTTGGAAGCAGATTAGGGAGAACGGTGGATATACCAGAATTCACATCCCAGTTCACTTATGCGATGAAAATATTTAGTTTCAAGTGAGAAAAAGATTTAAGGTTATTTACATTGTACTGAATACATTGTGAATCAAGTTTTTCAGTCTAAAAAGAGTAGTCAATGTTTAAACCCAACATGAAAAATAACACATTCTGTCAGTCACTTTTCCATTAGACGTCTGGACTTTACTGATATTTACTAAATGTTGAAAAAAAAAAAAACATAGGTGCATAATGTCTGTTCATCCATCAAATCACAAATGCAATGATGTGTTCATTTTTTTTTATTGAAAGATGACATGAGAAGTCATTCCATAAACATTGCGACAAACAGAAATATCGTGTTAATTTACACATAAATTCATTATTATTATTATTATTATTATTATTATTATTATTATTATTATTATTATACATTAGCCCTCTATCCTGTACTAAATTAAATTATTCAGTTTCCTGGTGTGTCCACACATACCATGTTTCTTTTAAAACTCTTCTTCTTTGCTTGCTACAATATCCATTTTTTTATTTACATGACAGAAAACCACCTCTTACCAGTGCAAAAATGAGTTTTGGTGAAAATTGTAATTTTTTTGTTATTAGATAAATGTTTACGCACACATTATATTCACTCAATTCGAGGGTCGATTGAAAAGGAACTACTGACAGTTAGTGTCATGAGCTATTAGAATGCGCTACCGTGGACAGAAATGCATAGAGATATTACTATGAAACTTGTTTTACATGAACAAGTATTGTATTTATAAAATGGAACAGATGACAGTATTTGCAAATCAAAACCAAGACCAGTTTTTAACATGTTGGGAAAAATGGGTTGTGTTTATCAAAAATAAGAAGCCTCATTTAATTTAATTTAGAGTTAGAACATTTATAGATAGTGTACTGGCCACTCCTTGAAGTGCTTTAATATTCTTGTGATCGCTCCCCTCTTTTTGTTTTTGTTTGTTTTGTTGTTTTTTTTTATTGTTTTTGATGGGAAAATGTTTCTTAACATGTGCACAGTATTGTTTTCTTTTTGACACAAGTGAACTGTCCCGTCACTGAAAACTGTTAAAACTGATGAAGAATTATATATTTTAAAAAAAGTATTTGTATTTTTACACCAGGTCCTACATAAAACTGATGCACAGATTGATGACCTTTTTGAATTTCATTGTACTTGTTACAATGTCAATAAAGATATTCTCTTTAGATTACACTCATCCATAGGTTGCAGAAACGCACAATGGCAACTTTTCATTGAGGCAGCTGGTTCAGGTGATGACTCAGGTGCTGTTCTACTCATGCATATTTTCCCATTAGGACAAGCGCTGTTGTTCTTTAAAAGTACCTGAATGTACTTAGAGTCCTGGCTTTTTGGGGATAAACTTTGTTGTCAAGTGCCTCTTGTGCTACTGTAAGCACACATGCCCTCTTGTGAGTAATTAGACTATACCTTCCAAAAGCAGATGGGAGGCTAAAAAAAGATGCTTTTGTAAATGTATAAGCCCTGGCTGGTTAAGGAGGCTTAGAAATCTCATCATGACAGAGGCAAAATGGGCCTCTTAGTAATTAGGAACAAATGAAATTGCTTATCACTTACTGAGTTGCTGTGCCAGCCGTTTGGCTGTGTTCACAGGGATTAATCAGAAAGCTATTGACATTACATTGTTCCACAATTATCATTCATACGTTTTATGGTAATTGGACATTTTTCACAGAGGAATTAAGGTGCCTACGTAATTCCAGACAAAATGAACGTACGCAAATACAAACATTAATCAAATCGTTGAAATGATACAATAACATTTCAGCTCCTGGTAATCATGCAAACACTGAAACAAAACCGTTGAAATATGAGGATATCTCTCTTCTCTTTGAAAGACACTGGAAATGCCATGAGGATGATTCATGACAATTTATTCACATGTTGCTGGAGAATATTTGTGCCGTAATTAATCCGTTATTAATGCAAATTTGGAATGTATCTGTGACTGATTCTTCCACTGCGTATTGTAGGTATTACAGTTAGTTTAAGATTTCTTTATCGGTGTCATCATATTGAATCAGACCTTGTACAGTGTGTAACTTAATGATCCAGTTGGTGAGCATACTTGAACAGCAGTCGGCATCCTGTTCTTCACAAGACTCTGATGTTTGTGTCGGAGTCTGTGTTGTGCTGAGAGGCATTTGTTGTTTCCATTTCGAAGCCATTTCTACAGTAGTTATGATTGCACTGTAATAGTTAGAAAGAGGCACTTGGAAATGATCATAAAGGTACTGCAGCATAAAAAATAAACAAGTATACAGGCTGCAGAACAAGCATGTTTTTACAAATTACCAGCAATTCACGTAAATGTGTACATTAGCAGTTACTCGGGGCATTTGTGAGAAAATCATCTGCACGAATACGGTAGAAAGATTGTGCCAAAAGTTTGTTTACCTCTGTAACACGTATTTTTGACTTGTAAAAGCATGATGCACTGGAAATGTTCTGCATTCATTGTAGAGGTGTACATTTGTTTGTTAATCATGTTTTATATTTGCAAACCACACAGTAAATTAGTTCCATATTGTTGCCAATATAGTACGTGTTGACTTAAAGGAACA
>JAQQZY010000016.1:21491785-21504079 GCA_030068375.1 Ostorhinchus rueppellii | reverse complement strand
TTAGATTAGCCCATTAACCTATCAGTGCATGTCTTTGGATTGTGGGAGGAAACCGGAGTACCTGGAGAAAACCCATGTAGACACTGGGAGAACATGCAAACTCCACACAGAAAGGTCCCAATGTCCTGCCCGGGAATCGAACCTGGGTCCTTCTTGTTGTGAGGCATGAGTGCTAACCACCGTGTCGCCCCAACTCAAAAAATTACACTAAAGACCTTAAGGTCCAAGTCATTTTCATCCTGAACTTCAAAATCTTAACAATATTATGCCTGTTACTAAATATTTTGTGTCTTTGTAGATTCACTATGATCTTTGAGATGAAATGCACACATAGTAATGACAAATTGAAGCACAATATTGTTAAAATTTTAATTGCACAGGTTATTCACTTTTTCTGAGAAGAGATAGTTTATAAATGTAAACATTTTCTTAATTTAATTTTACTTCCTTCACTTGAATAAAAATAATTTGGAAATAAAAAATAAAAATTTGGAGTTCTCATTATTTGTAGATGATTATGCTAGTATTTACTGCTCTGGTCCACTTGAGATCCTGTTGAAGTAAAATGAATTTGACACCCCTGGTATGAATTATTTCTTTGAAATTATAAGATTTAATTTCAGAGAATATTTTCTTGCCCTTTGACAGAATAAAACAAACAGGTGTGGTCACCTTTAAGTCATCAAGTGATTATTTAGTTTTATGAAGCTAAAAAACACCATATTTGTTCAATAGGGAATTTTAAATTCTATTAAAATATTCCAGCTATTGGTTAAGTTACAACAAATACATTTAGTGACTGTAAAATTGCCAGCACTATTGTCATTCTGTATTAATAACTAGACATGACTGATAGACCATATAACAGAACTGAATTATTGCAAACATAACTAAAAAGAAAGAATGGAAGAACTTGCAGACAATACTTTTGAGGATAAGTGCATTTTTTTTGGCTTTTAATAGTAGCAGTGAACACAACGGGTACATTACTTGCTACATAAATGACTCAATGTTTTTCTACAAAAATCTTTACACTTGCCTCTGAATTCTTCGCTGCTCCTCTACAGCAGCAACAGCGAGCAACACTAGTTGGCATTAGCTAAAGTGGAGTCTGTTCATGTCAACAGAAGACTGGCATTGACTAGGAGTCTAATATTTTGCATTAACACATCCAAACAGCTGGGTATTGTGTTTGTGCAGGACATAGTATCACAATACATTATTTCTAAATATTAATGTGGATTATTTGTTGAATCCATTTTATCTGGAGATTCCTGTCACTTGCCACCCCTTTATCAACACGTGTAACATTTTCTGGATCTGCCACTAGACCCACCTCTAACACAACCTTCACTTAAGTATACGAAAGCATATGCAAAGCAAGTACTGTTAGGTATATCTGCATTGGCTTCAGATTCAAGCTATTTTGTTGTTTTGAGCAAAACTAAACTTCCTCATTTATCAGGTTGCATTTTCCCAGAGTATCATTTTACAAACTACCTTCTCAGATATTTTTATAAATGTATATTTCTGACAGTTAACTCTTTTCTCTGACTTGATGAACAGAGCTTCCACTTAAATGTGAATCTGATCTTTTCTGATTTATCCTGGCACAGGGGTCATTTTACAACCCAATATGACCTCGAGTGGGCCGGACTACTAGCCTAGAAATCTAGACCACATAGCGGCAGAAAATATTCTTGCTGAGTTTGTGGTCTAGCATCAGATGGTAGGAGCCCATCATTGGTCTGACACAAAGTTTGTCGGACCAATCAAAATGCTCTGTCTGTGTAGTGAGTCGTTGGGGCGGGCTTTGTATGATGATGACAGCGCTGTGTGACGGCGAGATAGCAGAACAACCATAGAGAGCAATGAAGATGGATGTGGTTAACGAACAGTGCTCGTTTGAATCGGCTTTTGTCGTCGATTTTGTTAGTTAGACTTGGGCTTTTCTTTGAAAGTTGAGCAGAAAGAAGCACTCGAGTCATTGGTTTTAAAGAAGGATGGATTTGCTGTTTTGCCGACTGGCTACGGTAAAAGTCTAATATACCAGCTGGCTCCACTTGTAGCTCTGAATACGTCACACTGTCGGTTGCTCTGATTGGTCATAGAACCGGCCTATTATGTGCAGGAACAGTTTGAACGACGATGGTTGAATCCACCCACAGGCTTCAGCTCTGTCAGTGGTCCGATTCCAGACTATACAGCCCATGTACAGTTCGGCCTGCCAGACCACTGGATTACCAAAATAATGGAATAATAGGCTATACATTTTGACAATTCCAAATTTTTCCTTTTGTCCTAGTGCAAAGTGTAATTAAATTCGGATAATGTTAGCATGCTTACATGTACAAACATTTCTTTGAAAAGACGAGTAACTTGAACAACCTGAAAATTTTAAAGAAAAACAAGTGAATTTTAACAATATGCCGCAGTTTATAATTTATATTTGTGCATTACAGACGAGAGTGGATCTACAAAGGCACAAAGCACTGAGTGACAGGAAGAACATTGTTAAAATTTTGGGAGTTTGGAATTTAGAGTAATTCTAATAGATTTTTCTGCTATTATTTTACCGGTCTGACCCCCTTGTGATGAAATTGGGCTAAAATGGTTTTGACAGCCTTGACTGCTAAAATTTTCGGTGTAATTTTTCCACTTGGCGAATTCATCCCACAGGCCGGATTAGAATCTGTGGTGGGCTGGTTTGGGGCCACGGGCCGCATGTTTGACACTCCTGTCCTAGTTATAGTTCTATCCTGGAGGATCTCACTTTATATCTGTCTGACCTTACCCCGAAACACACTATAGACATTGTAACATCCCTCTTTATTCTTACTTTGTTGGGGTCTGTAAATCTGTGCCTTATTCTCTGTCTTTTTTGGTTTCCATCACACACTTCCTCCTCTGTACGTGGCAGCGGGACTTTTCTTTCCCCTCTGCAGCCGAGTTGGCCTTCACCGTGGCCATCTGACCAGACTTCCTGAAACCACAAAGAAAGAGAGAGTGCTAATTGGAGTAACGGGTAGATGGAAGACTGGCAGTATACAGATAAGGGATCAATGTGATGCAAATACAGCCTGTATCCAGTGGCTGCAGAGTCTCCTAAAGGCCCATTGTTGTCTTGCTCCGCAATTAGAGCTAGGGAAGGAATTACTGAGTATTATTGTTACATTGGACAGTTCACTAAAGCACGCTATTTGTGAACACACACACACCTACCTGGTCTTTTTTTGGAGCGGTTTGAGTCGAGCAGGTGGGCTCTGGGATTATTCAAACCAGCTTTTGACTAAGGAGGTAAACAATACCTCCAAATGGAAAAAAAGAGACATCTTTACAGAGACACTTTGAAACAGAAAAAAGGCTACAGTTTAAACAGCATTTGGCGCAGGAGGGAAAAAGGACAATGAAACTCTGGTTCTGTGCTGCAGTCGTTTTATCAGCCGCCATGCTGCATGTGTTTGAAGTAGGAAATCACAGTTTCTTTAATCCATGGAGCATTCAAATAAGTTTATTTCGCTGGGATTAAAAACAGTAACAATAGCAGCCGGTTAAAAACAAACAGCTCCAAACAAATGGCGATGAGGCCTAGGCGCTCGGCTTACGGGTAAGCCCTACATACATCGTGGTCTGTTTCATTAGCTGAAATGTATTATTATTGTTTATCTATTGAGGTTCCTGATAAAAAATGAAAAAATAAAAAATAAACAGCCATGCTTCCCCTTGGATTACAGAGTTAGGGGGTTCAGGGGTGGCTTGCCGGTGTAATCCACTGAATTTCTTTCCCGACAACAACAACCTCTGGGTGGGAGAAAAAGAGGAGTTTTCAACACCATGGTGCGTTTGATTAAAGAGGGTGAATTTCAGAATATCATCAAAGCAGAAAGCACTCGGTCTGTGTGTTTGTGTCTGTGTGTAATTTTCTATTTGTCTGAGTCCTGTTTGTTGTGGAATGCTGGCAAAAGCAGTGATTTAGGAATAACAAACTTAAATTGGGTGCATGAAAGAACGGACAACAGGCTCCTTTGGTATCATTTCCAGCCTTTTTTTTTTTATTTATTTTTTATTTTTTATGATAATTCCCTGAAGTCTAAATATCCGAAGCTGGATTTGCCCAAGACAAACACATGATCTTGTATGTGTTGACTGTCACTTATTATTATCCAAAACAAGTAGGGAGTTTTGTGTTTTAAAACCAAAATTCAGATGCATAATTACACAAATGCACTCACTGGCTGCAAATTCAAAGCTAACAACTGAAACATCACAAGTGAATTTGTTTCATTTACCTTGACTGGTTTGGTTCGGTTGTGTCCATGTGTATCTGTTGCCAGCCATGTTTTTGGATTTTATGGGAATATTAACAAAAACTCATGGGAAACAGCTGATCAGTTTGTATGTGATGAAGTGTTTTTACACATTTGATATACATTACCATCTGTATATTTCAGATGTCATTTCTCTTGTTCTTAGGTTAACCCTTATTGTATATTTGTAGTCTTTATAGTAAATATTTAGCCTTTATTCTATTTTAACTTTATTATATATTTCTAATGTTGCTGCGGGAACACCAGAATTTCCCTGGTTGGGATCAATAAAGTATATCAGTCTATCTATATATACTGATTTATGTACATTTATACAATAGATTTATAAATGTTCCACTACAAAAACCCTGTAAAGTGAATGTATCGTAATGTGCAGACAGTGTTTTGAAGTAGATCTGGTAGCTCTGACACAAACATCCCTGTGGCGTAAAACCCAAACCATGTTTTTGCATTTTCGAGTATATCTACAAACACAAAACAGATCAGTCATGTAAAATCTGAATTGTTGTTTGCTATGTTTCCATCTCGTTTTAAAAACATTAGCATTAAGAAACATCCAAAAATGCTGTAGTTACGTGGAATTTTTCCTCAAATTTGTCGTTTTTATAAACCTTTCCCAATTTCATGCTTGAAAATGTTCCTAAAATGTTCATGGAAATGTGCCTATTTATGGCCGGCAGATAAAATCATAATGATAATAATCATCTTAAAACCGGTGATTAAAACAAACATGATCATCACATCATGCATCTTTGTTTTTTCCCCCCTCATTATCAGTTTAACCTAAGAACATACATGATTATTTTACTGTTATTGTTTCACGTGTATTCTGATGGTGAACAAACATTGTCAGTTTTATACCTTTTTTAGATTTGTAAAATGTTGCTGCTGCTTGCCAAGTGTTTATGTTTTGACCATAAAAAACAAAAATGCTTATAAAATTAAAAAAAAACAAAACAACCTGATTTCTTGAACTTTTACGTTCGGGCCCAAAAAATTTTACATTTGAACCAGAAAGAAAAAATGACTTTACATTTATTGTATCATTTAACAACTGAAATTGACTGAAAAACATTGATATATAATTTTTTTAACCTATTTTTAGTTTTCTGTTTTTTTTTTTCTTCAAATCATTTCCTTTTTCATGAAAACTTTGAATAGTTACTACATGACACATTTATATCCCATCATGCCTTATTTTCCTTCCCTTTTGAAAATCAGTCAGGGAACAAGAAAACAGAAGAACAGGTTGTCTTCATTATAAGTATTTCTATTATTTGACTACAAATGTTTGATAATGTTGCATAACTAAATCCTTGAGTGGTTATTCTGAAATGGTAAATATCAGATGATAACCAGAAGAGGAAGCAGATCAGATAAGACTCTCGTTCCTTTGGGGATGATGGAGAGACATGAAGGGCTGTAATAATTTTGGCAGAGTGAATATCCTCAGCAATAAATGAGACAGTCGGCTCGTTTCATTATGAAATATCAAAAATTCAGCTGGAATTGTCGCATTGGGTCCTTTTTAGGTGGCCAACTATAAAAGCTATTGGTTACAATTCAGCAGTTATAAATTTATGAGGAAAGAGGAGGTTTAAAGGAGCGCTCTCTAAAACCATCCAGAATATTCCTGTGGGTTTTATTCAGACTGTGTGTTGTTATTGTACGGCTTTAAATCGCACATACATTTGGAGCTCACAGTCGCTCACAATAGTCACCTCCGCAAAAAAGATGAAATTCCCCACCAAAACAACCAAAACAAAACATAAAAATTGAAATGAAATGATGGGACCTGCCTCTCCCGACAGTCATCATAATGACACGCTTTCAGATCCTATTTGGAAAGGTTTGAATGTGGTGAAATGTAAATGACTGGACGCATGGAGGCCCAAATGGGAAGCTAGATTCTACATGGGTCAAAGACAGGAAGACTATAGAAGTGAGATAAACGGAGGAAAGAAGGGGGGAGAGATTGTCATGCAAGAATTTAACAGCGGACACACCGTGCCACTTGCATTATGGTAACTGTTGCATCAAGGGGCAATGCAAAGGGGCCCTGTTTTGCAATGCACCCCAGGATTTTTGGTCTTCTTTACAAAAAGAAACTTGGCAGATTTAGGATCGAGCTCCTCCTCATGTTATGGATCCAACTTGCTGTGCACAAATATCTTTTCGGACCGTATTTAAACAGAACTTGGGTCCATTTTCAAGTATTTCATTTTCTGACTGTAAATTACTCTAAGTAGCATCCTCAAAGGTCCACAGTTTGCAATTGAAGTTGTCACTGTGCCTTAAATTGAGTCCTTCTGTTCCTACGGTTCCATGCAGTACACTGTATAGATCAGGGGGGTCCAACTCATTTTAGTTCAGGGGCCACATTCAGCCTAATATGATCTCAAGTGGGCCAGACCAGTAAAAAAATAACAGTGAAAAAAGTCAAATTACATTATGAAAACATTTACATCTACAAAGTTTCCTTAAAAATATGAATAACAGGATCAACCTGCATTTTCAACAATATTATGCCACAGTTTACGGAACATTTAAACCAGAAAGAAACAATGACTTGACATTTATTGTATCATTGACTGAAAAACATTCTTGTCATATAATATAGATAAATATATGTATTTTTTGGTTGCTGCACAACACATTTCTATCCCATCATGCCATATTTTTCTGGCCTTTTGAAACTCAGTCAAGGAAAAAGAAAACACAAGAACAGGTTGTCTGTATTATTATCATTTCCACATGATCGTTCATGGATGCACTTCTATTTGTATTAAAACTGTTCCACTGACAATGATTGTGTACAAAGTGGTCTTTGTTGCCATGATCACCACTTCCTCCAATGTCACTTCTGGTCCCTCCCCTTTCAGACAGTTCCAAATACAGCATTTATTGAGGGTGAGGACCGTAAATCTAAGTATTTACAGTGCAGTGTATTTTATTAATGGTGAATTCATGGTCGCGATGGATGGATGGATGGATAATTTGCGTGCCTTTTGTACACATTCATGTACACCGGGATTATTACACAGAGATCTGAGTGGTAGTATAGTGGTTAAAAGATACAATCAGATACAAGTCAAAGATATAGACAGTTTAAATGTATAAAAAAAATTATAAAATAGCACACACATAAATACAAAACTACCAAATGTGAGATCTAGTGTATATTGTTCTGGGAGGTGTTCATGTTGACTATAGCTACCTGCATTTTTCAGCTAAAGGTGGTGTTGGAACTGAAAAACTCTGTGGTGATGACAAGCAATGTCATGGAAAAAAGGTTTTCCAGAGACATCTACAGAGGAATGTGTATTTTGTGGGTCATTGTAAGGTATAGCTATTTTATGGAAATATAGTTTTACATTTTCACCTTTCAAACTCAACAGCATGTTGTCTTCAATGCCCTTGTATGCTCCACATGTTTTATAATGTTGATGTTAGCTTCACTAGTTACCATGAGGACAATGAAAGCTTGTGTTGCATCTGCAGAGGAACAGAAAAGGAACATGGAAGGAAATTCAACCCTGTTACAATGCACATGTGCAACCGAGGACCTGGCAAACACTTCACAGAATGAGAGTATGCACAAATCCTCCATAGTGAACCTTCAGAAACTTCTGTTAGTCTGGCAAAAATAGTTATTAATAAATAGTATGTTGATTATTATTAGAGCAACATAGTTTGGTGGAGACCAAAGTATGTGATTCATGCCTGAAGCTCATGTTTATGCCATGCACTTCACCATTTTACTGCCTGTCAATGTCATTATATCTCCACGTGCAGTTCATTCATGGTGTTTGACATGCCGTACTCTATCAGTCTTCTGAAATGCATGCACTCTTATGTTCCCCTGGAAGCTCAAAGCTGCCTTTTAATAGCACCGATGGCTTCTTGTTAGCCGGAAAAAAGGTCATGCAATTGGATTTCTGATCTCTGAAAATCCCTGGATATTTACCTCAAACATGGTGCGCGTCTCGCCCTCATAGACCACCTTTCATTGTCTTCAAACTGCTCTCATGCTGATTTGTCAACCATAGATGGGATCAATTAATCTATTGAATCTGAACAGCATGGAAATTTTAAATTGTCCACCCACGGCCCCCCCCCCCCCCACACACACACACACACACACACACACGTGCCATTGAGCCTATTTAGTCTATTTATAGTTGTGGTGCTGAAAATGCTATAGACAAAAGACTGTCAATTAAAAATAAATCCTTCAGTCGTCTTCTGGGAGTCTGTGGAGACGTGTAGCATTTACCTTGAATCTCAAACCTAGTTATTTTGTACAACTTGTTCTTACAAAATCAGATGTACTTTTATCTAAAAATAAATAATTTTAACTAGGCATTTGTTTTCAAATTACTATGCTATGCATCAACAATAAACAAATCAGACTGACTGCTGCTTTGAAAATTCTGTGTTCTGTCCTTTCTGTAAACATCATAAGATGACGCTGTTTTGTCCAATTTTGGATATGCACAGCAAGATTAAAAAAAAACAAAACAACCAGAAACAAAAACTTCTTCCTTTCTTCCCCCTAGAAACAGGCAGGTACTGCAGCAGGAGATTCATGTCGAAGTTTCCCCTGCAGCCAGTAAGTGCCAAGCCGTGTCAAAAATGACATGCATCTCCTGTTTCCATGTCATGCCATGCATGTGATGTGATGGGCGAATGAAGGCAGTTCCTGCAGAGAATAGTAGGGGGTCATTATTAAGCCTCTTAAATTAGCGCCCCCTCCCACACTGCCTTTGCAATTTTCCAAGACCCACGAGTACACGCACACACCCACCCCACTGAACTCAACACATTAGGCTTGACAAAGAAAATCATTTTCAAAGTTTACTTCCAGCAAACTCATTTCCTATATGATTGAATTGTACCTGAATGGTATGACCCATTTAAACCCAAAGTCACACATGGGCGCTTTGAGAACCTATTTTAGCAGAACCATGCTGTTACCTCGCCGTAGACTGTGCCAATTGCATGTCCTGTGCAATGCAATTTACATGTCTCTCCATCACAATCACTTATATGGTTCAACTCACAAGAGCTACCATTTAAATGGGGGGTAGGGGTGTTATAGCAAGCTGCATTCACACCACTGATACAACACCATATGTATGTAGTGTTCTGGTATAGAGTGGGTGGAAACAGCAGTGGAAAGCTTAACCTCCATTGCCCCTGAACACAAATGACACCATGACAAACCCAGCTCGTGCTCCAAGCCGTGGAAATGGACTGCTCCTGGTGATTCTCCTTCCATTTTGTTAGACAGGTCCAGCATGTGCCTGGCCCATCTAGGCTCCTAATATCCCAGATTAAAAAGACTTCAGCCCCAAGGTCAGCTCTAAGGGAATCACACTTCCTCAACATCAAACACCCTCTTTTTAATTTTTTTCCCCACCGTGCCACTTTTCCCACTTTTATTCCACTTCCTTCCACTCGTTTTCTCTTTTTGTGTTTCATCCATGCATCATAGTCTTTCCCCTTTTCTGTCCCTCTATCGTGTATATGTATATTTACAAGAGTGCACATAACTGGTGTCTGGGGAAGGGTAAGGAGCAGTGTGGAAGGGAAGCCATTAGGGGAATAAAGAGAGGTGCTGCCTCACAGCCGAGCTTCACAGGCCAGTGGAGCAAATCAAATTGGGTCTTGTTCTGCGGGAGGACACACACATATAAACGCACACACACATAAACCCAGTGACAGTGGAGTGGTGAAGGCACATGGCTGACAGGAGGGCCTCTGGGACATGACGGGGCTGGGCATGTCTAGGGATGGCCCACTGAGGGATTCAGTCATGACCCCCAACTCTCCTGAGCCACAGGTGAGCTCATACAGAGGAAGGATTAGGGAAAATTATGTATTATGACGCAAAAACATGAGCTTATTGGGGAAATGATTTGTATTTCCTTTGAATGAATAAAGGATGAAACCACCAAAACCTGCTGTTCCTTGAATGGCCACTTGAGACTTGTTCCAAAAGCGAAGCGTTCCCTGTAGACCACGTTAAGAAGCTCAACTTCATAGCAGACCTATACATATTTACAACCTGCTACAAAAGAGGTTTGGTCTCTGTAGCTAATTCTGTAGAGGGCATGGGGAAATGCAAATTGTGAACATGTGTGTTATTGGAGGACACAAGACTTCATTACTTTTGTGAAAATGTTCAAAATGTTTTATGTAGAAAATCAAGGTGAATCCTTTTTGGGTTATGTTGCTAACAAACAAACAACCAAACCCAACCCTGGCAAAAACATAACCTCCTTGGCGGAGGTAAAAATACATATAAGGTGAAAGGAACCTGTATTTTAGAACATTAGAACATGACTTTTAGAACATTAGACCACCATCAGTGCTGCTCCAGACCCCTGTCCACATCCACATCCACCCTTTGAACATCATTCCTTACATTAGTCCCATTACTTCCTGGTACCTAACAAAGCAGGTCCACTCACTGCTCATGCACAGGTGGACCTTACAGACCCTGGAGACCACATTGGACCTGAGATATTGTTGCTGGACTGTCTTCATTGTAACTTGCTGCCACATGCAGAAATGACCAAAAATAGTCACTTGCCCAATAAAGGGTTAAGGGTATGGTTATTTGGAGTGACTGCTGAGTGGTGCCCACATCTGCTGCGGTTCACTTGCCTGAGGAGTTGGACTAAAATGTAGTTTTAGAAGAAGACTCAGTGTATGTAGTATTGTAGATGTGGATAAACGGCAAACACTGAAATTAACCCTGTGTTTAACTGATCATTGTCTGAACATGCAGGGGCACACCACACACTGCAGTCCAGGAGCAGAGGGCTGCCCTGTCCGTAGCCCAGGGAGCAAAAAAAGGAGGAGTTTAGTTCCTTGCTCAAAGGCACATCAGGCAAAAATTTCTGTGTCTGTCTGGGGAATTGAATCTTAATACTCGAGGCTCGGTTGAAGAAAGTGTCACTGTTTCCAAATTTGGCAAGAAATGATTTGGGTCATCAAAGGTTAGAGGTCAAACATGCTGAGATCTCGTTCTTATAACTAGAAAAGCACTCTGAGAGCGCAGACCTCCGCCAAGGTAGTTTTTATACTTTCCTCCACTAGATGGTGCTGAATGACCTCTCATGCAGCTTAGTGCCGTCCTGCCCCATCTCCTGATGATAAAGAAACCCTTAAAAAATTCCCGGATCCAGGCGGTGATCTGGATCACCACCAAAATTCAATCGCTTGTTCCTCATCTCATTTCTAACAATTCCTGTAATTTCATCCAAATCTATTCAGAACTTTTCAAGTTATTTTGAACAAAAACAAACAAACAAAACAGATAAACGCTGGCAAAAACATAACCATGATGGAACATGCTCAAATCTGATGCAAGGATGAACTGATAATAGATTTTGGGTCACAACTGCTCACAGTTAAGGGACCTGTTAGGCAAAGCAACACAAATGTATTTATGTAGCACCATTTATACACAAGGCAATTCAAAGTGCTTTAGAAATGCATAAAATTACATTAAAATCATAGAGAATAAAACATTAAACTAAAGGAAAGTGCAGAAAAGAAAAAAATAAAGAAGGAAATTAAAACGGGAATAAACGACAGTTAAAACAAAAGCCAAAAAAAGCTGTATGACCTGATTATGATGCAGGAGAAGTGGAAACACAACAGGGTTCTTTCAGCTGTGATTCATTTACACCAACAAAACCATCAGTCATGTATCGTACAGAGATCTCACAAAACATACTGTGTGTTACAACCACCAGCCTGGAGGTAGAACTGGACTACAGGAGGTTCTGTGATCACCAGGAGTGAGCTTGTGCTAATTCAGACAGTTAGAGATCATCTGTTTATACATTTATTTATTTACAGTGTTTAACAAATGGATTCTTCCAGCTCCACCAGTATAAGGTGTTTTCCACTGCTGCCATAATTGAACAGTATTTCTGTTTACCTAAATATC
>JAQQZY010000016.1:21443916-21461460 GCA_030068375.1 Ostorhinchus rueppellii | reverse complement strand
GTTTGAACAGGAAATGAACCTACATATTTATGCACAATGAACTTAAGTCTGTTCAACGAACTTACTACAGTTATTAAATTAACATTTTTAATCCAAAGGCTTAACAACATTACAAGAGCATTTTTTTTAATGGTCAATAAATGCAGTTCTAAATTCAAGACATAATCGTGTAAATAATCGTGATTTCACTATGGATCAAAATAGTCGTGATTATGATTTTTTTTCCATAATCAATTGGCTCTAATTCAACTGAAATATTCAAACTTTCTTCAGGATAAACATAAAAGTGCATGTTAATGTATGTATGGGGTAAATTCGACCCAGCGGCTGTTATATGTATATTTAAATTGACTATTTAATTACAGTGAGAGCAACAAAAAACATTTTTAGTGAAAATCAAAAACTGCAGAGTTTCAATATTTTAGTCGAACAGAGGGATGTATAATTGAATAAACAGCAGTTGGGTATATTTGACCTCATGGTGTTAATGTGTTATAACAGGAAAGTTTCAGTGTGACACAAATAAAGCCACTGAGGCAGCAGTAGAATGTGGTGGATTTGAGGACAGCAATATGTGTTCCCTTTGAGGTAAGGAGGTGAAAATATTCTAAATAAATGATCTTTTTTTTTTTTCAAGTGAACTTAAAATACAGTATCTGTTTGGTTCACAGCAGTAGACTGCATTCCTTATCTTACAGTAGTGCATATATATTCAGTTTTATATATGTTTGTATATGTAGAGCTTAATATGCCTATATATTTCTCTATTTCTGATTGTATTGATAATTTTTCCTGTTACTTTTTTATTACACTTGAATAGAGCGACTTCAACACCCAATAATTTCCCCCTGTGATTAATAAGGTATTCTGATTATGTGAAGTTTTTGAGTCCCAGCCAGACACTTTTTTTTTCATTCAGTAATTTCATTCATTTATTTGTTTTGAGCAGAAGGAAGAGAAAAAAAGAAAAAAATTAAACATCTTTTGTGTACAAGGAACTAATATCAGAGCAAATAAATTAATAAAAAGATGATCAAGACAAAATAGCAATTTCCATGTACACGAGTAATATCAAAACAAATTTGAGTTTAGTGTAGTTTATTTCGGACACAAACATAGTAGAAAACACAGGGGGATAATAATATTGAAACAAAATAAACAAAAAAAATTAAATAATCAAAAAACAAACAAAACAATATATATTGCTCAAAAAGGACTAGGAAGAAGAAAACTTATTCAATCCCACCCCCTTCTCACGTTTATACAACAGAACACTTGACTTTTACTTCCTTAACTATATATTAACATCCGTTTAGAGTCCAAATAATGTAAATAACAAATTAGGAAAACTAAAGTATATTACACATAGTAACTATCTAAATGATGGTCTGCACAACTTAGAATGCAATATATTTCAACAGTAATGACATACCAACAATGGTAATGGAAGTAACACAACCATTGTTTACCAACATGGTAAACAATGACAATAATGATGCATTTGTGGAATCTGTATTACTGACTAGGATAACCTAGATCAAATGGTTACAAATTGATGCTAATTTGCTCTGGTTCTGTATCATTACAGTAGTGGAGGAGGCATCATGTTAGTTTCTTTCTGCAAAATCCTGACCATAAAACTGCTGGAAAAGCGTGTTTAGCTCCATGTTTCAGTATGGCACAGTCCATGGTGTGTGTGTGTGTGTTTTTTTTTTTTTTTTTTTTTTTTTAACATATCTTGAGCAGCTTTTCTAACATGTCTATGGGTAATGTAATGCATTTTCATCCAGCTCTTGATACTACCATTTTCGTCTTTGTTTACGCCGCTGTTTGTTTGTTCCTTTTTTCACATCTTTTCTCTCTCTTCTTTTTTTTTTTTTTTTTAATGAAATCAACACAGCTACACGGTGTCAGCGTTGAGGTCTGGAATCAGATGGATCAGAAGACACTTTTGTGACACATTTAATGCATAACATGCTTCCAGTGAGAGCTCTTGAATGGGTAGATTGTTGAAATGTGCCAGAGTGGCTCCCCACTGAGCGGTAAGATAGGTCTTTGATGTATCGCGCTGTAATGTGGTTGTTATCCATAATCGGCTTGAATTCAGGAGGGCCACCGCTGAAAGAGAGGTACAGCGGTAACATGTTCTTGCGGGACATAAAAATGTGACTGTCTTCACATTAGACAATCCTCCACCCCTTGCCCACTGTGACCAGAACTAAACACTCGCAGCCTAACAACCTTAAATTACGCATTCACTTGCTAAACAACAAGATTTAGCCCAGATGCCATTCCTTTGTAATAATTCACGACAGAGGAAAGTATAATATTAGTAACGGGACATTTTATCTCATTTAAATCCTATGAACCAGTGAGATGATGCTTAAATGGAGTTTCCTGACGCTTATGCAAATTTGCAGCCTCTGCGCATTTGTGATACCATAAGTTTAAACGGGAAATAATCCTGACGCTATCACACCAGGCTGAGATATGAAAGGTGCCGACGCGAGTTTGCGATACGCATCGGTGTTGAGCTCGCAAAGAAAATAGACATGATACTTTGCATCGCATGAATAACAATCAACAGTTGAGGGAACAAAGAAAAGTGTTGTGAAATATGAAGCTTATTATGCAGAGAAATGAGACCTGTAGTAATGGAGTTTTAATGTTGCAACATAGAGCAGTAAATTCTCTAATAACTAAGGAAGCTACTTGGATCCTAGAGAATTTTAGCATAAAAACAATAAACCAGGAAAATCACAAGTTGTATTGCTGTCATATATCTACCAAATATGCGCTTTAAAAATCAAAACCCCCTAACAGCGTATATGGTTGAAAAGATACTAATCTACAATACCTGAGAATGTATGCAGTAATAAAGACATTTAGATGATGCTGTTAGAGCCCGGCGAGTAAAAAATAAATAAAGTTAAGCACGCAGGTCTATGATTGTTGCTCTGGAGATCTACAATATTATTGCCATCTTGCCTGTGCTTAGGGTTTTAATTTAGCAGTGATAATTTGCTTATGCAGGCCTTCGCTGATTACACTTCTTTGTTGCACCAACAGTTTTTAATATAGTGTGAATTACCCACTGTGCTTGTTTATATCACCCGAACAGGACAGAAAATCAGCAGCAAGCGGAGTCGAAATTAAGTACGGTTGCTAAATCAGGGAGACAGAAAGAGATATGTGGTGGAGACAGACGACCAGATGGAGGGAAATGGATGAGATTGTGGGCGGGGCCGATGAGAGAGGGGGGTGGGGGTGGGCTGATGGTGTTGAGTGTTTGTAAAGGAGAGTAATCAAAACTGCGAAAAAAGACCAAAATATAATATTGAATGTGGCTGACTCTCTGACATTAGCTAGACTCTAATAGTCAGGTTTGAGAGGCCATCCTCATTGAGGCTCACAAGAGTGAATGGAAGTGTGCTAGTTATGCATCATTACAGGGGGAAGAGCTGTCCACTTCCTGCTGGGAAGAGATGCCCTCTGCTTTTACACTAAGCGGAGTAGTTCACAAAATAACAGCATACCAAGTGTCTGTCCCCCCGTCTCTTTGACAGAGGGCTCGTATGAAGAGCCCACAGAAAAGGATACGCCTCCATTTAAAGTTAAAAGCAGGCGTCTAATTTACAGCTTACAAGAGAAGTCATAATAGCGGACAGTTAAAAGATAGTGGAGGAGGAAAACATGTCAGCAGTAAATAAAAATGCACAATTATAATGGTAAAACATGCAATTTGATATTTTTCAACTGAAGCAACCTGGCCTCTCAGAAGGGACATTCCTATGTAAGTAGCATGATGCTTTGCCATAAATATAATCAGTGCCTTGTTTTCGTTGTAAGGCAACGTCTTTTACAGTTAGAAAACATGCTTTGGTTTAAACATTGATGAATACATTGGGAAATTTCCATCATTTTTGCAGAATTTGTTCTCTGTTAAAGATTTCATATGTAATATTTCTGCATAATATCCTGATTTTTCTTTTTTTTTTCACCCTAAAAATGCTATTTTTGAGTTAAATTTTTGGTGAAAACTACAAAAGACAACAAAAGTCAGCATGGTATTTTCGTGTGTAGCCCACAATGCAACGGACTGCTCCCACTCTGGCGTGTGATGGTGTTTGAGGAGGTGAAATAAGTTGGCTGCGCTGCTGTCTTTGACAGAAAGCGCCTTCAGGCTTTAGTTTGCAGTGAGGAATGGTTTGGTCTTCGTTGGAAACTTCGACGCCATACCAATTCCATGCAACCAACTTGCTCTTGCTATTTTTTTTAGCCACAAACTCCTCACTCTCCTTAACAAATGCCGTTTTAAACATCATCCTAATTAAATAATTTGATTTAAAATCAATTAATCGTGCAGCCCTACTTGTTTGCTTATGTGAAGTTTCTCTCAGTCTGTTGCCTACATCCATGATAAAAAAACAAACTGTACAATACTTCCACACTGAAGTCAGGTCAGTTTTCCTGTGAAAACCCTTATACTTTACACAATGCTAATATTAGCATCGAAAGCAACACAACAGTTGATCCCACAGCGAAACACAGACTCAAACACAAACTTTCCCTCCAGTACGAGTATGAATAAACTGTGACCAAGGGATTCCCACTTTCATTAAATAAGTGAATAAATCTAACTATTACTCTACAAAATGTAAAGCTAATGTTGTTGTTAAGAATGAAAGTCACTTGGCTGCAACACACTAGTATTTAGGTGTTGTTATTGATCTGAACATGTCTTTCTAACCAGATATTTAATGTATTTATTTATTTTACATTAGTTGGATTACAGTGATGTGCTCTTTACACATGTACCTGAATATTACCTAAGAACCTGAATATGTTTACTGTCGTGCTTTATTTTTTATCACTGGCTGTGGAAATCATCTCCACCACTGTACTCGGTATACTGTTGTTTAGTCTTCTACTATGTACATGTGATCAGACTCTTTGGGCGTTTTCACACTGAGTATCTGACTTTGTGTGACCCAAAGTCTGCTTCATTTTATTAATGTAAATACAAATGTTCCATACATGAGTGCTGTATCCGAGTCCAGATGAAAAGGTAGTCCTGGGTTTGGACTGAGTGGATTCCAAGACCGGAAGTGACCTGATCACCTTGAGACCACAGATGATGCTCCTGTTGTCTCCTGAAAAACCCTCGGATCCCTGTGGCATGGGTTCAGCTTATCGACTGAACCACTCAGTGATATATCAGGGATGACGAAGGTCTTCACATCTTCTCTTTGCCTCAAACAGGCTAGCAGATGCAATAGTTTTGCCTGTGAACAGAACAATTGCTTTGTTGATGACGTAAGGGTTTGTCACTTCCACGTTTGTTGGATAGTTACACAATTCCTTCCACACTGCCCCCTACAGTGTCGGCTCGGTAAAACCCACTTCTTCTCTAGCACAGGTTGCGGTTTCATACTTGTGAATGCAACATCTGCGGGAAAGGTGTGTCCAGGTACAGCACAGATCTGCATACCCAGTCTGAAAAGGCCCTTACACTGGTTGGCATTTAGACATCTCTGTTTTGACTGCTTTTATTTTATCTTTCTACACACTTGTAAAAACCAAAAACAGAATGGTCTGGAGTGCAGATAGTGGTTCGGAGTCAGACCGGAATCAAGTAAAACACCCACATTAAATTTCATGGAATGATTTACAGAAGGACCTGAAACTGTCAGAACATGATACTATGAAGGATATTTAAATCTATTTTAAAGGATAGAAAAAAAGCCTCTAACTTTGCCCTGAAATTGTTCTTGAACCTTGGTTTTCTTTTATTGTACATAACTGGATATTATATTTATTGATTTGTAGTGTATGGAAGTTGTTTCTTGTGTCCTGATTTAATGTTATAATGTCTGCTGCCCTCACCCCTAGGAAACAGACTTTTAATCTTAATGAGGTAAAATACAAAACACATTTTTGTTTGGATCATTTAGTGGAACAAAGCACATCCTATATTCATTTTGCCAACTCCAAATCATATTAACAAAACTGAATTATTCTGTGGAAATGACACAGAATGTAGGTGTTACTGACATTACAACAAAACATTTGCATAAGAATGTAATTTCTGAGAGACGGCACCAACTGGAAATTGGCGTCGATTTTCTATTCCATTATAAGATGAGGCATAAACCGACTTTCTTTGACTGTGTGAGCACACACAGGCTTGCCCTTTGCATCATCAATCTGTATTTTGAAGAGCTCCTGAGGTTTTTTTCATCAAGGTCTTATCCACTTCAGAGGTTCAACAGATTAGCGATCCACTGGGGTGCAATGGCTTTTCAGTGCCGTGCTTTACGTCCAATTTGAAGTGTCTAAGAGCATTCTTGTCATTAGTGTTTACTCAAGACTGTTTTTTAGAGAGCCCAGACTGAGTGTGACATTAAAGACAAATAAAACCACATCAGCCGTGTTGATCTTTTCGGAGGCTCTGGAGAAACAGGCCCCAACATTTTATCTTGGCAGACAGCAGTTTCAGAGGTTATAGATAGGCCAGCCTGCCAACACTATTATTTACCAATGGAGCAGAATGTCAGGCCTCCTATATACCTCTTTGCTTTTCCCTCTGTATTGTTTGCTCCCTGCCTTTGTGAAAGGGGGCACTTTATGGGGGTGAGCGGTGAGAGAAAATATTTCTATCACGCCATCAATGGATCAATGGAGACGTGTTTACCTGTCCAGGGGCACAGTGTTCGCCCTGTAATAATGGATATTAAACAGCCTGTTGACTGAGGGCTTTTGTCCTGGTCACTTGTCAGTCCCTCAGACCAGTTTGTGAACTATAACATGGCTTTTGGGAGTTTACTTTCTTGCTTTTTCACGATCCGAAAAGACAGGTACAACAATATGTATAAAGCACTTGTTTGGATGCTCTTCTAATAAGACCGACAGATGTATCTCTTTACAGCTGAAATACACAAGACTATTAAATGATAAAGATCAATGAAGAATATTATATTTTCTGTTATGAATTCAGTAAACAGGAAATCAAGTTCTATTTAAATGTGGTTACTGTTTCTGAGCAGGAAAATAGAACATACTTATTCATTTCCAGTCACTAATCTATTCATTGCCATCTTCAGATCATTCTATCAGTGTCGGTGCTAACATTATAGGCTCGCACTTCCCCTGTAGCTCACTGGGGGTGTAAGAAAATATCGGTTCAGCAAAATATGGCGATATTTCATTTCACAAAACTGTATCGATATTAAAAAGAAGTGTATTGATGTTTTTAGGTATTTATTCAAATGCAGATATAGCAGAATTTCATTTTTTTCTTTGTTTATATTTTATTTATTATTATTTAACACTTTTATTAAAGGGTTATTTCAAGCATCAGTTTTACTGTCTAAAAGGCAGATGTTAGTTCCTTTGTTGGGATTGCACAAAAATAGTGTTATGAACATTTGAGCAGGATCTTAAACCGTAATGACTGTAAAACATAATTTAAGTTTTAACAGGAACATTTTGTGATGTAGCATCAGATCCTGTTGTGATCAAATAACAATAAGTTTAGTATTTTTGCATATTTCAGGTGTAATTCAATTCTTCAAGGAAATAATCACTTAAGAAAAAAAGAGACAAACAAAAAATTCCCTTAACAGTATCATGATGTATCGTGATCCTACTATTGTGATTTGTATCGTATCACCAGATTCCTGCCAATCCACAGCCCTATAGTTCACACCCTACCTTGGACCCTTTTGGACCATACTATTACAATGAAACCACTAGTAGACAAGTTAAAACCTGAGACTCAAACGAAGATTAGCTGTATCCTTGCATCATAATCTGAAATCTTGCGGTACGGCTCATAATATTTTTTAATCTCATAGTGACCCTATCCTTTGGCTCCCCAAATCATTTCAGTTAATTTTTGAGTCACTGTGAATGTTCTGCCCAATTGGAAGACATTCTATTATGCTGTTCCTGACATACAACACCGTTAAACATAATTCAAACCAACCAATCTCCAAAATGAAGCCAATAAAGAAGTATCTTAAAGTTGTAAGGCCACTGAAGACTACTGAGGTAGGCTCTAAAAAGCCCTTGCTCCCTTACTTCCATTGAACGCATCTGTGAAAATACTAAGAAAACATTATTTTTCCATGATTCATTGGGGTCTTGTTTGTTTCATTTATGCCTGGAACAATGTTAAACATGTTTTTTCATGAGTGCACCACAAGTTATAGTTATTAGAGTCCAATAAAAGACTGTAAACTGACTTTGTTATGCATGTAGCATTAGGTCACCTGACCCCATTGGGCTCCTGTAGTTCAGCCCATCTGTCCAAATATAGTCACTTCTGCAAAAAGCCAACATAACAGCCAGTTTGTAAATTACTTGCTTCCAAGCAGTGGTCAAAAACCAAATGGAACCAATGGGCCAACTGACAGACCATCATATAGAGATGAATGGATGCATCTAAAATAAACAATGCAACACAAAGAGAAGTGCAGGTAAAATCGACTTTGTTTATTTATGTACCAGACTGGAACAACTCTATACAAACCTGACCTTTACTAAATAGTAATTTTCTAAATCATACTTGAAATTATCTTTTTTCATCTAATCTATTTTTATATTCTGTAAATGAAGGCTTTCCTCATCACACGTAAAAATAAAATGAAAAACTGATCGGAAAGACCCAATAATAACAAAAAAGGGGTAAAATTTCCAAAACTATAACTCTGGTTAACACGGATTCATACAACAACTAAACTGTAGCCTGTGCTGACGACCGCAGCCCCTCCTTTCTCTTGTCGGACAAAAAAAGAACATGTCAGGCTGCAGAGGTTCTCAGTAATTAAACTGAAAGGGGTCATTTTCCGTACAAACTCTGAAGCCCTCGGGGTTTAAGTGGTAGGTTAGAAGGTGCTGGCCTCTGCACAAGCTCCCCGATCAATCTGACGAAGACTCGCGCAAGTTTCCAAAGGGAAAGATGGATCAGCACAGAATATATATTTAAAACAATATATAATCCTCACGGCGTATCTCCTTAGATTACAACTTTTGATTAATGTGGCAAAAGTGGTGATCAAATGATTAAGATTTCAGAAGCTGCCGATTATATCTCGCATAAACTCAACTTTACAAATGTTAAGCTGTAGGCAGAGTATTAATATGTTGCCAGAATCATGATCAATGATAGATACCTGCTGAATATTAGCATAGTCAGCTAAATCGTCCACCCCCCTCCAGTCAGACAGCCCAGAGTGAGCCATCCCTTTGTTTTTAATCTTGATTCCTCGTCTTCTCTGCAATCCAAACCGTTCTTCACTGCGTAATAACTTTTTCTCATGTGGAGCAGATTTTTCGCCAGTACCTCAATAAAAAAGAAACCTGTGGTCATTTTGGGCCACTTTAGGGAACGCAAGAGTCTAGATTTCTGGCAGTTGTAGCAAACTGGTGCGATGGGAGCAGCAGAATGAAAAGGCTGGGTTTGTTTTACATAAAGGCTGCAACCATCAGGACTCAGCAGGACGGGCAGAAAGTGGCTCTCTGGGCCCGATAAATCATGACCTGCATTCATTCATTCAGCACATTCAGACCCAGACACACATTTCTCTGCGAGCCGGCTCTGCTGACTCCTCATTTCTGCACGCTTAATATGTGACCTTATGCTAGGATTTTTAGTTTCCCTATTCAGGTGCAGAAAAAAGTGAGATGGCTGACAACAGAGCAATGAGATCCTAGTTTTTGCTTTGGCATAGATAAAGCAAGGAAAAACTTACTTTTAAAACACGTTGCTCTACATTTGGAAATTATATGTCACAAATGCAAACAGACATCTGGTGTATATTTTTCCTTTATTTTAGGTGAATGCATGGCGCTCTTTAGGTTTAATGGAATTCATAGGAGTGAGTGACAGCGGTTGAATAGGCTGGAGAAAATGGGGAGGTAAAAGGGGCATTAGGAGTAGCTAAAGAGGTGGGGGTTGGCTAAGGACTGACACCATCTTCTGCGTTTGACACAAGCACCCACACACACTCACACAGATATTCAATAAAAGGTCAAGGTACAATGATTTGAATACATTTGTGTGTGTGTGTGTGTGTGTGTGTGCACTTACGCATGTATGTATTTGAATATTATGTTCAGAAAAGCCTTTTAGCCCGGCTGAAAAGATCCGCAGTGCTAAAAAGACAAAGCTATTTTTGCTGCAAGTATTGAATATATCAAAGCAAATAAGTGTGACCTTAAAAAAAAAAAAAAGTAAAATCTATTTTTAAAGAAACACTTTTTTATACTTTACAGAGCAAGTAACTACTCAAGAGGACACTATACTGACAAATGGAGACAGGAGCCTAAATATAACAACTAGTCAGACTTTTCAGATAGGAATAAAAATTCATTAACTGTAAACAGGCAGTGACCTTAAAGGTTGGAAAATAAAGCCAACAGAGAAGAACCAAAGCCTGCTGTTTCTCTATTTGGATATATAGATATAGACTTTAATTTTACAAAGTAAGTATCTTGTAAAACTTTTGTACAGCACTATCACACACACACGCACGCACACAAAAGATTAAAATGTATAAAGTATATATGTATAAATAGCATACATACAAATGGACGTTCATACATACAAACTGCGTATTTTCCTGCATATAATACAGCAGAAGTAAACAGGTTTACAACATAATACAACTGTTTTTGTCCGTTTTGCTAATTTTCATCATAAATGTGCAGTGGTTAAGTATTTGTTCAACTCGCATATTTAAGTTGCATTACACACTAACATTATGGATAAATAAGAGCATGTCTGCTTTGAGTGACAGATGGATTATCTCTGTCCATGTCTGTTATGGAGGTTTTTCATTGATAGCTCACTTAACTGACAAAGAGCTTCTTTTCATTGAATAAAACGTTTAGTTTTTTTTGTGTTTTTCTGACTGATAGCTTGACTGTATTTGTGATAATGACACTATGGTCCAACTCTCTCCTATAATGTAAGTGTTTTATGGAGTTTATCAGTGCCATACCTTTCCCTGTCTACTGTTAAACTTAGCTATTGTGGCTAATATTAGCATTGATTTAGCATTGGGTTACATGGTGTGTTAGCTAGTATGCTAATTAGGCTGACGAGTGAAAAATAATATAATTCTACATGAAATGATAACATCATTGATTCTATACAAGGTTATTTTGAACATTTATACTGGGAAATGATTGTGCATAATGACATTAAGTAGCAGTGTGGTTAATGATCAGAAAAAAGTAAAAATTTAGTCTCAAAATTGCAACCCACAAATGAAAGAACACTAACCTACAGAAGATAATAAATAGATGAATAAATAAATAAATATGAAGAAAAAGTCAGAATTCTGAGATTAAAGTGGGAATTCTGACTTTTCCCTCAGAATAATAATAATTTAAAATGTATATTGGACTTTTTTTTTCTTTAAATATATATTTCTTTTACTTTTTTCAGTTGCCCTAATCCTCTTCTGTACTCACCACACTACTAGTTATAAGGCACAATAATTTCCCACTATAAGTGTTAGACATAGTCTTGAAAAGTATCAATAATGTTATCTTCATGTGATGTATAAGCATATTATTTTTCACTGGTCAGTGTAATTAGCATGCTAGCAAACAGATCATCTAACCCATTGCTAAATCAATGCTAAAATTTGCCCTGGTAGCTAAGTTTAATAACAAACTGGAGAAGGTATGGTACTGGTAAACTCCATAAAACACACATATTATTGGAGAGAGTTTATCAAACTTGCAACCCACAGATGAACTCACATCATGGTGGTTATGTCCACTTTATCTTAGACAATATAACTAACTGTGTCCAACAAGGACATGCGCAGGCTACTTGGACAATTCAGCGAAGACTGTAACCTGCGTTTTTTTTTAAATTTTTTTTATCATTATTGATGAAAGTTGATAAAAGCTGGTGGCAGTTAATTTCTTCTTGAGCCATGTTTACTTTCCATACAACATACGAACTAATTTTATCGTCTGACTGAAGGCAGAAGAGATTACCCCATAAAAACCACGGTTCTCTGATGGCAGTAGACATATAATACGCTCTCGTCTATCTGTGACTATGGTGAGGGATAATTATGTCCGTGCTAAAGAAATTACCTTTAAAACCTCCTCAGAAAATGAATGATGCCAATAAGCCTAAACAGAAGAATGCAGCCTTCAGAGGCTTCTGGTAGATGTGGCTTTTGAAACACTTAGAAGCAACATTTCCTTGGATGGAGCTGGTAACTATGGTTGGTTCTTAAATAAACATGTTACACCGTACGTGGAAGTGCTGAGGACTGGCAGACGTCTGGGTTCCTCACACACTAAACACACAGCAGTCTGTGATAAGCAAAGGCTTCCATTGTTATTAATTTGTTATTTCTCGTCTCTTGGGCTCCTGGCTGGATTATCATGTTGAACACACAGTCCAAATTCCACTGTAAACATTTGCAATTAATCTTCTCACCCGCTCTCCCCCCCTCGAATGACTGTTTTACATAAAGCTGATCAAATTAAGTTGTTTGCAGTGGCCAATTTCTGTTGTCACTTTGTCTGGAAAAGCCATAACGTTCATTTACTGAGGTGCATTTCTTTGTTACAGTACCTAACCATCCTCGCCATGAATTTTTATGTCTTGCGTAGCTGTGTCTCAGTCGGAGCTCTGAGAAAATGGGGGTTCACAACAGCAAACGGCCAGTGTGATTTATATTGGAGTAATCCTTTAATTGCTTCATGGCAAAATGTGTATACCATATTAAGTAATTCAATACAGCCAGTTAATGGAAAGGCAGAGAGATATCATGTTTTGCATAAAACCTCTAAAGCCAGAGCTTCACAGCATGGTCTGCCTCTCTGGTTTTGATCACAGTGACATATTAACATCCTAGGTAATCCCCTATCTATTTTGGGGCGAGGACTGAAGATGATCAGACTTTCTGTAAAGCTTAGTGCATGTCACTATACAAAACCATGGCTACAATCACATCCTGTTTTTGAAAATACCACTTCGCTGGATTAGAAAGATCATCATAAAGAACGCAACGACTTCCACAACAACAAAGCTGTGCAAACAACCAATAAATATAGAAAACTGGTGAAGTAACATGCCTCTAAGTGATTTCTAAGACGTATATTTATTTTGTTCAAATACAGCTTTGCAGGCAGTATTATAATACATTTATACTTATTATTACTGCCGAGGATGAGGCTATGTTTTCGCTATTATTTTGGTCTTTTATGTGTTTTGGGAGCCACCAGAAGAGGTGGAGCAAGGATTTTATTTTTCGCTTTTTGTGACGTTATTGGATAAGCATTTCCAGCAATGTTTAAAAGTTCAGTGTATGAGATTTAGTGGCATCTAGTGGTGAAGTTTCAGATTGCAACAACATGAAGAACTGTCAACTCGCGTAAAATAAGGCAATGTTTGAGTTTTTTTTTTTTTTTTTTTTTTTTTTTTTTTTTTTTTTTTAATTAAATATAGAGCACATATTCCCTTGCCAGGCATCTATCCCGGAACATATACACTGAACAAATTTAGTCATTTTGAAATAATTATTCATATTATGTTTACTGACATAAACTTACATAATTTCATTGTAGTGAAATGGCTGCAACTTGCACAGAACAGTGATATTAACTCAGTTAATTACCTCCGCCAAGGAGGTTATGTTTTACGGTGCATTTGTTTTTGTGACCGTCAGACTTTGTTTGTTAGCAACATAACTCAAAAAGTTATGGACAGATTTTGATGAAATTATCAGGGTATGTCCACTCTGGGTCAAGGAAGAGATGATTAAATTTTGGAGGCGTTTTGAATCACCATCTGGATCCAGGAATTTTTTAAAGGATTCCTTATCATTGTGAGATAGAGCATGGTGGCACGAGGTCAGTCACCGCCATCTAGTGGAGGAAAGTACTAACACTACCTTTAAAAAAAAAAAAAGTACAAACACTACCTTTAAAAAAAAAACCAAAAAAAAAAAACAAAAAACAAGTACAAACACTACCTTAAAAAAATTAAAAATACAAACACTACCTTGGCGGAGGTCTACGCTCTCCGAGTGCTTTTCTAGTTGGATAATACATTGACGAGTGACCAAATGAAACGGTGAATAAATTACAGATTTCTCTGAATGTAAAACTTCTTTGAAACTTTTGATTTAATGTAACTACTTAACTAATAGGTCAAGTCATTTTTAGATGTGTTAATGCCTTTAGCTATCAGTGGTGTGTTCATGTTTGCGCAGAAAAGTCCCAAAATCAAGAGGTTTTGAACTCAACGTGACATTTGTGGCACATGAGTAATATAAAACATAATATAAAGCATTATGAAGCATACATTTATTGTTTTCTGCTGTGTTTTTTGTTTCATGTATTTTTGCTTCTTCAGGGAAAAACAAGAATTTCTTTTAGGTTCTATGCTGTATCATGTAGTAACCCAAAACTAGTGCTGGATTTTATCTCTAAACTTGGCTGATAAAATGCCTGTAAAACGGTGTTGTACATATTCTATATTATATGACAATGACCAATAACAAGGCTTAACTTTTCTCATAACTCCAAGATGTTGATCATTTATCCAGATCTACCAGGTCATTTACTTTTCAACTTTCTCTCATTAAATACGTAAACCAGCTGTGTCAGACTTTACCATCATTCTAATCCATTTTCTTTGATTTTCCTTTTTCTTCACAAGGTTTGTTCGATGTTTATTTGTGTGTATTTAATTGATCTTTAATCCTCGTTTCTACCACTGCTGAACCTGTCACTACTGCTTTTCCCTATGGGACCTTGGTGGAGGTATATACTTTCAGAGTGCCCTTTTTTCACACGTCAATTAAGTGATTGATTTTATAAATACAGTTGCGATGTGATCTATCAAGATATATTGCTTTAATGTGCCAATGGATTTCTTGAGATTATTGTAATGGCACAGTACACATGGTCAAGAGTTAAAGAAGCACTGAAATGATATGTTTCCTACATTATTATTATTATTATTATTATTATTATTATTAATATTATTATATATGTTTTGAAAAATTCCTATAGCAGTCTGTCAGACTCATCTGCAGGCCCCTTGTGATGGCCTGAGGGACACTGAGAACACATGAAGACATCAAGAACCCTATTGACTAATGACTAGAGTAATATCTTTACCAAGCAGCCATTTTTTTCAGAAGATGACTGACAAAAACAAAGAAATGTACAGGCGGAGCGTCTTAAAAAGCATCTGACCTGCATCTGCATAGCACACCCTGTCATGTCATAATGAAAATTTTGACAATATTCAAAGACAACATGATGGAAAGCAGTAAACCATGAATTCTGTTTGAAGATGCGTGATGCTCTCCTGGGAGAAGGCTGTCGTAGTGGTGGACCTTTCTTTGTTAACATCATTCAGAGTGATTTAAATTGGCCTGAATGTTTTGGAATCATCAGCTCTTCAAATGTATGCGAATGCTGTGCATAATGAGCTCCAATTAAAGTGTCCTTTCTTCATTTAACACATGAAGCTCCGTTTCTTTTGCTGAATAAACTAAGAGGGAGTTAAGAATGGCTGTTTCTATTATTTTATTTGTATATGAAATATATTTTTATGCTATGGAGGAGGTGTATACCTATGTACGTTGCATTTAGAAGTGAGCATTCAAGCACAAGATAATGGCATGTTTGATCAAGCTTTTAAACACCATCAAAGAAGAAAAGGCTGACAATAGTCACAGAGCAATGGCTTGTTGACACTGTTTAACCACTAGCACATAAACCAACCATTGTCAAGGCCAACTGGCAGCCATCATCACCATGTGAAACAAGCTTAGAGCAAAGGTCCAGCCAAGCCTCCTCTTCAATGGTCCTCCCCTGGTCTCTGCAGGACTCTGGATCTAAGGCGTCGCGTCTGTGGGCAACTCTGTGCAAAAGCAGAGGTCAGTAGGGCTCCATGCAAACAAAAGGGCGCAGACGCACAGAGTGAGATTTAGAGGTCAGATGGTTTGACAGAAAGAGCTCTCTCCGTTTGTTACATGGTGTTTAATCCTCTGGGAACAGAAAAGTGTTAACGCTTAGCAAACACACAGATAAACAAAGTTAGAAGGGATTTTTATGTGGATCAAATTGTCCACTTGTTTTTCGGAATCTGGATTCAGAAAATAGGTTTATATTTCTCAAATATTCTATATTGTAGATCAAGGTTTATATTTGCAGCAACACTGTGTATGATGCTTTTTACTTATTAATTATAAAATATTCATTAATTTGCCCAAGGACTGGCTTTTAAACTACTCACGTTCTTACTATTAATGTTTTTTCTCTCTTTACTCTTTAAGCAATGGAATTACTCCCATCTTTTTAAATTAATTTGTTTTATTAATTAATTGTATCCTATTTATTTTTATCTTGGAGGGGACGGTGTGATATTTAGATTAGGTGTAATAGGTTTAGACTAGGTGTAAGACATAACTTATGATGAGGAATTCAGAATTTTGTGACTGTGTTTTGCTACTGTATGTGACTGAATGTAAATGTAGCAACGTGTAGCACTGTTGTCCAAAACAAATTTCCTGTATGGGACAATAAAGTTTACCCTGATCCTGACCTCAAACACCTGAAACATGTAAGGAGCCTTGTGTTAGCCGCCTAGCATGCCCTAGATAAATGTGTGCTTATCTAGTCAATGCTGGTTAGCTAACTACAGTCATGGAAAAAAAATCAAAAGTCATCAAAAACAGTGGATATGCAATCAAGTACCAGCTGCTGTGTATCATGTGACTAAAACAGAAAAGAAAACATGGAATGTCTAAAAGCACTGTTTTTGGCAGGACAATACCATAACTACTGATTTTGTTTTTTATCAAGAAAACATGGAAAATGGATAAATATCCACTCTGAAATAAAACTACTAAGAGCTATTTTTGTTGTTATATTTGTCCAAACAAATTTACCTTCAGTTGTACCAGGCATTAAAATGAACAAGAAATTGAAGAAAACAAGGGTGGTCTAATAATTTTTTCTGTGACGGTATGTCTAAGCAGTTATCATCTACCGCACAGGAGCCAAATCCGGCCCCTGACATTAATTTGTGAAATGCAAAAATCACACTGAAGATATGGACAATCAAGGATGTTCAAATCATTTTAAGTCAATTCAATCTAAAGTGGATCAGACCAGCAAAATACAATCACAGTAACCTATAAATAATGAAAACTGCAAATTTTTCTCTGTTTTACTCTTAAAAAAAAAGTTACATTACACAAAAATGTTTACATTTACAGACTAGCCTTTTACAAAATAATGTGAATAACTTGAAATCTCAAATCATCATTCATTCATTCATTCATTCATTCATCTTCTATACCCGCTTTATCCTCACTCGGGTCACGGGGGTCGCATGGGCGAAGGCGGGGTACCCCCTGGACAAGTCGCCAGTTCATCACAGGGCTGACATGTAGAGACAAACAATCATTCTCACATTCACACCTATGGGCAATTTAGATTAGCCCATTAACCTATCAGTGTATGTCTTTGGATTGTGGGAGGAAA
>JAQQZY010000016.1:21422052-21434953 GCA_030068375.1 Ostorhinchus rueppellii | reverse complement strand
TGAACTGGCGACTTGTCCAGGGTGTACCCCGCCTTCACCCTTAAGTAGCTGGGATAGGCTCCATGTGACCCCTGTGAGGATAAAGCAGGTATAGGAAATGAATGAATATTTGTACTACTTCAGTAACACCTCATAGTCTATGTTAAAGCGATATACTATCAAGCTTACAGCTAATGAACCATTCATAGCAAATCAAAGTTGAATAGTGCACTTCTTCTGCTAATTCTAATATGAATTTAATCTGGCACCATTTATAGATGTAGTATTATTCTGAAGACATCCACAGCCGTATTCATGTTGGAGACTGCCTGTGTTGCACTGGGAGATGATCATTTCTTGAGGTTCTTTTCCAAGTATAAAGGGTTCGGTCACTAATTTCTGTATGGAGAATTCACATCAAATTTTCATAAAGATCATCATATTTTCTGCAAAGATTCTTGTGGGAACTCCAGGGTTATTCAGCTTCCTCTACAGTGGCAATAATGTGCATCATTAGCGGATTTGAAATGGGAGTGATGTCAACAAATGACCGGTCACATGACAACATATCACCATAAACATGCATATTTATACAACTGTAAAGAAATCTTGGGTGAAGGCTTAACTCTGCTGTACAACATAGTTAGCAGGATATCTTCATGACCTAATTATAACTTTGGCTCATTTTTAGAATTTTAATAAAATGGAAATAGTACAAATTGCTCCTTTAATATCGGAGAGCCGTGTTTTTGGAAATATAAAATCGCAGGGTTGTGAATTCTGAAGGACATGTCAGGAGTATTCTGGAAGGATATTTGCATAACATATGCTACCCAGTTTGTGTAAAGTGAAGATAAGGGCACAGAAATTCCCATTAACCTGTGGCTGTTACAGTGACCTCAAACTCAGGTCAAGATGACCCCCCGAGGAGTCAATAAATCACGATGTCACCTCTGCTGCCCAATCCCCCTCTGCTATCACTAACTTTCAGTGTCCTTAGCGTTCTCTTACTTCCCCCTGCTCCTTCCCTGACCCTGCGTCCAAACAAACTGCCTGTCAGCGCCGTGGCGACAGGTACGACAGCTCCGGCTCAAAGTGTGGAGTGATCTTCCCCCCAAAAAGTAACTCTCTCTCTCTCCCTCGTGCTGGAAATTGTGTCTCCTGTGATCTCTCTCTGTCTCCTTCCTCAGCCCTCTCACTACTATCTCACAAAAATAACTCCAGCAGTACTTTTCATGTCTTGTCTTTTCTCTAAGTCATAGTTGAGCCGTGAAAATATGTAATTACAACATGTACACTAAGCTATTTGAAGATGGAATTTGCTTTAGTCTACATCCAAATTCCACGTGAGAGTTCTTCAACAAAGGAAGACCAGTATAAATTTCAGTCGACGGTATCAGAGTCTTTATTTAAGTCTTAGTTACATCCAATTTTCCAGGAGCTTTAATTTAACCTTACAGGATCATTGTTGGACATACATCTCTGAATCTTGTGGTATTATCTACCATTTGCTAACTTTAATACCTTGCTGGGATTGCTCTGTATTAGGGCTTATTTTATGTCTGACTTGAAGATTTGGAGTCCCTTTTATGTACAATTCATTACTTTAATACGGAAGACTCATTGGGGTCATCTTGGAATGAATGTAGCCATCAGTTTACATTTTTAGTCATCATTAGATGAATAAATATCAATGAGATTACCTCATAAGCCCCCCCTCGCCAACGCGACCCCACCACTACCGTGTCTACACAGACATGGAGGAAGTATTAAAGGGCTATTTCAGTTAGCGTGTAAAATCCTAGTTGTGAAATAGCTTCCATTTGGTTGAATAATCCAAGATCTTTTTCATGTAGCGAGCGCTTTTCCCGTCGTAAGCGAAACACGGGCTGGATAATAGTAAAGAGGAAGGCCAACAGACAGTGGAATCTGCTTTCAATGACCTTAAATACCTTATCTGCACCTTTGAAGCCAGGGCGAGGTGATTGGCAGGTCAATTTGTGATAGTATCGGTCGATGTACTTGGCACTCTTAATGCTCTTTGCTACAGATAAGTCTGCTTAATATGAAAACTGTCATAATTCATCCGCCTTTTCAGCAATATACATTTTCTCGTGGAATCATCAATCCGGTCACCTGTCAGAAAAGACGTGTCAGGATTTCCATTCTCCCATCCGCCCTTCTGTGATTTCACTTTATGGAGATTATCCCACACTATGAAGCAGTTAGGATTATTCCTCTGGTCTGAGGAATCAAAGTTAGTTTTTTCTTCACCGCCTGTAACAGAGATAGGAAGAGCGAGCAAGTGAGGCGAGATGTCGGGCCACGCACTGTGTATGTTTTCAACGTGTCCAGTTTCCTTGTCAAAACCATCACAGTCCCATCCCCTCTCAGCCGGCAGTTTCCTGTGTAAATTAACTGACTCAGTTGGTGAACTAGATTCCAATTTTGAAGCAAAGTAGAGTGTGCAAATTACCCATGTTTTTTAATTAAGTCCAGTGCACAGTGCGAAGGCAGAGGGGCCATTGTTCCGGATGGGGCAGGTGCAAATTTATTCTCTGGGGAAGCGCTGCGATGTCCGTCCTCCAGCCGAGTACCGTCCTCGGCCTAATCAGTCCCCAGCTTGAAAAATGTCCACGATTTGGCACCCTCTCGCTGGGAGACACTGCTGTGAGTGGTCAGAAATTATTCATTACTTGAGGGCCTCATTTGTAACATTTCCATTAAAAGTTGCCACCATGCAGAAAGACTTAACATTTGAATTTTGATAATTATAGTCGCTAGACAAACACATCAGCCCATTTTGTGTTTCTGTGTGAACACTGTGAAACCAGTCCTGTACTAGAAAGAAATATTCTTAAAAAACCCCCCCCAAAAAACAGAGGGAATAAATTGATATTTGTAAATTACACCTATAACAGTCTTATTCTTAACTGTGATAGTGGTCTGATTCTATAATCAACGCTGAAAAAATCCAAATCTTAGTGTTTTTTTTTTCTCATTTCTAGTCCAAATATCTCATCACACTTAAAATAAGACATCATTACCTAAAGAGTAACTTTTCAGTGAGATATAAGAACTTATTTTTAGACAATAGATCCTGAAAATCTTATTTCAAGAAATCTTAACAAGATAATTTTCACTTGTTCAATTGGCAGATTTTTTTTTTGTGCTTGAATTCCGCAAAAAAATGTTGAATTAAGTTAAAAAAATAAAAAAAATAAAAATCTGCCAATAGAACAAGTAAAAATGATCTAGATAAGATTTTCCAGATCTATTGTCTCAAAATACATTCTTATATCTGACAGAAAAGTTACTCTTTAGGTGATTTTCTTATTTTAAGTGTGATCAGATATTTTCATTAGAAATGAGAAAAATACACTTGGTAAGATCTGGATTTTTGCATTGAAGAAATTAACCCTAGCAGGGATATTCAACAAACCATTACCTCAGCTTGTTCCTAGTTAAATCTAACATACTATCTTGAATATTTTGAGATGAAGTTGGATATATTTACTTAAGATGACACTGCTTTTCAAAGGCTTTTTTGATTTCCCTGAAACGAGGCTGTTTTACTGTCCTTGAATCCCTTTTTAAGTAATGAAGGCTTTTAAGGTGGCATCTTTTGCGGAACCCTTGATCCATGCATTTTGCTGCAGGTACATGATGCTTTGGAACCAGAAGGACTTTTAAAAATAAATACACAAAATAAAATATGTTCACTTCTTCTCATGAAATGATTGTGACTGTGTGTGATTTATTCATGATAGATAAAGTGTAACTGGAACTCTGTATGTAATCTTTACATCTGATCAGAGGTGATTACTGAAGTGTGTATAAACCGGAATAAAAAGAGGAATGTGTCTGAAAAAAATTATTCCAATTTATGGGCAAATAAAAAGGTGATGTATTTTTTCTTCATCCGCAATGAAATATGTGTATGTATTCATAAATCATTGTGTTTGATGACATGTAACAAACATAATGGTAATGTTTTGCTACAAATATGGTAGCAAATAGGGTTTAAACTTAGAAAAATAATACAATGAAAGATAAAAGTGGTTTAGTTATGGAATTGTTTTATATATTAATTAGTACATTGAGTCGTTTTAATTGCATATTTGTGGATTTTATTTTATTTTTTTGTATTAATAAACCCCTGATATCTACCTTTATAAAAATGAAGTGCTTTCAATGTGTACACCTAAACAAGCAAACAAAACTAAACACTAGACATAAACCCAACCCAACCGTCAATGTGTCAACCTAACAATCTAATCTGCAAAGAAGGTGCAGATTTGTCCAGGAGCAACATTTTTTGCTTCTTTGAAATAACATTGACAAAATTGAATTATTATTTTGAAACTAAGCATAAACTTACAAGTTAGATACATATGAACGTAATCTCTGTGAGACTCAGCGGATTCATTTGTCAGAGCGAATTAACTAAAATAAAGACTAAAAAATGATATGAGAGAGAGAAGATATTTTTTCGAACACTAAATAATGAAGCTCAACATCAAATTCCGAAGTGAGTTTGAAATGTGAAAAAAGGCAGATTCTGTTTTGGGTGACGAGGACAATTGTGCCTTCTCTTCGGGTTGCTCTCGTTCCTCTGTGGGGGCTTGAATCAGAAGACCAGCCGCAGATAATGAGCTGTCTTTAATCATGGGAGACGCTACTTTGAGGTGCTTTGCATCATATTTGCCGAGAAGAGTGAGGGGGGGGGTCTAATTACTGTACTACAGAAAAATCCCACAGCTTCCTGTCCATCGGAACTGATGCGGAGTCCTAACCAACCCTGACAGGAAGTGACAACAAAGACCATCTCTGTTCTGAAATGGTACCGATGCTGCAAAACAAAGAAAAGTAAAAGACAACAAAACTGAAGACATTTATGATTCCAGGATTTAGATTAATGAACCTCCATCTATATCAGTCTTGAAGCACCATTTTTCTTTGGAAATATAGCTGATAAAATTCAATACACTGCATACAGTTGACAGCATATAATGTATACTTTATTGATGTTTAAAAATGCAATTCTTGACAGCTTTGTGAATATTTCCAATGCATATCAGCGATACACCCCTTTCTACTGACAGAATAAAGATGAAACGGTGTACATCAAAATAGAAACGCATCAGAGTGTGAGCTGACTTTGTCTCAAACCGGGTTTGGAGTAAAATTGACAGAACAGGTTTCTTGTCAGATAAATAAAGAAATAAATAAAAGAAGCAGCTATTCCGTTCCTGGGTTACTGGCGAAAGTGAGTTTCTTAAACACTAATTGCAAATGACACATGAAGACATTTTAAGAAATGAAACTCCCGTCAAATCTGCCAAAATTAGTTGGAGAAAATCCGAATTTTCATCAGGTCGCGCAGATATACACATTTGTATAAAAATAATCTTGATGGCAGAATCTACTTAGCTCCTCACCACCATGTACATTCCATTAAACTAAAATAGCTGCCCGAGATAAGTCCTCCAATCCCTCCACTATTTCATCCTTGTCCACATCCATAAGCAGCAAAAAAGATTTGTCCCACAGCCCTCTGTGATCATTTGCATCTAAAACGATATTCGACATTTGTTATTCCATCAATCAATACCATCTCTTCCATTCTGTGTGTGCATAATCTCAAAGCCTGCATGCAAAACGCTTAACAATAACAGGTATGTTATACAAGAAGCCATATATCATCCCTGGACACATTTACATCCTGTTAACAATTTCTCAGGGCAGATTAGAGGGCGCTGAGACAGCAGCCTAGATCCCATGAGAGGTGGGCTTTGGGAACTGATAAGGCCAGCCATAGGAAGGCAGGATTAATACATATGACCAGGACACGGAGGCCCTCTGATTATTCCGGCAGAAAAACGGCCCTATCCCGTCGGCCCGTGCATGATTAAATACAGCCTGAGCGCGGAGAGGCTCAGGCGAAAGGGATGGGGAGATAACTGATTTTATTTATGCAAGCCGGCTAGCCTGGCAGATCATGTCTAAGGATTGTTCACACTACAGGGGTGAGGGATCGCACCGGGGGAGCACGTCTCCGATCACACACAGGACTGCTCCAACTGTCACTTTTCCACCTCCCCTGGAATATAGATCAAGCACACCCCAAATATTTCATGTTGTTGTTGGCCAAAGATTAAAAAAAAAAAAAAAAAACAACTGTCTGAAGCCAACTCTAGAAAATATTTATATATAGTCACGAACTTCTATCTTGTCTCTCTATGCATGGAATGATCACAATGTTTTGGTTTAAGAGTATACATTAAGGTGCGTACAATAGGCTAATTATCAAATAGTTGCTAATTAGCAGCAGTCGTATATTAGTCATTGTGAAACCCTTATTAAAGTCTTTTTCTGTGTGAATGCTCTACATCACTGGTGTCAAACATGCGGTCCGTGGGCCAAAAGTGGCTCACAGCAGGGTCCACTCTGGCCCTTTGGATACATTTGCAAAATACAAAAATTACACTGAAGCTACTAACAATTAAAGGTGTCACATACTGATCAATTCAACCCCCAGTGGGTCAGACCAGTGAAATACCATCATAAGAACCTGTAAATAAGGTTTTTAGATGTTTTTTCTCATTACTGTGTGTCTGTTTTAAAGTACATGTTGTATTTATTCTTATTTTATTCCTTTTTACTATGTCTTGCATTTGAATCTGCAGATTTATACAGCATTTTGTGTTTTAAATATGCTATATAAATAAACTTAACCTTGACGACTACAATTTTTTTCTCTTTGTGTTTTGTATTTGCAGATACACTGTGGTCTGTAAAGTATAATATACATGTGTAAATGTTAAAATGAGGCGTGATACTGTCAAAATTGCACTTATTTTTCTTAAGAGACTTTTAAGAGGCTTATTCACATTTGTAAGGAAGCTTTTGTAAACATTTCCATGTAATTTGACTTTTTTCACTGTTATTATTCCACTAGTCCCGCCCATTTGACATTATATTGGGCTAAATGTGGACCCTGAACTAAAATGAGTTTGACACGCCTGCTCTACATAATCTAAAGTTTTCTAAGTCAGAGTGGTTCAATTTAATCATTTCCATGTAAAACATGTGTTGAAATGTAGGTTTTGTGCTGGAGGCCAGTTTTTTTTTTTTTTATGGGTATTAGCATCTGTGTTGCTAAGCTAATGACTTGAATGTGATTAGAGCCAATACACTGACTTATGCCCAGAGCACTCAGGTCAGGTTTTCTGCTGAAAACCCTTTTCTCACGTCTGTTTTTTTCCAATATTTTAAATGACCTGCTCCCATAAACTTGTAAGGACACACACAAATGTTACATATTGTACCTTTAAGAGACAAGCCAGTGCGTGGCAAACTGTTGTTGATATCTCTGCAATATAATAATATGTTTGACCTAATGTCACCTTAACTTTGCTAAAAATGGAATGACTAACTCATAATAAATAACCAGCTTCCTGCTATTTGAACCTTTAACTACTAGTTTTCCTTCATTAACCTCATAATTAGGCTACTACTTCATATTAATACGGCATAGGAAGTCAATGCAGTGACTTCATGAAATATAATTTACCACAATAATAGTCATTTATTCTTAATATACATGGTTACAAGTTTCAAAAGTGTTAATGGTATCAAACCTAGAAAATGTTTCACATTCTGAAGTGAGGTCTTGCTCATTATGTGGAGTTCTGTGTTTTGTTATTTAGGAATAAAATGTATATTAAATGCTACCAAAGTAAATGGCTGCCACCTCACAGGGTCCATACAGAAACAAAGCAGATTAAAGTTTGCTTTAGAACGCTGCATAAAGAGCTGAAATGATCTTAACACGAAAGCAAATAAACAATTTGATTAAAACTGTTTAGGGGTACACCAATGTAGTGGCTGAGCAAGATATCGGGCTGATATATTGATTTTTTTTTTTTCTTTTATTATTATTATTATTTTTTTTAATATCAGCTATCGGCCTTAATGTTTTTTGGAAGTCTGTATTTGATCAATAGTAAAAATGTTATGAGATGTTTGATCAGGCACCTGTGTGGGCAGCACTAGAAGTTCAGTAAATGTTAAAGTACAATGTGCACGTGTATTAGTAATTTATATCGCTGCATAAAAATCTTAATTATCTAAGTCTTTCAATTTTATTTTACGGTCAATGTGCACAAAAACTTTTTAAATCTACCTGGAAAATTGGCTGTAGGTATCAGCCTTCATCCGACCAAATTTTGAAAAATCAGCATCAGCCCATGTCGGTCGACCTCTAAAAAGTGGCTCATATGTGGACCTCACCACACTGTTAGTTACATTATAATGTCAAGAACACTCGAAGTCCTTGGACCAGGATTCATGAACTCTGGAGAGAATTCCTCCTCCACTGTCTCTGTCTTTAACTCTCTTAATTCTTCTCCAAACTTATTTAAGCCTCTAATGTACAAGTGCATACACAAATTCTTTTCCCAGAGTAAGAAGTCTCACCGGCTACATCCTTGACGAAAACTTCACCAAGTTTTAGCGGTAATTGTTCTTCACATTAGATTCTGTACAGAAGACTTTGTTGGAATGAGGATTACCTAATTAACTTCTTCAAAAACATGTACTCATTATAGATTGAATTCCTTTTGGTATTTAGAGGGTGTTTAATTAATTAATTGTGTTAATGACCCATTAATGGTGGTGCACGAGGAATTCTAATGAGCCACCTTAATTAAATATTATCTCACTGTTTAATCAATGCATTTAATTATTCACATGATATTTTCGGTGGAATCAATTTGCTCCTGGGTCGCAGCAGCAAAATGCTGATTGTGTGCTCCCTCACTGATTCATCACAGAATTGGTCATTTAGTTCAAAATCCTCTTTTAATCATGGGGAATAGAGGCTATTTGGCTCAGATCCATACATTTTTGTGTGAGAGAGTAATTCTGATCATTTTGATATCAATTTTAATTGACCCCAGGTCACATTTTACATCTGTTTGAGAGACGTGTTTTAATTAGAGATATGAGATGTTGCAATTACATTGCCATAGTTGCAGTTTGCTCCTAGCCATTAGTGAAGATAAATGGTAGGATTCCATATATTTTCATATATTAATGGACATCCTATTGGTAATTTCCTCATTGTACAGCATGCAATGTTAGGTTAACGACAGCCAAATACATTACTTTTTGTATTTCTGAGACCTCAACACATTTTAGCTCTACCCTGTAAAAGCTTTATGCTACTTCACAGATAAGGCCAGGGCATATTCAAGGCTTATTACTGTACATCATCGAAGACAAATGTAAAACTAGCAGTGAATCAACAATGAACTAAATCATTTAACTAAATAGAGAATTTAAATGACAGTTTTAACAAACATGAAAATTAAATTAAACTAAATGAAAATGCTGTATACCATTAAAAAAAAAAAAATAGACATCGACTGCTAAAGTGATTTAGATGATATAAAGATTCCCTTTTGATTAAGAGGGAAATTCAGAAATGACAACAAAAAAGCGGCTGTGCAAAGAATGTGGCTATAAATAAATAATGGTTTTGTGAATCATTTAATGTCATGGATTCTTTCATCATATTCATCAAGATTTCCCTTATGACACCAAAGAATAACTAACAGTAAAACAAATATACACAACCACAACTGAACTAAAACATGTTCTCAAAGCTAAACTGAACATACTTATGTAGACATAGTTAACCAAAACTCACTGGAAATCAAACAACAAACGCTAATAACTAAATAAAAAGTAATGACGGTCTTCAAACTACATGAACTTTTCATGGTGTATTCTTCCACTCTTTGCATGGATGTTCCCACATGTTCACAACAATACGTAATGTCAAAGCAGAAACACATCTGTGAAAAAGAATGCTAAACTAGGAACGTAGCCATGTCATCACCAAGCCTCTGTGGTTGTTTTTAATTATGGACATATCAGTGAGTCCATGAACCTCTGCTCTTCCTTTCTCTCCCCTCCTCCCCTGCTTCTTTACAGCAAACTGGAAGACCTCAGTCATCATCCTCGTTTTAGCTCAAATTTGGTAGGATCAAAGGTGGCCAGCTGGGCGGGGGTGGGGAGCAGATGGCTGCATACGCAAGGGGACCGAGAAAAAGGCCCTTCAGGTTTTAACACCTCCTCTCCCCCGGGTGCCCGGGTGGGGGGGATCCGGCTCGGGGAACCTACCTGTGCTCAGTGGCATGACCAGCAGGCTTCCACTGCACCACCCCCTGCTTCACTCACATATGGCGCCAACCATGGGGCCTTGAGCTGAGGTTCTGACCCGAGGAAAATAAACTGGGAGGGAAGGGGAAGGTAAGCCTCACTCATTAGGATGAGTGTTCAGTAATGAATCCATTCATCAAACCTACAATGAACTTTGAGTTTTGGGGAGTTTGGACATTCAGCATTGAAGGAATTTAAATAAATACAAATGATCATATGCTTTTAAAGGTTGCATTTGTCATTTTGGAATCCAAAATTATATCTGCCAGTCAACAGAGGGGGGCAGTATTTCACCTGAAAGTTGTTCACACCCAAACTGACAAAGCTGATCAACGTGTATGCTAGGCTATTAGCTTAAAAGTTCAGTATTTTTAATGCTACATTACTTTGAAGAGGGTGATATATTTTGCTTAGCTCAGTATTCAGCTATATAAACGCACAATTTTGAAAATTATATTGGACATGCCTCTTTTACATGTGTTTTTGTTGCTCATAAAAGATGTTACTTGCTGTTACCACACGGACAATATTAGCTCTGCTAATCCAATCTAGCACCAGCACTACAATCTGATATGGCTATTTCCTGTCACCAGTGCTTCTACCTAATCTACAACACTCCCATCATTTAGCATTAGCCTGCAAGCTAACTGAAGCTAATTTTTACTCTTGAGTTGACTGTAGTTAACCGTAACAAGTGAGCTAACCAGCAACTAACAGGAGAAATTACACAAAATTTAATAGATTAAAATACAGCTGATTAGCTGTTTCATCAGCTTTGTTTATAGAACATGACACAAAACTAGAAAAAAATAGGTAATTTATTCAATAAGATTTATAGTTTTAGTTCGGTATTAGGTAAAACTAAAGCAGGTAGCTGCTTTTTTGTTTGTGTAGGAATTGGATTTCAGATGTGGATTGAGTAGTGACCAGTACCAACCCAAACAACAATGCTAGGCGTTCATTTCATGTTGGATTGAAGGCATGTTGGACGTTATAGTGACTCCATACTCAACCTGATATAACTGGGCTAACTGTGCATATGGTAACTGCAGTAAAAACCGCTATCTAATACATTAACACCTCCTATGTATATTGTAAAAACTTCATACTCTTGATGAGGGTTTTAAAGTAGAAATATTCCAAATAGCCCCAGTAAAGAGCTGTTACCTTTTACCCCTGCTAACCCGCTGTTGTGGGGTCTCTATGGACCAGGCAGTGACTAGTGAGAGAGACTGCAGGTGCTGGGGCAGATTAATCCCTTGCCAAATCAGCTCCGCCTCAGTAAGCTCAAAGTTCCAGGAAAGGAGCCTGCTGGGAACATGAAGTGGTACTTGTGGTCTGGGATTATGACTTTCAGACTCTTTGGCCTTGAGAACACAAATGTAGCCTCTTGAATCGAATCTGCAGAGGGAATAAGGTCTGTTGTGGAGGGGGTTTGGAGTCATCAAGCGACCAGTGTTTTTTTGGGGATAACTATTTTTCCATAAATCCATCTTAAGTAGTCACATTCTCCCTGTGGCTAATAGGATCATGATGGGAATAATCTTTACAAATCTGACAGAAAAAAAAAGAATGTCCTGGCCTTCAACTTCTTCCTCTCGGTAAATGAACAATTTCAAGAGTCTTTCCTGTGGGACAAGGGGGAAAAAAAGACTTAATGCTGGCAGCGAGACAAAAAAGTTAGAGAAAAACAACATCATTTTCTCAAGAGGTAGATTGGTTACTGAAACTAAAGCTATGGGTTATACTGTGTCTACCAGGCAATGACTATATTAGTGTAGGTGATGCAAAAAAGAATAGCACTGGTATATGATTCAAACCTAAACTCACATTTTTTTGGGTCATGACTGCTTTCAATAGCTATACAAATAAATCACATGGATAATTGTCAGTCAAATCATCATAGTGACCCATTACTGTCCACTGAAGACTTTTGCAAATAGAACTGGTATGTTAGTTAAATGAAATGAAAGTGGTGCCGCTATAAGGCATTTGCTCCCATTCTTACTGTGTCATTCATGCTTCTTCTACATGGCCTTTCACTGAAGTCGGACACATAATAGGACCGAGCAAACCTCTTATTGTCATATCAAACTGTGACAGCACTTAGATACTGCTTTGTATCCAAGTGGGGATGCTAGGAAATGGAAAAACATGCTCAGATTTTTTTTTAGTATCAGCAGCTGGTCTCACAGAAATAATATTTGCACATAATCCTGCATTTGCTTATTTATTTATTAACAAATGACAAGCTACCCGTGTTATGTTGTGCTAAAAAAAACAGTTATGTCCCTGATTTTGTCGCAAAGATCATCTACATTGAAGGTTTTACCATTTCTCAAAGGGCAAGAGTTAGAGTTGATGACAGCTTTAAGTAATACAAGCACTTTGGCCAAGGTTAGACAATGATCATACTTTGGTTTAAGTAGAAAAGTAACAAATTATGGTGTATTTTTGATAACATATTTCTAGACGTTTTTATATTTCAGATTGACTCAAGAGGAATTTGACTTGGAATTAGATCACATCAGTCCACATTAGGGCTGAACGATTTCAAGAAAAGAGTTGTATTGCGATTTCTGTGGCAAATATTGCGATTTTGATTTCAACCACGATTTTTTTTTTTTTTAAACAAAGTTTCAGTGCAAATTAATTCAAACAATGAATTCAATAAAGCTAATGCAAGAATGAA
>JAQQZY010000016.1:21381336-21393883 GCA_030068375.1 Ostorhinchus rueppellii | reverse complement strand
TCTAAATCTATCTTGGGAGTCGTGTGTTCAGAACAAGTACAACTCATAGCGTGAAGTTCCGGATTTGACCGGAACTTTACTTATGGGGATTCTGGTGCTGCCATACACGGTAAAAGGTGCAGCATGAGAACTTTGCGCCTATTGAGCAGTGCTTTGCCTGTGATAAGGCCGAATATAGTTCCAAGTAAATATCTGCCCAGGTAATAGCCTTGTTCAATTTTGCATTATGATTGGTACTCATTCTGAACACACGGCTCCCAAGATATATTTTTGGTCACTTTTTTTGGAGGACATGGTAACTGACACCCTTGGTTTACAGCAACTGTGCTAAGCTAAAGCTAAAAGCGCTGCTCCCAAAGTAGGACAATGCCTGGATGGATTTTAACCAATTTTTTTTTTTTTTTTCACTGTTGTAACTCTGGGGGTGACCAAGACGGACTTAATTTCATGTTTGGGTGTCTTATTCCTTTAACATTTATTCCAGTTGTTTTTAACTGTACTTCAGACATTTCTGTGTAAATATGTTCACTTCCTGGTTACAGGTCATCAAATGAGTGTCTATGACTATGTTCAGACAGCAGGTCTTGATGCACAATTTGGATTTTTTTGGTGAAATCTGATTATTTTGTGTGCTCATTCATATTGCGTATTAAATGCGACTTCTATCAGTTTTGAGTATGAACTGAACGTGACCCTAAACTGACTCGCATGTGCAAAAGAGGTCCTGATGTAATACATGACCATGCAGACATTAGCTATGGAAGTAACACTCCTGGGATACAGATTGTGATGTTTGTCACATTGTAATGAGGTGAAGGTCAGATAAATGCAACCAGGCCGTTCAGACTGAAGTCGTCTTGAAAAAATATAAGATAGGTATGAGATTCAGGACCACATCTGAAAGTGGCCTGGGTTGGATTTGTACTGTTCAAACTGTCTTTAACAGACTGGATACAGGTCCCATATGGGCAAATAAATCAGAATCGGGCGACATTTGCCTGCAGTCTGAACATAGCCTATGTGGTTCTAAGAAATTTGACCAAACTGGTGGCATGATAAATTCCACTCCCTGAAGTTAATCCCAGTTGTTTTACTTTTCTTGTCCTTATGTGATTAGATGATTTTTGCAGGCTTGAGTGAGCTCCAGATGCTTTCCGGACCCCACAATGAACACAAAATACATGATTAACCTGCTACAAATGTCACAAGTAACAAACTGTAGCCCTGTTCAGTCCATTTTACCCCTGTTTTGCCTCCACCCCTGGGTTTTCCAGACAACAGTTGAACGAGTATGAAGCATAAAACCACTTGGCTGTAGCAGTGATGTTGGTAGCTATTTGATTTGTAGTCAGGAGGACGGGGTAAAAAAAAAACTTTATGCAACTTGGTATGTATTTAATACCAGAAACCTATTATTTTTCCTGTATCAACAATATAGCATCAAAAACTCTACAATGGTTTGGTGTTGTCTGTGTACAGCATTTACGTTCCCATCTTGGAAATATTTTTCATTGTTTTTTTTTTTTAATTATTATTATTCTGTGCACTGCCCTGCAGATAAGGACTACCCAGCAGTATATCAATGATTTTAACTTCTCCCATCTTAATTGCTGCAGAGAATGCAGAAAATGTTATATTACTATGTGCTATACAGAAGCTATATTATGTCCAAAGGATATGTTACTCTGTATACTTGTGTTTTACTGGAAATACTTTACTATGGGTTATTTAATAGAGAGCGATACAGTGAGAAATGATAACTTTTATGATACTAAAAAGTTAAAACATGAGCCAAGAAGATACATTAAGTGCTGAAAAACACCATAGAACTAAATGAAACTGAGTGCAGCAGGAAAACAAAAAGGTAGATTAAAATAACCTGGATGTTGGGTACAGGACTGTGGCTTAATTAATCTTCATTCCAATTGCGTGGATCTATGTGGAAATGGAACATGGAGGTTCTGGGAAACAATGATATATAGGCCACCACTTCCCTTTAGTTTTCCCTGGCCATTATAAGTTTACAATATAACTTGGCGTTGCTCCATAACTTCATCAACACAAAAAAGTCTGTTTGTCTGTTGTGTCCGATATTACCTGATCTGCAGCGGAAGTGTATGTACGCAAGGGAAAAAAACAACAGTTTGCAGTGAAATTAAGGGCATTTTATTAGTAAATATAAGAGGGAATCAGCATGTTGTCACAAATAATTCATTGTTTCTTGTTCTGTTGTATTTGTATTGTAATTTAGCTGATCTGGGAACTCATTATACTGCTATGATTGAGTTTGTATGTTGTCTTGTCTTTACAGCTGTTGATGGTTTTTAAGAGTTCAGTGAAGGGCATGCAATGCAAATTAACTGGCATTACTAGTCGTTATAAACACTTGATTCATAAAAATGAAAAAAAAAATACACAAGGTAGCATAACATATAGTAACATATTGTAATGTAGAATAACATAGCATAGTTTAGCGTGACAATGTATTGTAATATAGCATCGCATAATGTAACGTTACGTAACAGCATAGCATAGCATAACAACATAGCATTGTATAGCAAAGCATAACATAGCATAACAGCATAGCATAACCAAGCATAGTATAGCATAGCATAGCATAACATTGCATAACATAGCATAACATCTTTACCATTGTATAGTCGCCTATAAAACAAAATTGTAACTTGTCAACTCCTGAAAAGTACATTGAATTAGCAACAAGGATAAATAGATAAGTTAAGAATCTTTATTTGTCAGTATGTACTTTATATGCGACGCACACTTCCCTGCATGATTAGCTAGTCATGGGTTCATACCCATGACTAGCTAATCATGCAGGAACACACCACACACTGCAGACTAAGAGCAGTGAGCTGCCATGTCTGGTGCCCAGGGAGTGAATGTGGGGGTTAAGTGCCTTGCTCAAGGGCATATCAGCCAACAGTTTCTCAATCCAGGTGATTGAACCTTTACCTTTCCGTCACGAGTGATTTCCCCAAACTTCCAGGCCACATCTAGATTGAATTTACTGTCAAATATCAGATAATTAGCTGAGCAGGAATAAATACACTTTGGTTTAATTTAACATTGTTGCAGTATTTTTACTTTGTCGATGCCTCTTCGATGAATGGCTTCACCTCAGGTTGAGCAGTTAGCTTTATCCAACCAGCACTAACTTAAAACATCAACCACACAGCTATGAAAACAAAGGCTGACTTTGGTCGGATGCTCGTCTCATTCCACATTGGCTCAGTTTGACAGAGGAGGGAGCGAGGTGACGTACTGACTTCCTGTGTGTGAGTGAGTGTGTACAAGTTTCTGATAGGGTGCTGATTGTTCATTTACATCCGTTCATTGCCATCCCCTGGTTTTAATTCCGCCATTAGACCATTAAAGGCGCTGCTGGCAGAGGCCCCATTACTCTGTTACTAGGGGGATGTTGGAATGAAACGGTGTTATTATATAAATATCGCTGCACTTTTGACTCCAGGAAGCTACTTCCTGAGGTGCAACCCTGAGTCATTCACAGAGCTGATTTACAGTAACCAGCCAAAGGGGTGGACGTGCTTCTCTAACACTTGATTTCACCCTTCCTTCTGCACTCCTTCCCTCCTCTGTCTCTCCTACTCGCCTTCCCACCCTTCACAGACACCCAGGTTTCTCATCTAATTTTAGGACTGGAAATCTCACTCTTTGACATGTCCTGGGGTTGATTTTCACCTCGACCACCGGCACAGCTGTCCATCCATGTGACGTCCAGAGGCGAGATGTTCTGCTTTATTAAAAAGTGTGAATATATATATATATATATATAAAGAAGAGGCAAGGGGAGTGAGACACGCACACACACAAAAAGAGCTCTGACTGTTAACATACTGTACATCTGTCCAATTTGTACATGCACAGATGCAGCCGTGCAGTAGATGGGGTTGAGGTGTGTTTGTTTGAATTATAACTGGCCGGCGTGCATATACTGTAGCCTACAAATCCATAGAAGAAAGGGCGCTGTTGTGCATCCATTCATCTGACAAACTTCTCAGGCAATTTGAGGTAAAAGACAATAACAATTTACATGACAGAGAGAGAGAGAGAGGGCGAGTGAGGAGGGGAAAAAAAAGATGCAAACTCCCTGCCAATCAAACTTGCTTTTGTGTACACCACAGCAGATAAAAAAAGAACCTGACTTTAGAATCAAAAGATAAAACAAAAGCTCCCTTGTCAAGCGTCTGTAATAGCACCGACTCTCTGGCTACTGATTATATAGAAAACAACTGCAATTACATTTCTGGGCTCGCGAGAGAGAAAAAGGCGAAGAGGCAAAAGCAGGCCCAGGAGAGATGATTAATATTCTTATTTTTATTCAGACGCAGCCAATGTACTGACAGCCACACCATCTCGCTCATCACCCAAATGCAAAGCACGGCCACTCGGAAAAAACACACACACACACACACACACACATACACACACACACACACACACACACACACACACACACACACACACACACACACAAAAGGAGTCTAAAAACACATAGATGTCCCATTCCTCTGTTTTAGTCTCACATTTGATAAGAGAGCAACAGTGGTGTTTTAATTTAAACGTGAAAATCCCAGATCTCTGAAGGAGAATGATGCTATTTCCCCCCTAGTGAGTCTTTGGAGAAATCCTCAGCTCCCCTGCGCCTCTGTAACTCCTAATTTATTTCAAGAGTGTGTGTGATTAGAAAAACCCTCCTAAATTACTGTATCGCACATAACGGTATAATTAAATTAATATTGGATGTAATAATTACTTTGTGGATTCTCATTTTTCATACACACAGCTGCTTTGTTGCCTGAACCATTAGCATTTGTCTGCCGCAATTAACAAAGGCTCTAATGAGATTTCTGCGTATGAATGTGTGTGTACGTGAGCGTGACTTTATACCACCTCGTCTGAGAGTGTGTGTGCGAGTGCTTATGCATGCAGATTCGGCTATATAAGCGGGGGTTAGCAGGCACGCACCTCACTCCTACAAATATATAACAGCTCTGCATTCTCATGACACGTTAAAAGGGTTTTGTCACTGTAGGTTTTTTATGAGCATCTTAGGACAGAGTAATTTAGCTTCAATGAGAACATGAACTTTAAGAAAAAGGTGGAAAAGTTCCCACTTTTTAATGACTAAAGGTTGAGGAATCTCTGTGGTGCCAAGAAAGGTACATTACTCTCAATCTCTACTGTAATATATTCCACTACTTGTGAAAAATAGCTACATTTGTCTAATGCATGTCATGGAACTGACTTAATTCTGAATGATGATCCTGTCCACCTATTTCATTCACATTCTCACGCTTACCAAGGACATGAGTCATTTTCTACCAACTTTAATAGTTAGAATTTTATATGCATGGTGGCTTGAACAAAGTGTTTAACACATGATGTTTGGTCTCTGGCAGGAATATTCAATTCCGATCCAGTCTGTATGCATCTAAAGTCTGCTCGCAAATATGTTTTGCTTTTACCTAATGTATGGTTGTTGGATTTTTTTTTTTTTTTTTTTTTGCTAATAGACAATTACATGTTTCTAATGAAAGTATGTTTGAAGAAATAAACGTAAGTCAATAAATAAACCTTCGCAATGGCATTTACAGACAACCCTTTCTCTGAAGTGAACTGAAATACATGATATGTATTGTATTTGATTTTGTTAATTATCTTACTCTTCAAAGCTCACCTTTCAGAGCTGCTTTGAATTCACATGCTCCTGCTATGACTGTTAAGTGAGTCTGCTTATACTTGTTTTTACTGGCTCTATACTAGGTTGTAGATTTCTGCACCTACTGACATTTTTTTATTCTGTTTTAACCAATGTCCTTTGAGTATCTTGAACAAACAAAAAATGCTATAATAATAATAATAATAATAATAATAATAATAATAATAATAATAATAAATTGCATTTATAAAGCACTTTTCGTTTAGCAGAATCTTAAAGTGCTACATAGGAAAGACAGTCCAACAATTAAAAAATAAAATACTATATCGAGATAAAAGATAAAAAGACTAAGCAAATAAAACAAAGCATCATGGTGGGTCATTAAAAAGCCAGTCTAAACAGAAATGTTTTCCATCCCTTTTTATCATTATCATCATCATTGTTGTCATTATTAACAAAATTCTAAACAAATGTTGATTTTTAAAGGTAAATATAAATCATTCACAAACAGATGCCATTAACTGACACATCTTATATTTGAGTTTATCTGATACAGAAACAATAAGCAAAGATGCAATAAGAAAATATATTTAACCACTAGCTAAATTCACTGCAAAATAAAATAAAACAGGTTACCGATTGATTATTTAGAAGTAAATATTACATAGTCCTTGTAGTCGTATTAATAGTCCAGTTTAGTTGTCCTGTTTCTTGGCTAATGTGTTGTACAGACTAATTATGATGTGAAGTGAAATGGCTCAGTTTGTTTCAGTATTTACTCCAAACTGTGATCTTTTCCTAACCTGAACGAAATGACTGTTATCACTTAAACTGAAAAACTTAGAGGAGTTAAGATGCAAACTCTGGTCTCAGGTAGATTTGAATTTTATTTATTTATTTTCCTTTTTCTTCTATATCTACCATACAGTATGTGCAGAATAATTCCGTAATAATCACACGTTGAAAAACGAAATTTAAGGTGCAGATTTTGGTTTTTTTGTCTAATTTAGTTGGGTGTAAACAACAATTCTATACCTATGGTGTCAATTTGAAACAGTCTCAACTACAGCATTCCCTCATTTTACTAACAAATATGTGGTAACCTGATTTGGCTCTTTTGAAAAGAGTTAAATAGAAAATAATTTCAAAAGAGCTAAACCAGTTAAACCGAGAAGAACATAAGGAGTGCATCCTTGGAATAATCCTGCCATTGGGTGACTATTTCAACTCCCTTCTGATACTGTGTGACTCTTTTCTAGTTCCAGTTCCAAGAAACTGCAGCTACACATTAAAAATAGCAAGATTAGACACATATGCCATTTTCTTTCACCGTATGATGCATGTCCCACTCATACCAAATTGATACTTTTCCCTATGTTTTGGGCGTCTTGTCCCATGTAAACAGTGTTTCAGGTCAGAGAAATGAAAAGATTAAACTAGAGAAGCACTCGGAGAGCGCAGACCTCCGCCAAGGCAGTGTTTGTACTTTCATCCACTCGATGGCGCTGAATGTACAGATCACCACCAAAATCTAATCATCTGTAGGATACCCCATTTCTGACAATCTGTGAAAATTTCATGAAAATCCTTCCATAACTTTTTGAGTTATCTTGCTAACAGACAGACAGCTGATGAAAACATAACCTCCTTGGCAGAGGTAATAACGCTGCCTGTCCAACCCTAATTGTTGCACGTCTATTGCTGGTTTGTGAAATGAACATATGCTTGACACATCAAATATGAGTCAAAATTGTATAAATCAGTGCATGACCTGCATTAGTAAGGTTGCACCAATCTGATATTAGGATCTGATATCACCCCTGATATCAATATTTTAGCTGGATTGGGGATCGGTAAAAGCAACTAAATCCGTAAGTCCAATCCTTTCCCTTTAAACGTTTCCAACACACTCTACATGCGTGCTGACTATAATTCTAAAAGTAACACGACATGCATGTGGTGGGTTATACAGCTCTATAGATAAAGCTGTGAGAAAGTGAAAGTGAGCTCCCCTTACTTTATCATTAGTCACTTTTCCATTGACCCTCAAATATCACAAATATAACTTGCACATTAAAATTCACTTAATGGAAAAACAACAATTTCGCCCAAAATCTCGTTTTTCAATTAAAAGTTTTTACGCTGGCAAGAAGTGTTTTTTTTTTTTTTTTGTGGGTTTTTTTTTGGGGGGGGCGTTGTGAAATTGGTATATTACACAAAACTGCAATGGAAAGACCTTTGTTCACAAATAGTCATGTGAATAAAAAACCTGGATGTGTGAATGGAATTTACAAGCGAGAAAGAAGAGATTCTAAAAGAAGCATGGTATGTGAGGACACACCAGGAAACCAAATATTTGTTTTAAATTTAGTACAGATTAGAGGGGTAATGTATAATAATAATGAATATATCTGTAAATAAACGCGATATTTACATTTCTCGCTATATTTATGGAATGACTTCTTGTGTCATCTTGCAAAATAAACAAATCATTGCATTAGTGCGTAATGATAGTTTTTCCATTAAAGCACAGTTACGCTCCAGGCTAGGGGTACAAGAGCGCAACATAAAGTGGCTCTCCTCCTTCTTCTGGCCACCAAAAACAAAGGGTCTCACAATTACAATTTGGTTCCAAAATACTCATTTATTTTTCTAACAAAAGGTGTCAGGGAGGGAATAACAAAAAAACTAACAAAATGGCTCTTATACAGAATATCACCTTATCTAATAAACGTAAATACAATTTCTAAACTTCCTAACCAAAAAACATGAGAAAACTGTGAAAAAAAATGGCTTCCCTCCCCTACAGCAAAATAGACTAAATACAAAAACCAAAGCTTCAATACTCTAAATACACTATTTACAAAGATCCAAAAGTCAGCTAACAGTCATTCACTAATTCCAAACACTTCACACACAGACCCAGCTGGCAGCATGGAGAAGGGGGAAGAGAAAGAGCTCCAGCAGCTTCCTCCTTAAAAACCCTCAGCAGCCAGTGGTCTTCTGCCTCCTGGAACACAGGAAATGAAACACACAGAGGGCACAAGACACTATCCTGTGTCCAGGTGGCTACACAACAATATTCAACACAATATAAATGACCGAGGGTCATAACAGCACTTATGTTATTTTGATATTTACTAAGTATTGGTAAAGTTTTTCCCAAAAGCCTAATGGAAAAGTGACTGACTACCCCCTGAAAACGAATTTCCGACTGAATTGAGGTCCGTGCGCGCGTGTGTGTGTGTGTGTGTGTGTGTGTGGTGGTGGTGGGGGGTGTATGTGCGATGTACAATTGTAGTCGCTAACACACTCGTACACATAAACACACAAGAATGTCACTCACAACCCTTCCCCCATGTGCTCATGCCCCCCCGGTTGAGAACCTCTACGTTAAATAAACAATGATATCGGATTGGTATCAGATATCAACTGATACACAAGGCCCCAGCATCAATATCGGCATCAGAAGTGAACAGTCGGATCAGTGCGTCCCTATGCAGGAGATCCCATCCAGCACAGACACGTGTTGGTGTTTTTGTGAAAACTACATTAAATGAAGAATACACGTCAACAGGCTGAACCGGCTCTGGAAGGGGAACTTTCTGTTGCTGTTTAACGTCATAATAAACTGAGTCTCTGCGTCTGTTGCGTCCAATAATATCCATGCTGTCAGTGGTTTACAGTCAACCAGGAACATTAGTTTGTCTGTGTGTTTGGAGTTTGGATCTGGGAAATACCCGGATCAGTCATTTTAATACTCGCTGCCCCACATGCAACCAAAACAAGTTCTCCCTTGACACAGTTTTGCAAAGTCACTGTCGCTGCATCCAGCTCTCAGCGTCACCAAGACAAATGTGTTTCCTTTAAAGAAACGCAAACCAGCAACAATCCTGTTCTTTTTTTTTTTTTTAACATATTCAAGAATGAGAATGAACTGAATCCAGAAATGCATTAATTCCTTTCACGAGAAATGAATTTCAGTGCAACAAAATATAAAATAAAAAAGCAGATGATATTTGCAGCCAAACTTACCCCTTGTATTGTCATTCTTCCACCGTGTTTACCTGGTCACATACTGTATGATCCCTGACATTCTTGGATCTGTTCCAACGCCCTGATTCTATAAAAGTGTCACAAATTTCATCCCATTCTCCTGAGTTTTGGATCTTGTTTTTTTTTTTTTTTTTTTGTTTTGTAGTTTGAATTGTCGACTGAAATAACTGATCAACAGCAACGTTAATAAAATAATCTACATACCTGAGTTCAGAAAATGTGTTTAATTCCTATTATGATAATTATGCCTAATGTCACTAATTTGCACCATAGTTACTGTAGATGCGATATTCAAATTAACAGCCTCCACTTAATTTAGCATCTGCGTCGCGTAAACAACACAAATATTTTTTTTCTATATTTGCAAATAAATGTAGGCAATAAAGGGATAATTTATTTGCATATGAATGGGATTTCTGTGAGGCCGGGTTGCCAGTTCAAATAAGGAGTGCAACATGTTAAAATCAATTCAATTACATTCCTAACATGGCTAAATATGTGTTCGTCAATAAGTGTGACAGAGTGCTGGCAGGTTTGGGACCCGCTCAGCCCCTTGCAGTGCTCCTTGAGATAACCCCGTCTGTTTGTAATGACAACAGTGGATGTCACAGTTGTCTGGGCCGACTGGCAGGTGAACCTCTCCTTTCTTCAGACAGGACAACAGTCTCCTTCTCTTCCTCTCTCTCTCTCTTCTTCTGTCTCCTGCAGACTCACTCCTGTGCCAGTACTGTCACTGCGGATGAAAATGTCCCCTAGTTATCTGCCTGTGTAATTGCTGTCTTGTTTGGTTAGGAGATTAGAGGGCTGAAACTCTTTGTGTGGTCTTGCAGATTGAACAAACAGGCACCAGTAGGAACCCCTGTCCAAAAACCACAAGACAGACTCTTGTCTGTGTGAGGATAGTGAGCCAGATGGACTGGCGCAGGTGATAATTGCGCTGTTTGGCGTGTTGATGGGCTGCGTTAGGATTTAACAATGTTGCCTCATTTGAAAGCTATTCTGTCTGTGCTATTACAGATATGATAACTGAAGTTTCTCCAGCAAAGAAGAAGAATATTTGGACAACTCAGTGCTTCAGTCATATCTTGTAATGATTTTGATTCCTTTTACAGGAGAAGTGATTGTACAGTTCTGTTTGTAGTTTTCACAGGGCTGCTATCTGTGTCTTTTGCGTACTGTAAGGAACTGCTGCCCCTCTCCAAGTGCTGAAGTCTGATTTGGTCTTTTGTGTGCTTTCGCTAGTCAGAAGTGACAGCCTATATTTCAGCAGCCTGCACTTTTCCCTCCTGTCTCTGAGGGTGGTATCCCATCAACAGCGCAGCCTCAGACTCAACCCCGTACAATACTCCGCTCAGGTCCTCACTACTAAAGCGCATTTCCATCGCCGGGCCCTCCAGTCTCCTTTGGCCCGCGTGCTTTTATTTCCCTCTTCTTGTTGCTTTTCACTTTTTCTTTCCGCTGTCCTCCCTCCCGTGAAAAAAGTGAAGAGAACGTCAGGCTCCTCTTGTCACCGCGGCTCCAATCAGCGGGGCAAAGCTCAGGGATCATGTTTGATACTGTCAGATGGCCTGGAAAATTAAAAACCCAATTAAAGTGGCAGTCCAGAGGTCAGCTCTTCTGCATATCAAAAGCTCTCCTCTGGCTATTCTGCGCAAATTATATCCGTTAACAGCTCACTTTGCTTAGGCTGCAACAGCACAGCACTTAGGGAGTAATAAGTGCTTTCCCCTCTCTCTCTCGGTTCCATTTCAATTGTAAACCTCAGCTCCGCCAGAGGAAGCAGAGACACACAAATCACACACCAAATAAGTTTTTTGTTGTTTCTCGTTTTCAGCACAGACACCGTTTACAGCCGAAGCTCTGGGGATGCAACTTTTTCAAAAGCATGATTTGAAATAAAATAGCTTTCACATTGTAATGTTATCTAACAAATGAGAATCACTCCAAAACGGTTTATTTGCACAATATGAAATCAGACAATGACATTTAAATATACAAGAAATGAAGTATTGTCAGAAAATCCCGCATAACGCTCTTTACTCAACATCAGAATGTATTGATCATATTAATATTTCAGTGCCTCGGGGCCTCCATCAAGAGTCTGTCATTTAAATTGTGATGCCGGGCATGAAGTTAATGATGATGATGATGATGATTGTGATGGTACTGTGTCAGTCCATTTCATACAATACATGCTGAAATATTTCTTCCATCTCAACGACTGCATTTACAACATTGAAAAAGAAAATAACATGAAGCAAGAAACAGAAGCTGGTGTCGAGCCCAGGTCACCAGCAGAGGAGCCTGGTTAAAATATGTGAGCAGATTTTTATGCATTTGTTCTTAAAAAGGATGTTGCAGTTGTGGATATCACTTATTGACACTGGTCACTGTTGTGGAAAAATTCTAGTCCTCTAATATAATCAAATTAATAATATAATCAAGAAATAAGATGATCAGTGTCTTTCTAAATGGTTTAATGTGGATCCACAGATACAAGTCCCACAGAGGTGACAAGCAGTCTGATGGGAGAGTACAAAGACATAAGTAACAAACTTCTTTCTTATACCCCTCTGAATTACCAGTGAGACAGTTTGAGATGAGGCACTTTTCCATCTCCCACAAAACATGGTGATCTTAGTCTACTGTGGCCTTAGCATTGTCTAACCTAAGCTCAACTATTCTTTAAATGTGACACAGAATATATGCAGAACATTCATTCATTCATTTTCTTCCGCTTATCCGGGGCCGGGTCGCGGGGGCAACAGTCTAAGCAGGGATGCCCAGACT
>JAQQZY010000016.1:21364493-21376692 GCA_030068375.1 Ostorhinchus rueppellii | reverse complement strand
TTTTTAAATCTCTTCTTAAAACCCACCTGTTCTCCTTGGCCTTTTAACTCGTGCAATGTTGATATTTTGTTCTGTTTAATATTTTAACTTGTTTTATTTATTTGATTTTAATTTTTTTATGCTTTTATTAAATTCTATTGTGTTTCTAGTTTCTAGTACAGCACTTTGATCCACTGTGGTTGTTTTAAAGTGTTTTATCAATAAAGTTAGATTGGATTGGATTTAATAGCCTTCTTATGGCCAATGATGTTGCTATGCCCAGAATCATAGAATTATCATTGAAGTGGGTTACCTAGCAACAAATAAACTGACATGCCAGCTGAGAGGTTCTTCAACTGGAAAGGCCAGTGGAATTTACAAATAAGTAAAGGAAGAAACTGGATCAGAGGATCTATATTCAAGGTTTTTATCATGAATAAAAACTAATGAAATGACTCCCCACAAGATACCACAAGATAACTGAAACGAGGGAGGCACTCGGAGAGCGCAGACCTCCGCCAAGGCAGTGTATGTACTTTCATCCACTAGATGGCGCTCAATGTACGGGTCACCACCAAAATCTAATCATCTGTAGGATACCCCATTTCTGACAATCTGAAAATTTCATGAAAATCACTCCATAAGTTTTTGAGTTATTTTGCTAACAGACAGACAAACCAACACCGATGAAAACATAACCTCCTTGGCGGAGGTAATAAATAAAAACTATAATTAAAAGAAAAAATAACTGAAACTGTATTATGTGCCTGCAAAACTAAGCCATATTAAAAATTGTGGATAAAATTCCCTGCATTTTTGTCTTTATCAATGTCGGTTCAATATGAAATCGATTTATTTTGCTCCAGCAATTTTAGCTCCATACGACACTTCATAATCCGCCACTTCTTGTCAGTTGTTGTTTAGAGTTAGTTTGTCATCCCCACTGTACCTGGTGACAAGGAGGCTAAAGTTGGTAGAAAGCAGCAGCATCCTGTATGGGATTCAATTGAATATGATGGTGAGGAAGATAAAAGATATGACAAAAACTAAAAGTAATACTAAAACTAAACAAAGTAAGCATTTAGAGAAAAATCTAAATGGAAAAAAAACCTCAAACGTGCTCTAAAAATGAATTAAAACTAACTGAATTGAAGAAAAAAAGTCAAAACTAAAAACTAAACTAGAATGAAAAATCCAGAACCATTATAATCGTGTCTAGAACATGCTGGTACTTATTTCGTATTAAATGCGGGCTGGTTTACAAGAGATTCTCGAGGAAAACTCCCACGTTATGAGATACTCCACTGTTTTACACCCATCTGTCTCATAAAATAGGTTTACTCAATAATTTGCGTTGGAAATGTAAAACTCATGAATGCTCCTTTATTCATGCAATGTGGGATTGTCCTCTAGTTTTTTGGAGAAAGGTCAATAAAACAGTTCAAGGTTGGTTACACACACCTGTACCTGAGTCAATTCAGCGGTGTCTGTTGGGAGATGGATCATGTTTACCTGGGATTTCCAAATCTGCATTTGCCTTAGGCTTAACAGGTTTTATGTCGGCAGCCAGAGTGATCCTTCGTCACTGCAAAACCCAAGTTAGACCAGAATATAGAGAATGGATTAACCTGATGACAGTGAATGCATCATTTGAGCTAATTATGGATAAAAAGATAGTCTAGTGGGACTTCTTATTTTTTTTTATTAAAGGAGAAAATATGCAGTAAGAGTCCCCTTGGATTTTGCATTATTTGTGCTCTTTATATATTTTCTAATTTATTTTTCATTTCTGTTGTATTTTATTTATTATACTTCTTTTAATGCAGTCATAGACAAGCTTTGTACTGATGATTCTCACTAAGTTATTTTTATTTTTTGTTTATTTTTATTCTTTTTCTGACCACAAAAATCCAATAAAAACATTGATATATAAATAAACAAACTAGAAAAGTACTCGGAGAGCGCAGACCTCCGCCAAGGTAGTGTTCGTACTTTCCTCCACTAGATGGCGCTGAATGACCTCATATGCAACTCAGTGCCGCCATGCCCTATCTCCCAATGACAAAGAAACCTTTAAAAAAAATTCCTGGATCCAGACATTGATCTGGATCACCACCAACATTTAGTCAGTTGTCCCATTTCTAATAATTTCTGAAAATTTCCTCCAAATCCGTTCAGAACTTTTCAAGTTATTTTGAACACAAACTTGGAGATGAAAACAGGAGTAGGTTTGAGAAACTGTAGATACAACAATAAAAGTTATAGAGCGCTGCAGAAATTGTGTATTCTTTTTGTACGATAATATTCCTGCAAAGAATTTTGGGGTATAATGGCCCTTTTCCACTGCACGTTTTTGTAACGGCTCTACTCGGCACAGTTCGACTCTACCCCAATATGGTCCTTTTCCACTGGGGGTTGGACCTGGGAGCCGTTACGATTTTTCATACCTGTTTCAGAGGTGGGTCTAGCTGTGTCGAGCCGACAATAAAATGTCACAAAAACAGTGCTGTCCACCGATTCCTCAGAGGAAATGTTGTCATACGTGCGACGAAGCTCGGGGATCTTAAGTAATCACCCGCCAGACAGACCTGCATCTGTTTAGGCGTTTTCATTAACAATAAACAACTTCACCAGTACCGCATCCAGTGCCTCCATTGTTGTTGTTTACTTTACTGACCGTGGCGTGACACTTTATTAGTCGCCTGAAAACAACGGCACAGCTGTGTCCACTCCGCCAACTCCACCCACTTCAACTAGTCCCGACTAGTAATGGCTGGCAGTGGAAACACAACCGGGCCGGTCCGACAAGTGGGTAGAGTCATGCCGAGTAGGGTTCGCAGCGGAAAAGCACCATTAATGACCAAAAGGAAAATGTTAACATTTTTGACATTACATGGAAGACAAACACTACTGCTTCTATTTAAAAGGGAAAAAAAAACTGTTCTACTATCATAACTTTTGATATTGAATGAAGTTCTTAAGGTGTATTTTGACTTGAAGGATAAAATATTAAATTCCGCAGCACCCTACCATCCAAGCACAAACCTTTTTTCATTTATACTTTTTTTCCTTATCTGCCATAAAGTGGCTCAAGTTTTGCAGGATAATATGGAAATCATTTATTTCTGCTGTTCTTTTCAGTCTGTACAAGGCCCTGGACACCTTTGAATACAAGAACATACGGACATAACTGAACAGTTTTGGCACCTGCTGCTCCCTTTAGTCCTGTAAAATAGTCTCACATTCCTCTATATTTCCAGCACCCTGCAGAGTGATCACTGCATCTAATGACTCTGAATAGTTGGTTGACCAGACTGCTTCTAACCTAAAGCCTGTCAAAACCCTTTGAATTAAGGCAAAGGTGTTTAAGGTGACTCATCATTAAACCGTATTAATGAAAACAGGATTCAGGTTCTCATAGCAATTTAATCCAAAGCATGTAATGCACTCGCTAATGGTTACATATATAAGAGGTTCCTTATGTTTCTGATTAGCATACATTGCCATAATTTCTTCTGTCCCTCCTTTTCCCATGGCCTTTTCCTTATACTTGTCACCCAATCTGGGATTTTCCAACATATCCATGCCTTTCAAGCTCACACATCCAACCTTAAATGCAGTTTCTTTTTAGTTATCCCCCATCTTTAGCTCATTCACTGCCTGGTGCTTTCAGACCAGAAACTGACGGGCGTTTTAGAGCATTTTGACTGATTTTTAAGACTCACAAGATATCCAGTTCTAGGACTACATAAACATGGCACCCATCAAAATAAAGTGTAAAGTCTCTTCTTTCATGTGAATAAAAAAAATTGTTTCCAGCTTTTTCGGTTCTCAAGTTATTGACCTTAGAACATGGGGGTTTCGCCCAAAATGCCTGAACGCTAAATACTTCCTCAAAGTTGCGCCAGGTCCTTTCCTAGCAACCCCCCCAATGAAAGCCGATTGACACCAAAACACGTTATTGACACACAACGTTCGGCTTTGAAATGACGCCGAAACACGTCAATGGCAGTGAATGAGTTAAATGCTGCTCTGTGAACACATCAGAAGCATGACTGTCCATAGGTCACATGCACGACAATGTAGACCTTCGATGTAAAATCTTTATTCATGCGATGAAACCATGAGTTGGCCACCTTATTTCAGAGAGAGCTGAGAAAATATTCAAGCTAAACAATAGAAAAATGACATATTACAAACTTCAATTATGGACTCAAGAAGCTTAATGTGTACCTTCTCTTATTAGCATATGACAAGCACACAGAATGTTATCTTTGTATTAGCATGTGCCTGTGTATGAATGCATATATCTGCATATGCATGTCTCTGCATTTGCTCGTGCACTCTTGTCTTTATGGCTGCTCGGCCCGGGGACACGAAGCGGAGGGACTTGTAAATGAAATCAAGGTTTCTATACTATCTCTATTCTTTTCAATAACATTGTGTGAAAGAATTAGCCATGTGGAAGAGTAAGCAGAGCTCCCTCGTGGTGCCTGTATGAATCTATTCCTCACAGTTTCACTGTACTGGTCAAACAAATTAAATTACTACACCAGTATGTAAGTAATTCTATGTAAATTATGGTGTTAATGTTCTGTGTCGTATTGTTGATGATGGGATGGTGTGTTTCTCCTATGGTGGCTTTTGTCTTCAGGCCCGCAGACAGGAAATGAACATGCACATTTGCTAAAAACAGGCGATGGTCTGGCCTAATTTTTTTCCTTAACGTCTGTACCCTGAAAGACTTATCTTATTTGGTTTAAGGGTGGAACAGTAGTAGAACCATTATGGGTAGAAAAGAGGAGAGTATTTTTCAATACAGGAGCATACATATATCATTATTCAGGAGTTTTTCAGTAAAGTATAACATTTAGGCATACAGTGCAAATGATATTATATGCATTTCTTTACAGCTTAGAGAGCTCATATTTAGCTAAACCCACTTTTATTTGTCTTTGGTTCATTTATTTGTGTATTTGGACCCTAATAGTTCATACCGTTTGAATTTGAACCCTCCAGGTGCTGCAAAGCTATCTTTATTTCATTTAGGCAAAAATTGAGTGGATTTCTACAACCTGTTTTAATTCCTGCTTGATTTGTTGCATCTATAACTAGTTATGTCACGACATTTGTACATACAAGGTCAAGACTTCTGATGAACATTTCTCAGAGTACGACAATTGTTTTTCAGCAGCAGTGGTTGTAGTAAAAACTGAAAATATGTCCAAACTTTGAACCAATTACCTAAAATGTTCAGTTAATGGTTGAATAGGACAGAGCAGCACAGTCAACAACCTGGAGGGGGCGGGGCATGAAGTGGCTCATTTACATTTAAAGGGCCAGTGCTCAAAACGACCTTTCTGGTGTCATTACTCAGAAATAGTGTTGAAAATGGACCCGGGGAGTTGAATTAATGAAGAATTCAGACCCAAGCAGAGCATTTACAGTTTATGTAGAGCACAGGGAAATGTTTGAAAATGCATAATTCCATTTTATACAAAGCTAAATATCACAAGATTTGCACATGCTCATGGGAAATTATGCACAATTGTGTGTCATTTGGTGGTTTCATTATGAGTTTTGGCTGCTTGCATCTACAATAGCTTTGAGAACAAAAAACAGGCACCTTTCTTCTGCGACTTCACATTATATTCAAATTGAAAAAACTTTATTTGTCCACGAGGGGCAATTCAGTTCCAGTTACAACTGACCAAGATTATATTTAAACAACAGGACACACATTGGGGTACAGATAACATCGTCTGTTTCACAGATCGGAAAGAGAAACATGAGGGGCTCGAGTTGATAAAAAAAAAAAAAAAAGACAAATTCTAACCGTAACCCTAATACTGAACAACACCAACTTTGGCTGCTCAATTATGGAAAAAATCAATATCACGATTATTTTTGGTCAATATTGAAATCACGATTATTCAAAATAATTTTGATTCAATTGAAAAATTCAATTTAATTTTGAGTTTCACTATGCATTTATTCAGCATTTCTCTCTCTCTCAAAAAACACTTTTATTGAGTCTTTATGCAAAACATTCAAATTGAAAATACATTTTGGCTACAAATATGTACTTTACAGCTGTTTTGCAATGGAATGTATTTCGAGTGTAAAGAAAAACGGACAATAAATCGTTTCAACTCGATTATATGAGTTTTGAGATCGTTTGACAACAAAATCAAAATTGTGATCAAAATTCGATTCATTGCACAGCCCCAGCCAAGTCTTGTTCCCTCCAACACATCGGCTGAAAAGTGAAGCCAAAGCAACAAAAAAGGTGTAATACCACTAATGGCCACTAGAAGAATGGACCCAGAAAAGAAGCAAACGTAGCTCGCATTGACTTGCATTTCACTGTTGAAATAGAAGTCAATTATATTATGTCCAGGAGTCATTCTGGTCCCATGTGCTGTTTATTCAAAGCACGTAAGTGTTTTGATGGGCCATCTTCATTAAATTACCCCTCTGTTAATAATATGCATTTCAGGGTGAGTAGAAAACTTTGTGGTGCATTTACATTTACAGATACATTTCTTTCTGTCTGAAATCACAAAGGTTCAAGGTGTCTGCACTATCCAAGAGGAATATGTTGACTTACAAACACCAACCAAACGACAATCATCATTATCCAACAACCATACATATCGGCTTAATTTCCCATTTATAGTCTGTATCTGCGTTCTGATGGCAGTAACAAAACTTCACATTGAAGGGGATGGCTCCGATCACCCAGGATTGTCTGGGTTTTCTTCTAAAACCTGGCTCGGTACCGGCCACGAAGATTGTTCAGAGATGTGCAAGCAATGTTTTCTGGCACACTTTCAAAATGCCCTACAAGCAATTTTTCTGTTTAGTAAAAAGTTACACTAATAAGACTGTCAAAGGATTTCGTTAGGGCAAATGTGCCACGTTAGTTAAGTATATTTAGCATTACCTCATTATGACCTCTTACACTTCAATAGTTTTGCATTTACTTCTGGTTCCATGAAACCAACAGCAGAAACATAAACTTCAGGCTCCAAAATAGCATTTTTCTCCAACACAAACTTCATATAAACATGTACAAATCTTACATGCTCTTTTCAAGGAACGGATGTTTTTAATTTTCAATCATTTTAAATGCTGCAGCTGTGGATGTAGACGCGCAGGTTCACCCAAAGACAAACCCAGCCTCCGTGTCACCCCTGCAAATGCCTCTGCTGGCATCGCCCCTCCCTCCCTTAGTTTTCCTCCTCTGGCTGCTGCGATTTATAAAGTCACGGAGGAGTGCAGGATTTACACTGGATTTTTGTTTCAGCCATCTATGGAATTAAGAAGTGTATCCTTGCATTTCATTAAATCCTGCCTAATGAGATGACTGTCTCTCCCCAAAGAGCAGATGATAAAGTACCCTATGCCACGGTGCATAAATTAGTATGGTGAGGTTAAATGCTGGAACTGACTCATGTTTCACAAGAGAACCCTATCCAGCAGTTAAATCAACTGGCATAAATACTGCGCACTGGTTTCAACTGTCTACTTAGAGCTTGCATCCAAACTAATTTATCATTTTTTGTCACAATCAAATAAAAAGCAAAGAGATTAACATACAAATTAAAAGTTAGCATCCTTATACATCAAAAACCAGATGCAGATTTGGATACAGTCTTGTAATTTAGTGTTTTTAGCTGGCTTTTAAATAAAAAGTGAGTGTTTTTGGAGTTTGACAAAAGAATTTATATGTAATAGTTTGTGCTTTATGGGTGATAATTGTATTTACAAATTACAATCTTTCATCTACTTTCAAACTAAAATGTATATAATCAGCTTTTCTTTTAATATGTTGCATTTCTGCATCATGTGTGCTTGCATGTAGCTTGCAGACATTTTCATATTTTAAAGTTATCAATTATTGCTTATATCTATGATAACAGACTGAAGAATGAGTTCTGTGCAGATTATTTTATTGCATAAGTTCTTCAGTGTATCTACAGCGTACAACACTAGTTACACACACTATATGCATACAAGCCCATATGTAATGCAAATCTTATAGCTTAAATATTTAAGTAATACCAAATATCCAGTCATCTGTGTAGCACAGTACGTCCAGTGAGTGTAGAGCTAGATTAAAATATTCTGTCGGGGTTGGTTATCATCATAGATTTAGTTTTTTCATCATTGCATGTATTCAACTGTTTCTGTGTATACGGGTTTGAGAACACTAGAATGAGTGGTGATAATAAGTGTGATATATATTTTAGCCAAAATTAAATTAGTTTAATGAGGTGCCCCACATGGCTCATGCACTTCGGAGGAGGCATTTCCGATGTATTAGTATAATTAGCAGTGATGAGAAAACCAACCAAATTTCCTTTCATGAGTTCATCTTTGCTGCACACACATGCACAGAGTGAGAGACAGACAGAAAGAGGGAAACTGAAAGCAAGATTAAGAGAGAGAGACACAGAAATCATCGAGAGCTCAAGAATGGCGCTCATGCCTGATTTGATCATCACTTCTAATTGGAAGATAATTTTCATAAAGCCCTTCAAATAGCTGACAGCTTCTGTCCTCCATTTCTGTCTATCTCTACAACTCTTACACCGTTTTTTTCCCGTGTTTCAAAAAGATGCCCTCGGCAAAAGGCTAGTGATTGGAGGGGATGCTGAGAGTTTGCTGATATTCCAGGTATTTTAAGCTTTTGGGTCCACATGGGTGTAATGGACTTATTCTCAAGCAGTTCTTGTCTCTCTAATTAGTGGTCCCCCCTCGAGCCGTAACAAGGGCACTGACGAGAGAGGCTTTTTCCCAATGATAATGTGAATGGATACCTGCAGGGGGAGATTTCTGCACTGTTCCTCATCCTGTCAGCCACTCTGGGTAACACTGGGGCTTAATGAACCTGAAAACAAGACACTGTGTGTGGTGAGGGGAGTGTGTGTGTGCATTTGTGTGAGTGTGTGTGTGTGTGTGTGTGTGTGTGTGTGTGTGTGTGTGTGTGTGTGTGTGTGTGTGTGTGTGTGTGTGTGCATGAATCCAGATGGGTACTGTACAGTAACTCAGAGCCGGCTGTGGTATATTTTTAAAAATACAGTGCATCTCTGGTGGGAAGTAAGCAGTTGTGCTGTGATGATGGAGTCAATTATTTGTGTACTCGTGTGTGTGTGTGTGTGTGTGTGTGTTTAAGATTCAGACCTATTGCAGCAAAAAATGTTTTGAAAAAGTGTGGATATTTGTAATTTCCTTATAATTTGTCATTGTGGAATCCAGTATTTTTTAGTTTTTACTTCAATAGGTAGAACGTAGGTGAAGGAGGAAGCACATTTGTAAAATTCAGGACTATACCACCAAAGACCAGATTATATTTCCAGATTCTTTTAAATGTTTTTGGTTCAGGCAATAAAAGCACAGTGGTTAAGGGATGGTGGTTTGGTTTACATTTTACCACAGATATTAAGAGTCATTTATTTTCTAACATGTTTGCACTTTATCCTCGACTAAACTTTCCCAGATTTAAAGTTTAGGTGATGACGGCACTTTGGAACAGTAAGGGTTCATGTTGGGGGTGTGGGGGAACCCGCAATTCCATCTCTACTGTATCAATATACACATCTGATTCATCCACGTAACCAGTAGAACATCAACTAAAAGCTCAGTAGAACCAATTTTCAGACAACATGGACAAATATCAAAAACAAGCTAGTAGTCTAAGAGCAAAATGTCATGAAAAATGCCATTTAAAAACAAAACAAAAAAAAAAAGACAAATTCCGCCTTGCCAAGCCAACACTAACCAAATCCAACAGTACAAGTATTATTTCTCTACTGATAAAATTCACTGAACCAGCCGAAGAAAATAAAGGTTGCAATATGATGCAATGATTACAGATGTTGTCCCACCTTTGCCGTTTTATCCTTCCCTAAGTGAATCTGTAAAAGTCATTCAATGTACATATGGATAAGATATCCTCCACAGACAGTTGAAAAGTGTCACAAGCACAAGAATGCTGATATATGTATTTTGAGATCTACTGATAGGAAACAAATTCAAAACTGTGGATATTGTTTGTATCGAAGTTTCGACAAAACTTACAATGACAACTAGTAATTTTGGTGACTGGGTTGTTAGATTCCATGTGAGATGTCAGATTTAAAGGTGAAACAGGAGTTAGCATCTTGCCACATTCATAGAGGTCCAGTTTATCTTGTGTGCGAGTGCAAGAATCCAAGTTAGGCCACATGCATCTCACGTTGTAACAGAAGAGTTACTGAACATGTAATGTGATATGTATGTCTTGGTTGCAAGATAGTTTGACTGATAAATTGACACCATGGAGATGCATATCTGGGATGCATGCAATGTCACAAATGTCACATATGATCAATCGAAGAGTGCACTGTATGAGTGAGAGGTCATTGCTCTCCTTATACAGCCGGGGGGAACGGGATGGGACAGAACGCCTGGTCAGCACATGGTCACATTTTGGACGCGGCACTTTCCCTCCCCTCCTGAGTGGGTAATGAGCTGAGTTGTTGTTGGTGGGGAACACGTCACTCCATGTGACATTAGACTCCCTCAGTGCTGCCAGAGCCTTCCCCACTCTTTATCTCCACACCAAAACGCACATGGACACTGGGTCCTTCCAATGAGGGGCTGCAACTCCCTTCTCAAGCTCGCTGACAGTGAATGATGTGTTTGTTTATTATAGCTGATAGGTGTCATGTTAGACATGCATTAAGTTCTTGCAAAGTGAGCCATGTATTTTTTTCCTGTGGTAAACAGTGCTGAGGACCAAAAGCTTGAGGACAAAGCGATGTGGAAAGTCTATGTCAGACAAAACAAGGGGGGAAAAACTGCATTGAATAAAGGATGAGCAGGAGAAATATGGACAGGTTCTGTGAGCGGGAGGTAGAAAGACAAAGAGACAGCAAAGCAGAGACAGAGAAGGGAAAGACTGAGAGACAGAGATGGAGGAAGGGAACCACAGATGTGGCGGGGCCTCAGGCGATACAAGTCATTATGGTGTAAACTGCTCCAGTGGTGATGTTGTGGGGAGAGCAGAGAGGTCACCAGCTCAGGGTGTGTCAAGCAATACATGCACGCATACACATAAGCAGACACACATACACAGAGGAAATTGAGAGAACATCTGGATATGTGCCACCTGCCTAGAGGAAGTCATCTAGTTTACACGCAGTACAGGAGGGGGTTTGTCCCTTTCCTGGATGTGCAACCTTCATGCTATCCTGCACCACCGGGAGAGGATGGAGGACGAAGTGGAGAGTGAAGAGCGTGCAAACCAAATGACACACTTTACAGGGATTAAATGTTAAAGTAAACACGAATATCGTGACTTAGGACAGGAAATGTGAAGAAATACACACCGCTGTTGCGTCTGCAGACCCCTATCATGTCACCACAGTTGCTTGTTTTACTCAGCCAGAAGGACGAGGTGCCTCATGGATGCTCACTGACAAGGACCTACCACCAAATCTCCATTGCAAACGAATTTAGATGAATGGAACTTTCAGAAGATATAAAAGTTCAGTCAGATTTAGGGGGATTTAGGAGGGTCTAATTCCAAATATGGGAGGGTTGTGTGTGTCACTCTTCTCTTCTAGGGAGTATATTAGTGTGTTAGGTGCCACTAAATATCACACAATGAACACTTGAATGTAAAGTAGAAAGTAACTCACAACACAATATTACAATACACCGCCTACAATAGTGATAGTATCATGATACAGCAGTGTCTTGTGACACTGTGACAGTCATCTGGAATACATCACAATGTCTATGTACCTGTAGAAATATGAATAACAGTGCAAAAAACCCCAAAAACAAAATACGAATTATGCATATATTGACTGCTGTGGTTTGAGCCTGTGTACCTTCTATGTCCCCCCCATGGATGAATCCAATAAGTAGTGGCACAGCAACATTATGCTTTAGGAAAGTGGTGTTTGGAGCCAGTACAGTAGAATATAGGGAGCCTAAGTGACGCGATTCTATTTCCGGTCGATTTCCAGGCCATTGGACCTAACGTGTCAAAAAAAATGAACGAGAGTCATTGGAGGGATAAAAGTTATTTTCTGGTCCCGTAAGAAATGTGCTACGGTTTTCACATATGATGTCTGTGAATTTTAAATATACATTTTGACATTGAGAGAGCACTCATTTTGGACAGGCATCAAAAGTTATTTTAGGTTTTATGTGAGAGTAGGTA
>JAQQZY010000016.1:21333083-21346859 GCA_030068375.1 Ostorhinchus rueppellii | reverse complement strand
AGCTCTTCCATGGTGGTACTCTGGCACTTTTATTATTATCAAATCCATCCATGTCATTTACACATTGTTCTATGTGACTAAAATGACTAAATATTTGACTGTGTTTGTGTCTGAAGGTCTGTGGTAGCAGCATCAGCAGGTTTTTGGACAGTTATGTAATTGACTGTAGTAGTTCGGTATTTTGTCTTGAATTCTAAATAATTGAGTCATCATACAAACAATAGGCTCATTTTAACATAAAGAAACATTTTTCTTCGTAGATGGAATTGGTATTTCTTTAGGTGAACAAGAAATATTGCAGTGTTATTGTTATCGCAGTGCTATCCAATCCAACTTTATTTATAAAGCACTTTAAAACAGCCACAGTGGACCAAAGTGGTGTACAGAACACAAGAAACACAATACAAAATAATAAAGGCATTAAAAAAATTTAAATCAAATAAAATGAAATAAATAAAACAAGTTAAAATATAAAACAAACAAAATATCAGCATTGCTCGAGTTAAAAGGCCAAGTGGAACAGGTGGGTTTTAAGAAGCAATTTAAGAACAGGTGAGTACATTCGCATTTCACATCGTAAGTTTTGCCAATATCGTGCAGATCATGTGTAATATTAACCCTTTTCATGAATGATTTCTGAAAGCCTTAATCAAGATTTTTTTCCTGAGTGTTTTTATTCCTGCATTTAAAAAAAAACAGAAAATATAGCGGTTGAAAAATGTTTTAGCTGGATCCATGCATTTAATTTTTGAAGCAAAGAAACATGTATTATTTGATATGCTGTGTGAAATTTATGAAATCAAACATTTTTAAAGTAGCTAATCTGATGTTTTAACATACTCTAATACTAGTCACAACTCACTTCATAGAGATAATATAGCAAATAACAAACCCTTTTGTTAAAAAAAAAAAAGTTAATTACAGTCTAATAGTAATAACAAGACTTCCATTCAAACATGTTAATGCAGATCTGGTCAGTGAAGTTACAGTTATGGTATGGCTGTAAGGGGCTGATGCATAAACGTCCACTGTATTGGCTCATATGGAACTAAAACAAAACCCGTGAATATACAAGAGAACAGCTGTCCACTGTAGTGACCACTATGCATGAAAGGGTTAATTCTATACTGTGATTAGTTGTAATTTAATATTTTAAAAAGACTGAATTATATAGTACTGTACTTGGCTATATTGCTGTTTTGATTATATTTGGACTAATTATTTGTCAAATAAGCCTTGTACCACTGTGATCAGCACTCTCTTGGTTTGTATTTGAACCGTGAACATCCAGGATATTCCTCAGCCGATCCTCAAAAACGTCTCCAGTTTCTTCCCTCCCAGTGGGATGTCAGCCTCTCACAGAAGGAGTGGGCCGTGTTTGAGGAGGTGGCGTCACACAGCTGCCATAGCCCGGCAAAGCTCCTTGAGGAAAGACATGTTGTCAGAGCGCATTAATCATCGGGCCCACCATCGGAAACGGATTCCCCTCATAAGCAATTTCACTCATTAGAGTTACGGTGCTGATTTGCTGATTGGAGTTTTGCTGAGGCTACTACACTGTGAGGGGAGGCAGGGGGGAGGAGGGGGGAGAGGGTCTGACACGTTTACAGTGATGTGAAAGCTGAGATGTTGATTAATGTGCATTGTTCCTGTCACATAAACTGAATAAATAAATATCAAACAAAAGCACAGGGAGAGACTCATTTACAAACCAGGAAATGAAAGTTCCATTTAGTTGTGGAGTCAGACGGACTGGGATGACGGTCCGTAGACGCCACTGTAAACAACAAATCACCACAGTGTAACTCGAAGCCACGTGACCACTTGTATAAAACACCTGGAGTGTCTTTTTGGAGCCTTCTTTAATACCTCTGAACATCTGGGCTCTGATTTTATCTGCATTTTGTGCATTCCCCGGCTATTTAGCATTAGTAGGACCTGATAAGTATAAAAAATTTAAACCATCTTTGAAGAAAGATGCAGGGAAGTAAGGCTATTTTATGGTTCAACACTAGTGTGTAATAAAACTGTTTATCTAAATGCCTGAACATACTGTGCAAAAACAGCATCGCTAACAATGCAACATTTATAAGCCTGGTGATTTATACTATTTTTCCACACCGTTTTGTGTGTGCGTGTGTGTATATGTGTTAAATCACTTGGCCTGTGTGAAATCCTGCAAAACAATTACACCTACAGATAAAGTGCACATTTTATTTCCCAAAGCAGCTTTTTTTCCCTTTTACCTCTACTTGACTTTTACACCTTCTCTTCGTGAGGATAATTATAAAATTCCCAGTGTCCTCAGATGAGTTCTTCCTAATTAGCAGCATCAAAGCTTGTTACTGTGACTAAAACCTGTGAAATGTTTTCCATATTAAACCATAAATGTTATTAAGCACAAATAAACAAGTTTAAGGTATAAAATTTGATGAAGTTGGGGATCTAGCAACCTAATTTACTTAGAGATTCAAGTTCTGAGGGTCCTGGGGTGGTGGGAGGGAAGGGGATTTAGTTTTGTTTGTTTTGTTTTGTTTTGTTTTATATATATGTATTGTGGCTTCTCTTATTACTAATTTTCTCATTTTTCTGTCTATCACATTTTGTATTTATTAATATGTTCTTCCTTTTTTAAATCAAATCAAATTTTAATCATATAGCACCACATCATAACAAAAGTTTTCTCATAACACTTTAGAGCCGGTAGAAACCAGACTCTGAAGCCAATTAGTAGAAACCCAGCAGAATTTTCAAAGTTTGGAAAACAAAATAAAAAATTTTATCACAAAATGTTTTTTATAAAGTTGAAGTAATAATCAATGGTTTCTGACTACTGGATTATTACAGGTACATTTAAAAAACAAAAACTAAACATTAACAACGATAATGTTAAAACAAATACATTAGAAAAACATTAAAATAATACACCAACACCAAAATAACATAAGTCACTGTAGCAAAACATTTTCCACCAAAACCCATGATAAGCCGCCATATTGCGATGAAATGATCAATGCTAAATTACCTTTGTGGTGTCAACAAAGAGAAAAAAGACAGTTTAATTTGCTAATGTGTCCATTTTTATCTTGGACTTGGCTGTAGAATGAGTTGACTGACATAGCTGCCATCTTGTTTTTACGCTGATTCGTGCACCAAGCTTTTCATTCCACAGGTTGACATTAAGAACATGTATGTTAGGTTAACTCTCCTGTTAGCACCAGCTGCTATTGTTTGTTTGTTTTGTCTTTTTTTCTTCGTGTGAAGCAAATTCTTGCTTGAAAAGTGCTATATAAATAAACCTTGATTGATTGATTGATTCATTGACTCATGTTTGTACAATATCAATCTATTTATGATCCCCATTAGTTATTCCTGCAGTAGCAAATATTCTTACTGCACAGACATAAATGAAACAGACATCTGTCTTTGATTATTGACAATAACCGATAAGTAAACAAACATAAGTGTGGACTTCGGGGTTTTGGTTTTTTTTTTTGGGGGGGGGGGGTTCTATATATTTTATTGGTTAATTTAATAGGGTCCATTTATGTTTATGAACATTGTTGTATAAAAAAAAAAAAATACACCCATGTAAATGTGCCAGAATTAGTAAAAAATAACTACTTTTCATCCACAGTCCCTAGGCAGGTGATGGAACAAGAGAATATTGATACAGTACGTATTCACTATATTTAAAACAAAAAAAAAACAAAACCTGCAGTAGCAAAGAGAGGAGTTAATACAAAAACAAAAAGACCATTAAAATAAATAAGGGACATTTGGTCCATTCATACTAGATCAGTGTTAAAAAGCAACTGTAATAGTAAGTGTCTACAACAAAAACTAATTAAATAAATATATTACCCAATAATTACACATAGAAAAGATTCAAGACAAAGTGCTTTTTAAGGAAGTGATATAAATGGAGTTCAATAAAAATAAATAAACCATATAATTACACAACCAAATAACATGACTCCTATAATGTATCCTTGACCTGGGCCATTTCAGCTGGTTTTAACCTGTTTCAGTCTCATGTTAAATAGAAAAAGTATTTCTTTTAAATAAAACCTAATATCAAACACATTATATTTACAGTTCTTCTGTTTTAGCCTAAACCTGAGTTCAGGGTTAAGATTTCATCAAAGACTTGTGGATAAAGGCAGAAAAATGACATAATAATAATAACATTAAATCACTTGTGCATTTACCTTAAGTTTATTTCTTTCTTTTTTTCCCCATTCCCACTTTATACTTGCTCTGAGTTCTTCAGTGCTTCTGTGATCCCCCAACAACAGCCACCGTAATCTTGCAAATTGGGTTGCTAACGTCATCAAACAAGCGGTTGCCAACACGACACCGACTCCAACACAAAGTCCACGTAAGCACACAAACACTGAGACTTAAAGCAGAATGAAGTTATCTGCTGCAGGAACCCTCAGACGCCTTCGTACTGTATGCGGTCGCAGGGTCTCGAAAGATGCAGCTCGGCTCTTATAGCATAGACAAAACATGAAAAGTTGGCCCGCTAGGCTCTGTGAAGTCCACCAGTGAGATAAGTGGCCTTTCCCTGGTAGCATGACACACTGCAATCAGCTCTGAAAGCCCTCAGGCTGCGATTACTTCACAACAATGTGCAGTGTTCCGATTCAAGCGGAGTATAAAATAAACACTTTTTTCCTTTCATGTTGCAACTGATGCACGGTGATAACAACAGTCAATAACAGCCCATCCCTGTTTAGGTCATATTTAGGATAGGCTGTTTATATTGATCTTCATATCCCATTCACAAGCACTCCTGTTTACATAAATAAACAATATTCTGTTTGCTACCATGGAAACAGAGTTGACACAGACCACAAAATCACCACTTAATGGAGTACGATGTTTACATGCTTCAGTCTGCTGGCTAATAATGGCATATCTCAGCTGTCATATTCTGGTTTCTCATAACTGGGATATGTGTTTATCCAGGAAGATGGTGTTTACGAGCTACAAGTCTTAAGCGTAATGCCAGTCTACGCTAAGTAATTTGAGAATATTAATGTGAAGTGTGCTCTGGTGATAATCCCCTGGCAGTAACAGATAAACTTCAGGCTCCAAAACAAAGTTGCTGATCGTTATTTTACCTTATTTTCACACTTGGCGAGTTACAGCAGTAGCAAAGTGTAATTAATGCGAACTCCATGAGCCGACGTTCCCCTCAGCGGAGTGACTCCATTGTTCGACGGTGCCAACTTCATGTTTTGGCTTGATCCTATCCATTACATCCCCTCAGTCGGGCTCCTTACCAGTCATTAGATCATTACTTCATTTTAGGAAGCGGCAAACATCCGAAGCCGTCTGAACTTTCCCCGTGGAGCGGAGCCAACGACCACATGACTTAATAAATGGTGACAAACATAAGCCAGCTCTCACATCAACAACATTACTTGGTAGCAGACACGTGGAGCAAGTTCAAGCATATAAATGGTCACTTCAGGTTTTGTGTGTTTATGTATGTAAGTGTGTGTACTCCATCCATCATGCTGGTGTCACATCATTACTTTGATCATTTCCAAACCGTCTCTGACATGTGATTGTTCCCTGACTATGTACAGATACCCAACGTGCACTAATTAGGCGTTATTTTGTCAGGTGAACGATGGATACCGATACTCGCTCTGTCATTTTCTGCAGGAGAAAACACACTTGTGCAGGAATTCCTCCGCCTGCTACCCTCAGCTCCTTTTTTTTTTTTTTTCTTCCCGGTTTTGCAGATTTCCTCGGTCCGCCCGGACAGGCAGGCAGCCTGGGAGAAGTCGTTTTACAGTTCAATCAGGAATTCTAATAAACTGACCTGTGCTTTAATGACTAATTCATTGTCTCCTTTACTACCTTCATGGGTATAAAGCGGATTAATGACTTGAGCAAGGTTAAAAACAGTACCACTGTGCTTTTCCTTCATCTATTATCAATCATCCTTTAGATTCTTAGGAGAGCAACGGAAATTGAAGGAAAATTAGTAATCCTTTTGATGGATGAGAGCATAGGTATGAGTGTATGCTTTAGATATGACTGCCTTTAGCATTAAGTGGAAATAGCCTGATAAGTAGCATCACATGAGGAGTTTGCAGATGAGGATGAGCCGCATATATGAAACTAGGATTCTGTATGACGGGAGTATAAAGGTGTTTGAGCAGTGGCAGTTCTAAGGACTGTTCGGGTCTTTGTTTTGGTTTCTACACCCTGGGTGGGTGGAAGTTTAAGGACTGAGACCTCTACAGTAACCAGTGAAAATAGCGAAGATTAACATTTTATATTAAGGGAAAGGAATCCTTTTGACTTTTTAAAAAAAAAAAAAAAATTATTTAACTAAAGATTTATACAAATTTCTACTGATTAAAGTAAATCCATCCATCCGTTTGGACATGTTCAGTGTTCTAATTTATTTATTAAGTCATATGTTATATTTTAGGGCATTTGGACTCATCCAAAAAACAAGAAATTGTTGTGATAAATAATAATATCTTTATTTTTGAAGTCAATATAAACACCCAGGAACCAAAATAACCCCCTGTACGAATACTCATAACTCTGTCTTTTAGCGCTAGCGCTACATGAAGCCATAACTAATAAACTTTGGAACTAGACTTGTTCTGACAATATCAGGAAATGCTGAACATACTCATGCTATTGAGTTGTCTTGCTAGCAAAATAATGTGCATCTGTACTAGCTGACATGACCAGTGATTTTATTACAAAAGCATGAATAAAATACACATATCCCTGTTAGCTGGAAAACTGTTTTGGATTTTCTTTTTTTTTTTTTTTTTTTTTTTAATTTTAGAATTTTTTTTGTACAACCGGATTTTACTTTAACCTTCTTATTATTCTCGGCATGAACCACTGAGTTTTGCTAACTGTAGGCTATGCCAAACAGCCATGCTAACACACATACACAGATATATTTGTATTATTTCGCCCCCTTAAACAATTACAACTCAAAGGTTTAAATATGTAAGATTCACACACGCTCATGCACGTATGTGAAGTTTGTGTTGCACTCTGTACTATGGGGAGAGCTGGTCATTGATTGATGTTAGCTCCATTTGTAAGCTAACAGTGAGTGCTACAGTAGAAATGAAGTAGCTAAACAGACTGGAAAGATGGGTGGGACTTACTGGTACTGTGTTAAACTGGTCCAAATCTTACTTACAAGCTTGGGACTACTTTGTTTTAGTTGGTAATTACAAGTTGGAAAGAACAAAGGTGGCATGTGGGGTCCCCCAAGGGTCCATTCTTGGACCGCTTCTGTTCATCATCTCCATGCTGCCCTTGGCTCAGATCATAGAGCCTTTGAACATTTCTTTTCGCACCTATGCAGATGACACACAGCTTTATATTTCAGTGTCATCTCATGACTACAGTCCCTTACTTTCACTTTGTAAGTGTATTCAACAAATCTACAAGTGGATGTGCCAGAACTTTGTCCAGTTCAATGCAGACAAGACAGAAGTGATTGTTTTTGGCCAAAAGAATGAAAGGTCAAAGGTCACTGCTCACCTTGACTCCATGTCATTGAACTCTACAAACTAAACCGGAAATCTTTGACTCAGACCTGAATTTTAACAACCATTTAAAAGCTGTTACTAAGTCTGCCTTTTACAAACAGAAAAACATCACTAGAATCAAGGGTTTTCTGTCCAAACAAGACACAGAAAAACTAGTTCATGTGTTCATTTTCAGTAGGTTAGATTATTGTAACGGTGTCTTCACAGGTCTAAAAAAAAAATCTACCAGGAAGCTGCAGCTGATCCAGAGTCCTGACTAATACCAAGAATCTGGACCACATCACACCGGTCCTCGGATCACTACACTGGCTTCCTATGAGTCAAAGGATAGAGTTCCAAATCTTACTTCTGGTACAAAGCGCCGAACAGCCTTGGACTCAAATCCATCCTAGACTTGTTAGTTCCCTATGAAGCATCCAGACCCCTGAGCTCATCGGGGACAGGCTTACTGTGTTCCCAAAATCAGAACCAAACAAAGTGAAGCTGCATTCAGTTGTTCTGCTCCTCACCTGTGGAACAAACTTCCTGAATACCTGAGGTCAAAGGTCAGCTCATTTAAATCAGACTGAAAACATTATTCTTTACTGCAGCTTTCTGTTAAACTCAGAAATAATGTCTTTTAAATCCACTTTAAAATCACATTTTATCGCTGATGATTTTAATGTCTATTCTAATTTAAATGTTTGTTCTTTATGCTTTTTATGTTTTTATATTTTATATCTTAACTTTCTTTTTTATGCGTCTGGCGACACTTTTATGTTTTATGTAAAGCACTTTGAATTGTCCTGTACATGAAATGTGCTTTACAAATAAACTCACCTTACCTTGCCTGCAGAACTCAGAAATTAACTTAGGGTTTTGAGTTTTTTTTGTTGTTTTGTTTTGTTTTTGAAAGACAGATCATCTAGAGTGCTCTACCTATAAATTATTTTATAGTCTTTTGTTAATGTGAACAGCCAAAACATTATTGGCTTAGAAGCAAATTATGAACTTCACATAAACATGCACAATTGTTAAAGCTTTAAACTCCTGCATTCTATTTTTTTTTTATACAAGAAAGCCTCCAAAGTCAAATTTTTGTCAGATTTTTATCCTTTCAACAATGGAATATGTGCTGTCAAAATGGCCCTGAGATGTAATCCCATATATTTTAAATACTGCACATTTCTTTACACTGTTTACAACAAAAGGGCTTTTAGGAAAAGCTCTAAGGAAACTGGAAAAACTCTGCAGTAGTTTTTGAGAATAGAGGCTGAGTGTTTCACGTGAGTTGTTAAACTTCTTTGACAGTTTCTTTACTTTTCTTCACACTGTACTTTTGTGTTGCTCAGAAATCCCACAGAAGAGGAAATAAAACACACACACACACACACATACAAAGGGGAGGCAAAGGGGATTGGTAAGGAAAAGGGAAGAGCAGGTATAAGGCTGAGTCTCTTTGTTTACCATTCTATATTCCCATCACACATACATTCGCCTCTGCTGCATCTCTGGGCTCTTCCCATTCTTGGCCCAGTCATTTCTGACAATGTTAATGATTTAGTAGAGAGCACTCCACAACGGATGATTTGTGACATGCAGGAAGGCTCAGAACGGGGGAGGACTAGGCAGGTTTCTGTGGGGAGTGTTTGGGATCCAGGGATGCCTTGAAGATAGTGATTCATTATATTTAAGACAAGTGTGACATCCTACTTCAAGGAAGCAGCACACATATGTATGGAGGGGGAGATTTTTCGGGTGGCCAAAGTGGGGAGGGGTAGGTAAGTACAAAGGAATGCCTCAGTGTTTTTGGAGATGACATAGGAATAGGAGGCAGGCATATGGAGACGGCAGACTGGAAAATAATGGGTAATGGAGGAATTTAGCCTGAGGCTATATGCCTGCTTTGCCTACTTCTGTATAACTAGTATATTTATAATTCAAATACATACCTTTAATAATTAACAACCAGTGAATATTAAAGGAGAATGCTGGATATCTTTTCTACAGATGGAGCTAGGTGAAAAATAGTATTAAATTTCAAATTTGACAACAGCACAGAACAAAGAGCAGAAGCACCAAAATAAAAAAAGTTGGCTGCCATTTCTGACCGGGCTCTTATTTTGGGCTCATGCAGTAAACAAAAGAAAAGTAGACAGATGTAAGTGGGTCGCTTTTATGACGTGTAATACATAAGTATTAAAAATACAACTGCAAAAAGGAATTCAAGAAAGTCAAAAAGGATAACCTCCTGAAAATGATTGCTTTTCCCCCATAAAGGCATTGTTTATATATATAATTTCTTGAGTAAAATGTCCCACTTTATATTGAGCTGCCAGTAAAATATTTTTCCATTATTATAGCAGTGGACTCCACTCACACAGCTTGTCATTTTAACAATATTATCTTAAATAGCTGTGTTTTTGTTGCTTGAAACAGCACACTTTTCTTGAATTTGGTCATTTTCACTGTTACACAAGCAGCACAGACAGTCTCATCATTTGATGGGGACTGTATCCATTATGGAAGAAATGTAACTAAGCAAAATTAACTTACTATACAAGCATTTTTGTTTGTTTATTCAGTAGGGGTGTTTTGAAGTGTTAGAACAAAAAAAGGATGACGATGATGATGATGATGATGATGTGAGACAGGCCTCTACATCTTATTTTAATTGATTATTACCTCCGCCAAGGAGGTTATGTTTTCCTGTGTGTTTGTTTGTTTGTTACCATCCATCCAACTTTGTTTGTTGGATGGACTCAAAAGGTTATGGACGGATTTTGATGAAATTTTCAGGGTATGTCCACTCTCGGTCAAGGAAGAGATGATTAAATTTTGGAGGCGTTTTGAATCACCGTCTGGATCCAGGAACTTTTTAAATGATTCTTTATCATTGTGAGATAGGGCATGGTGGCACAGAGCTGCATGAGGTCATTCACCGCCATCTAGTGGAGGAAAGTACAAACACTACCTTAAAAAAAAAAAATACAAACACTACCTTAAAAACAATATAAACACTACCTTAAAAAAAGTACAAACACTATCTTGGCGGAGGTCTGCGGAGTGCTTTTCTGGTTATTCATGTTTTACTGATTGTTTTAATTGTAACTGTGTGCTTTTATCCTGCCTCTTTTCCATTGTTTGTAAATCACTCTGACTTGCCCTGTGTATGAATTGTGCCATACAAATAAACTTGCCTTGGCATGAAAACACTAGGGTTAAAAACAGCAGTGTGAGTGGTGATAATATACAAGCTAAGTTAAAAGCCAGAAAAAAAGGAAAAGTGCCACTAATATACATCATACTGAAGTAATAATGATGAAGTTGACAAAGACAATTGAAGGTTTTATTAAACAATAAGCAATAATAGTCCTCATTATACCCTTGCAGTGGAAATAAGAACCTTAATGTTACTCGATGTAAAAACTGGTTAAATTTGTGGGTTCGTCACGCTTCCATTTCAGTTCAAAGACACTTGATCATTGGCTGCATGTACAGTGGACTCATTGTTTCATGGTTTCTCTTGATGAATCATTCCTTAAGCCAATTGTGGGCAACTCCCTGGAAACTTCAGTGTACACTTACACCAGCAAATGTCTCGCTGATTTTCTTGGACTGTCTCAGTGTTTGATTGTTGTGTGGAGTCACTGTCGGCTCTTTCTGTCTGCAACAGTCATCAACAGAGTAGCGTCAGTGTTGGGCTGTTGTTGACACCCTTTTGTCTGGCTGAAATCTCCGCATGACACATGGAGTAACACACAGAGGACATTATCAACTTACATGTAACACACAGCTATGTGAAATGATGTCATTTCAGGTACATTTGCAGCAATTTGGAACTAGAAGTGTGTTGCTAAAAGCATTAACATTCAGTGTATTTATGCAGAGCTGCTGGTGTGCCTTTTAAAATAAAATATCCCAAAGGACAGTGTGTTTTGTAGTCTGTACACAAGTGGCACGGAAAAAGCTCTCATAGTGTGTGTCAGCTGATGTTATGCAAACACCAGAGTTCAACAAGAACCAGTACATTTGCATATTGTGGATCTGAAATGTGTTCCGCTTTTGTGCAGGGCCTATTTCTATCTCTGCTCTTTGATGTAGCTCATACATATTGACGACCCTTCCGAAGAAACCAACCATGTTAACTAAAGCGTGAGCTCAATTTGTGCATCCCTTTTAAAAATGGTGCATTACTTTGTCCCATTTATACTTCCAGGGTTAATTAGCAAGTGAGAAATTGGACAATTAGTTCATCCATGCTAATTGATTATAATATTACAACTTGGCGATGATAGGATGAATGCAGACTCCTCGTTCCATATTCCTCTAAGGGATGTGATAATATATACAATGCTTCTGTGTAATGAGGGTTTTAAAAGACCAAATCAACTAGGGAAATTGTTAATTCAATTCCACTCAGATGGGGCTGAGTTTTTCAGAGAACAATTATTTGAAGTGAACTGTAGAGATGCAAGAGCCCCACAGAACGTCAGTGTTCTTTTTGATTTGGACTCATCGCAAATGATGTAGATCACTGGTTCATTTCTGTCAATGACACCAAATGATATGAACTCTCAAAGACCTTATCTAGGTCATTTGTCTTCTGATCATAGCTGAAAAGTTCCTCTTTCCCCTTAGTCTGTCTTCAGTTTTCAGATATGCAGTCTTAAACACTGTTTGGACAGAGCTGTGATTATGATTGGGGAAAAAATAGAAAGCAATGAAGTTATTGTTTTAGGAAAATAAAAATGAATGTCTCTGTAGAAGCAAACACAGTGTTAAAGCCTCTAGAAAATGAATAGAACACAGCCCTCCAACTACACAAGGGCCTCATGTATATAGTAATAAATATTAAGAAATATTTGTTTAAAACCAATTATTTATTATTTTTAATTAATTATTTACTTCTTTTTTTTCCTGCCTTTGGCTTGAATTGGATGTGGTAAGGCTTAAGATTCAATAATAATAAATAGAACAGGGGTGTCAAACATGCGGCCCAGGGGCCAAATCCGGCCCGCCAAAGGGCCCAGTCTGGCCCGTAGGATGAATTTGTGAAATACAAAAATTACACTGAAGATATGAATAATTTTAGTTCAGGTTCCACATACAGACAAATATGATGTCAAGTAAAATAACAGCATAATAACCTATAAATGATGACTCCAAATGTTTCTCTTTTATTTTTGTGCAAAAAAATAACATTAGATTATGAAAATATTTACATTAATAAGCAATAAAATGTAAATAACCTGAAATGTCTGAGGAAAATTAAATACAATTAAATATTCTTCTTGTTACTAAATGTTTTGTGCCGTTTTAGGTCTAATCCGTTATGCACGTGTATAAATGACAAATTGAGACATAATATTGCTAAAATTGCACTTACTTTTCTTCAGAAATTTTAGTTTTTTCATGTTGTTTACGTTGTTGTAAAGGATAATTGGTAGATACCAACATTTTAATTGCATAATTTAACTTTTTTCGCTATAAAACATAGAGGAAGGTTTGGAGTTGACATTATTTCTATATTATTATTTTATTATTTTACTGCTCCAGCCCACTGCAGATCAAATCTGGCCTAATGTGGCCCCTGAACTAAAATGAGTTTGACACTCCTGATATAGAATAGGATTTTTTTCAAAACACTAATAACTACAAGTTAAATGACAATTCCAGTCAGTTGTCCCACCCAAATTCTTATTTATCACATCCACAGCAATGTACAACATAACCACTGTGAACCAATCATAAGCTAACTGTCTCTCTCTCTACATTCACTGTCTAACTCGCTCAACCACCACTGCACTCACCCTTATTTGTTCCGACAAACCACATGACCCCTAGTGCTTTATATTCATAACCAGATGGGGCTATGTTTCATGTCGAACTGACTTTTTGGCATACTATGAAACTATCGCTGTGTCTGAAATTGTGTACTCTGTACTAACACCCACTATTTTGTGTACATTTCAGCAAAATGTACTTTACTACAAGTACCTGGATATACTCTCAAAACAGTCCAAAGGTTGAGTATGGGATGTTGGACAGTTCTTATCCTTAACAGAAAATATGGGGGAGGAAGTTGTGATTATGATGAAGCTCTATACAACATCAGTTATAAAATAAACAAACAAACATAAATTAATTTATTATTATTATTATTGTTATTATTATTATTATTATTATTATTATTATTAATATTAATAATAATAATAATAATAATAATAATAATAATAATAAT
>JAQQZY010000016.1:21307973-21323957 GCA_030068375.1 Ostorhinchus rueppellii | reverse complement strand
TCGCATGGAGCCTATCCCAGCTACTTAAGGGTGAAGGCGGGGTACACCCTGGACAAGTCGCCAGTTCATCGCAGGGCAATTTTGGCAATTAATGATATGATATATATTATGTGATATGGGAAAGTAAACTCCAACAAAAGCAAAACATGAAAATATACATAAACATGAATGAATCAAATGTATTATTGTTGATTTGGCAATTTATGATATGATATATTATATTGGGCTGCTCGATTATACGAAAAAATCAATATCGCGATTATTTTGGTCAATATTGAAATCACGATTATTCAAACGATTAATTTTCAGTTCCACCATCCATTTATTCAGCATTTCTCTCTCTCAAAAAACACTTTCTTTTTGGAAAACATTAAAATTGAAAGTAAATTTTGGCGACAAACATGTACTTTACAGCTGTTTCGCAATGGAATGGAATGTGTTGCGCATGCACGTCTCAGAAATTGTGTAAATGAAAACCGGAAAGTAAATCGTTTCAACTCGATTATATGAGTTTTGAGGTGGTTTGACAACAAAATCAAAATCGTGATGAAAATTTGATTAATTGCACCGCCATGATATGTGATATGGTTTAAAAAAGAAAATAAAGTCTAGTAAAAAAGAAAAAGAAACATGAAAATATACAAAAATATGAATGATACAAGTGTATTATTGTTAATTTTGGCAATATATGACATATTATGTGACATGAGAAAGAGAAAGCCAGTAAAAAAAAAACAAAACAAAACATGAAAATATCCATAAAAACATGAATGAATCAAGTGTATTTTTAATTTGGCAATTAATGATGTTTTATATGATGTGATATAATATGATTTGTTTAGTTTTTTGTTTTTTTTAAAGTAAAATCCAGTATTTTATTCTTTTTTTTTTTTTTAAACTGGATTTCACTTCCTTTTTTATTTTTTTAAAATCATATATGTTGCCAAATTGTCATTTTATTTTATTACTTTGGTAAAACTCTGAAGACAATGCAGTACCACTTCACAATAGTATCCCCCCCATAAAACATCTATAAATCTATAATTAGATCGTCAGCACTTTAGAAATGATTACAATATGTAAAAAAAAAACAAACATTTGAGATAGATTGACAAACTAATGTTAGTGAGCCTACATTTACCTGTCCAGTTTTATCTCAGATTCATTAATAATCGAACCACTAATTCTTACTGATGAAAAAAGTGCTGTTTGACAGATTAAAGCAACACATTTTCCAATACTCAGTTGTACACGTTACATCTAAACTCCCCTTTGTCACATACATACCATAGTAGCTCGCTGATAAATTGTGATGTTTTACTTTCTCCAATAACATCCTATTTTATGGTTATAACTCATATTAACTTACAAGTAAATGTTTTAATGTGTTTGAATAGATGAGCAATGAACATAATCTGAGGTTTAACAGAGTAAAGAGATTAAAAAAATAATAAAAGTGCAGCGGTAAGGTGATATTACCAAATAGTGAGCCTGAGCTGATGGACTGATACAGTAATATCTATTTCTGAATATCATGTATATTATTATAAGGATTGTAAAGCAGAACAATGACACACTGATATTTGCTCTTTAACCCTTTAGTGGACACATATTCTTCTGCTACTCTCATGGATTTTATTGTTTTTTTTTATGTCAGGTAGCACATTGGACACTTATGCATCATCCCATACACTTCTTGTTCTTGATAAAGTGTAAATCACCTGCTTGTTACTGTTATTCAACTGTAATTAAAACAAACTTGTTTTTTTCACGCATATTATCTCCTTGAAGTGAGTCATAACTAGTATGAGAATATGTTAAAATGAGCGAAAACATCAGATTAAATGTTTTTATTTTATAGTTTTCATGTAGTGTTTCAGTAAATATACGTGTCTTTGCTTATAGTGGACATTTTTGCAACTCCATAAAAAAAATACCTTTATAGAAAAATGTTCAATCGTGTAGTTGAAGAGGAACAAAAAGACTGAAGGAAAAAAAATCTTATAATTCGTGCATGGAAGGGTTAAATTTTTTTCTCTAAAATCTACTGTTTGTCACTATTTTATTGCATTGTGTTCGCTTCAATTGTTTATTAAAGTGCAATAAAAGTCTAATTTAAGGAAACCTGCAATAAAAATCCAAACACCAGATTAAAAAGTGCATGACTTCTGATTGGGAGTATTTGTATGTACCAGTGGAAAGAGCTACGGTGGTGAATTTCCAACCTTTGACCTATTGTACATGTTGATAATGTAGATGAGTAACGTCTGCTTGTTCCTTCTAAAACTCTACAACAGAACCACGGCTCCACTCGCACTAACACTGATTTAACTTACACTGATCTACGTTGGTAAAACGGGATTAAAAAAAAAACAAACTATTGCACGGCCTTTCCTCTATATTAGTCCCACTTATCTGGACGTTTCTGCAGACTGTCTGAAAAATCCAGGCTTAGACCCAACAGCGGCCGAGCGTTTGCAGCCGTGACTCCCACCCTTTAAGGCGTCTTCCCCTGGTCCTAAAAAACCCTGTTGTAGTTTAAGAACTCACCTGTTCATACGTCCAGATGTGAGTTTTATCGTTTTTTTGACCTCTCTGTTTAGTACGTGGTATTATTTTTCACATATTGTTATTTTTTATTTGTTTTCTATTATTACTTCCTCATTTGAACCTTCTATATTACACCTTATTGAATATCTGTATCATATAGTATGTTACTCACAGTTTACATGGTGTTACTTTTGTTTCAACCAGACCTGGAACATAAATATGTATTTGACATGTCATTATTTCTTATACCTTTTACTCTTTATTTATACTTAAAATACATAGAAACATCATTCAACCAAGATCCATGACTATTAAGTTATAACCATCAAACCCCTTTTCTTTTCTTTTCTTTTCTTTTCTTTTCTTTTCTTTTCTTTTCTTTTCTTTTCTTTTCTTTTCTTTTCTTTCTCCTGTGTACCACATACAGTTATTTATTAATAAGACACACTCTAGTTCAGGGTACCTCATCACTGATTATTTTCCTTTTATTTTTACTACATTTGCTGTACTTATGTGACTCTTACTGACTTGTGACTTACTTATCTTTTACACGGACCCAGAGACTGCAAATCAAAGTTTGTTTGATTGATTGATGTTACCTTTCATGAGTGGAGCTGTTTCAGCTGTTAAAAGCAAACTACCAACAGTTTGTAAGTGAAAGCCTGCAACAAAAGCTGCAACCGAAGACTGAAAAATGTGCCGTTGTGCTTGTAACTGCTTCAGCATTGCCGTGCACAGCCATATTCATGAATTCCCAACCTTTTGACCTGTCACATCGACTCAACAGGACTCAAATCATGCAGGTCTGGGAATACAGCGAATACTCGTTGTTAAAGTTGCACCGTGGCCACTATAAAGGATAGCATGAGCTAATAATGGACAAGTAGTAATACAAATAAATACTGTGTTACTATAGTGAACCTGCATGTTTGGCTCTGTTGCTCCCATTGGTGATATTTATCTAGGAAGGGAAAGCTGGATGTTGTTGTTGCCTCTCTGCAGGTCCCCGAGCTCTCAGATCTCCTCTCTGTCTCCTGTGTGGATAAGTAGTGGCTGTAAAGGCAACGCCGCTCTTTGATATTTCACTCCTCATTTGAATCAGTGGCCGCTTTATTTGACAATGCCAGGTAATTACCTGGGTACCTTACTTGATCATGTGAACTCCTGCAGAACCACAATGGAAGGAGGGAGGGGGTGAAGATGAGGGAGGAAAGAGGGGAGGGTGGTGTGAAGGAAGGAGGGTACGGGCTGTGGATATCGGAGATGGAAATGGGAACATGTAAACAGGAAAAAGTAACGCAAGGGGACAAAAAAACAACAAACACAAATAAACCATCTGCATTTGTTTACCTGTATTGTGTTAAGTGAGTTGTGTGTCTGTGTCTGTGTTTTGTTTTTTTCACCAGTGGGTTCTGTCAGTGGTGGGACCGTCCCATGCTGTGATAGGAGGTCAGGCAGTGTGGGTTACTACACAAATGCATTAACTGGAGACCAGCTACACTAAGTGCAAGTTTATGATTGCCTAAATGAATAGCTTTTGTCTCCTGGGTTCAGTCATTTTGATTAGCCTGGTCAGTGTGTGTGTGTGTGTGTGTGTGTGTGTGTGTGTGTGTGTGTGTGTGTGTGTGTGAAATAATTAATTTAACCTCCTACTAATTATATTTTGTGTACTTCACCATTTCCCCTGAAGCAGAAACGTACATTCAAATATACATAAGAAAAGCATGAAGCAAAAGACAGTTTGGAACCTTTTAATGAAATAACAAGAACTCAACACTAGGATCACACATCGTACAATAAAATATCAGTTAAGATACAGATTTTACAATAAAACACATACATGCAAGAGGCTGAGAATGACTCTTGACTTTTGTGTTTTAACAACAGCATCCAAAACTCAAACATTACCCAAAAATGACATTGGTTACAGCAGGCTAAAAAAAAAAGTGTTGATCCTGCTTGGGGCTGAATAAAAGCTCAGTTTTTCTAAAATGGCTGGATATGGAACCTTGTCAATGATGTTTATTGAATAGGAGAGCGGTGTTTACGCTGCAGTGTGACCAGAATATCAAAATCCGTCACTCCATGTGGATGCAGCTGCGTTCAGGCTCCACTGACTGAACTGTTCTTGGAGGAAACACAGCCCTGAAGTTCACATTCAACCTTGCACTGAAATATATGAGAAGAATCCAACATGGATGCACAAGAAAATAACACATTATTCCTGTTTTGCGCCGAAATGCTTTTAACAAATAACGGTTAAAAAAAAAAAAAAAGTCAAATAATAATTATCAGATTTTAAACAAACAGAAACTTAAACCTTAAATGTTGCGTTTAAACACCCTCTTGCTCTCATTAAAACTTGTCATAAAAAAATACTTAGATCACATAATACAGATTTCATTCCATCCCAACTTTAACAGTCCTGTGCGTAAAAATACGCACGGCTAGCGCACATACAATCATACCCAGAATAACATATGCAAATCTATTTTTACAGCCATTGTTGGACGTATGTGCCACTCCGTAGTTATAACCCTACACGTATTATTTCACACAACTTTAGGAGTATATCTCTCATGTAGACACTTTTGTGCAATTTTATTCACTTTCTAATCATATTTAAACCATGAAAACCTCCGCAGTTCTTAAATTCCCCCGCTTCCGCACTGGACAAACAAAACACACCAGAGTGGAATTTCTATTCATCTCGAAGTCGAGAGAGAGAGAGAGGCAGAGAAAGAGAGAGAGAGAGGGGGAATTAAGACAATTTAATAAAGGCTTAAACCGCTGGGGTTGTCTGCGCAGCGCCTAAAGCCATATTTCCTCTGATCAGCGGAGGAGGGCGACTTTATTGGACATGTTTCTATTTCCAAATCCGCATAACAGGCAACGATGCATGTATTTCCTATATAATGTAGATAAGGGAGAGAGAGGGGTTTGATATGTAATAAAAGGTGGGTCTGTGCTGCCTGTTTAAGCCCCTTAAGCCTGATAAATGATGAGCGACAGAGGCACAGCAAGAGGGTCACCGCTATTAACTCCTCGCTTTCCCGGCCTCCACTTAAACTTCTCTCAATTACATCTGGTAATGTGGCTGGATACGGGCCTTATACGGGCTCCGACCCGCTCAATCTAACCGAAATGAAACAGAAATCAGACGGAAATATAGGCTATCCGCACTTGGAGAGGGGGAAGAGTCTGTGCGTCCTGGAGCCACGTGTTAAAGAGGGAAATGAGGATTATGGCTTGTGTGTGTGAGTGTGTGTGTGTGTGTGTGTGTGTGGAAGCCCAAACACATGCACACATGCAGGTATTCTGGGACAAACAGCCAATGCAAGCTCATTAAATCGGCATTTGGTGGATCCGCACAGGCGTTAACGACGGGCTCTAATCTCGGCAGTGACCTGCTCCAAAGTGTGTCAGCGCGGAAAGGAGCTGGGACTGCGCACCGCGAGCACGTTAATATCACCAACACGGGGGAACAAATACGCTTTTATCTCAAATTCGTTCGGTTTTACACCTGAACACACATTTCCCCCAATCTGAAATAACGAAATCCGTACTTTTACGCACAGGTTTTATTTATTTATGCGCACTCCAAATAATAAAAAAAAACTAAATTATTCGACTTTTTTTTTTCTTGACAAGTTTGGTTTCACTAATATTTTAACTCTTAATGGTTTCATTTTAATTTTATTTTTACGCCTATTCACATACAATAGTCCAGCGGTTCAAGTATAACTAATAATAAAAAAAAAATCACAGGCCTAAACATTGCATTATTTTTTATATATATAAAAAAAGATACAACAATCTCAAACAATTAAACGTTTTTTTTCTAATTGTTTTGGATTTTTCTGAACTCCGATAGGAATTCAAAATAAATAAAATAACCGTAATAAATTGGTAAAATCAAAATGTATCTCATTAAAGTGAATTAAATGACGAATAAATGTCCCATTTCTTCAGTTTGAGTGAAATACTGACTTCATCGACTGCTACAATAGAATGAATTCGTTGGAAGCCTGGCCAGGAAACAAATAAAAACAAATATTACAAACAAACGCATCAGAGGGTTGTGGTCATTAAAATAAAATCATCACATTAACATTTGAGTGTTTTTAGATTTCATTTGCTGGTCAGTTTTTCTGGACATAACAAAGGATTGACTCGCAAACTCTTAAATGTGAATTTTAATACCTGATTTTACTGCGATTTTTGTTCATATTCCAGGTCAGATTAGTCATTTAATTGTGCTTTGTTTTATTCTGAGGGCCTTCTCTTATTTTATTGCACAGCCCTCGACTGCTCGGCCTCAGATGCGGCCGCCAGGTGTCGCTAGAGGGCCGCATATTATATTTTTTTGCGGCAGTGTCCTCCTCTTGGTGTCTATGAAGGAAAAAGCCACAGTTACATTCAGTACTGGCCCCCTCTCTCTCTCTTTCTCTTTCTTTCTCCCTCCTCCTCCTCCTCCTCCTCCTCCTCGTCTTTACTAACCCTCTGACACCAGACTCTGAGAATCGGTGGAGGGGAAAATGAGGCTTTGGAGCTGAAGAATTTACAGTTAGTCGCGAAACTTTTACAAGTATTTGAGTTGCTCACTCCACTTTCTGAAACCCTATAGTCACATTTCAACGCGGGGTCAGAAAGAGTTCAGAGGCAGAGGATTGAGGTAATGTGTTCTGAAGAGGAAAACACAGAGGAGACAAATTATTATTAATATCTTACATGTAATTGAATCTCAAATATAGCAGAAGATAAGTTTAAAAAAAAGAAGAAGGGATAAAATAAAAAATAAAAGCACCAATCCGTTTGCTCTCTTACGTTTGGTAACACTGAGACAAATGTGAACTTTTATGACGCGCAAAATTACGCATTAAATTTACGCGATTAAAAATAGTTTTCAGAGTCTAAAATAATTCAAATAAATAAAATAAAAGGTCCAAGCTGTGAGTTTTTCCGCTTCCCGCGCCTCTCCAGCAGTCACTCTATGATCCAGTCTTATCTCTATACATTAGCTTTTCTAATTTACATAATCTCAAATACTGAAGAGGGCCAAAGAAGAACAAAGTTACAAACAAGATTAGGGCGATTTTATTTGCTCCTGCTTGTTGAGCTCCGATTGTTTCTCCAGGAGTGTTTAAGGTCACTAAGAGGATTTGAAGCCCGTTTCATATCAGTGATCTTTTTGAGGGAATTAAAATCAACAATGCATTTCTCTCCATATTTAGCAACAAGCTTGTGTTTTCTATGTGTGTGTGTGAGAGAGAGAGTGTGTGTGTGTGTGGGTGTGTATTTGAGTGTGTGTGTGAACAAGCCAAACCCTGCAGGGCAGAAAAACAAGAGAAGAACAGGAGAGAAGAGAAGGGGGAGACCAGACAGAGGGGATTGGAAGTCCTGCGAAGAGTAAACACACGAGTGGGGAAGTTCAGTGGCTGATTCCTCGGGTCCTGGTGCACCTTTAGGATGTGACACGCAGTGTGGATCTTTAGCCCGGTGATTGTCCCGCTTGTGTTTTCCTTGAAATGGATCCTCTAACCCCCCTAATGAATCCAAACGCAGCTGGCCATGTCCCACATGGACACCGAGAGCTTTAACCCTAAACTGACCTCAATTTGACACCACCAGATGAAATTTTACCGCCTGTTAATGCCATCCACTGATTTCTTCATAAGAACTGTGCGTGGATCTGAAAAGACACTTGTAAAAAAAAAAACAAAAAAAAAAACATATATATGAAACTACTAGGCTACTCCAAAAATGTCCTTCTGTGATATGGGCGCGCTCTTGTCCCTCTGGTTTATGGGGAGTTTAAGTTGGCACGGGTCCTGTTTATGTGGAAAATTAATTTTAATGAATCTCTGAGTGAGTAGTGATTAAAAAGAAAATAGAAAATTAAACGCCGACTTGCGTAACACATAATTTATGTCGCATTTAAAGCCAAATGTACTTATTTTACAACCTAAAGATTGTTAATTACTATGTCCACTGTTTACAACTTTATTAATTACTCAAATAAATATATTCGCCAAAATAGGGAAATTTTCTAATTTCATGCCGTTAGTGGAGGAAGTTTTATAGGGAAGGATGTGTTTCTGTGGAGCCGTACATTGGACACGCATAATTAGCCACTGCTATTTTCACACGCTCTTCGGGTGTTTACATCACTCTCCTCGGGGGCAAATCACATATTTCCACAATAAATGCGAAGAAACGACGGTAAAAATCTCAAGATCTGAGCTCTCATAAAACGTGAGGAAATTATTATCTCCGAGGCGCTTTAATGGGAGTTTGCGCATACATATATGTATAAATTGTAGCTGTATTTATTTGTCAGTAATATAGTCCAGCCTTAAAAGTTTCCGTAAAAACACGCGCGTTCCCAGAGCAGCGGTACAGAACAGCATAAAGTTTACTTACCGTGGTCGTCCAAAGCAGGAGGATGAAAAAAGTCGGACGTTAAGGGCGCAAATCAACCTGAAGGATAGCATTTAGCTTTATGAAAATATCGGTCTTCAATAAGCGGAGTCTGCCGGGTGCTAGTTGTGTTTACAGAGTGAAGGAGGACAGACTTGGAGACGGTGAAATGCCTTGGCTCTGTGCGCACCGCTCTGCTGCTGCAGCTCCTTCTTCCCGGCGTTATTGCACGTTGAAATGTCCACACAGCCGTTTGTCAAAGCCTGCAGTCCTCTTACACTTCCCACCCCCCCTTTATGCCAACAAACATAACTGTTGTCACGGTTTCATTTATTAAATCTTTTTCCTTTTTTTGTTTTAAAGCTGCTATTACTGTAATCGACCCCCGAGCTGTAACTGTAACTTGTTTTTTTTTTTTGTTTTTTCTTATTTTTTGTTTAAGTTTATTGACCCTCCAGACGGTAGCCATGTCCTTCACTGTTTGTCTACCTTAATCCTAACCTGTGAATAATTAATTTGCACCTTCAAAAAAAGCCATAAATGGGGCCTTTATGTGAGAATCTATCAATACAGCCATGATATTAGCATTGATGGAGCTAAATATTAAAGGGGATAGATGGCCTGCTTCTGTTTTGTGCGTAAAAGAGGCTCCAAAAAAGGCTTCACCAGTGCAATCGATGGCCAGAGCAGTTTGCTCCTCCTCTAAAACTTCAATCTCCTCACATGATTGATGATCTCGGGGAGCTTTGATAATTGACTACTCTGAGGTAAGGCACGGATTTCTATCAAGAGACGGGATTGGATGAAAAGAAACGTACAAAATTACTTTCTCCACAAAAGCTTTTTTTCCCTCTCGGAAAAGTTCATTGTGGGCCTTAGAGGGGTGCTTTCTATGTGTCGTTTAAATTTGTTAAAAAGAGCAGAGTAATAATTAGCAGCGAGATTAGACGGTATTAGCGAAATATTACGTAGGCACACCGGCTTATAACCACAAAACAGATAACAAGTAAGCGTCATGCTCATATATTAAACTCAGCATTCATAACATCTTGTGCTAATGTTCACTTTAGATGTGCTTTGTAATGTTTAGTTGCATGCACAGAGAAAACTGAACATGTTAGCTGTTTATTTTTTTTTGTTATTTGTGTTGTATTTACCGTGCGTAAAAGTGCATGCGTCGTGCGTAATTCTGCTTTAAAATGAACTTTTCGAGCCTTAAACGTAATTGTGTGGTTTAATTCAGTCCTTATGTAGCTGTCTAAGTGTCCGCGCTGTTCAACCTTCCTCACGCAGCCTTTTTCTGCTTTTTCTTTAGGACTTCTTCTCGGCAAAAAAAGAGAAGGAACACTGGGGTGGGAGTTGGAGCTGTGTGTTGCTTTGGCTTTTTTACCCCCAAGTGTGGAGTTGAAGCCGTCTTCTCTGTTGCCTCGCATATACTCTGCATATCACAAGATTTGGTCTCTCCTCTCTCTTTCTCTGGAGCTGCTGTAGGACTGGCTATGGCCACCACTACTTCCGGGATCCGTCATTTCATTCGCCCACCGCTCAGCGCTGCGAACTGACTCTGTTTCTATAAGCAAGCTAGCAGCCAACCTGCCAACACTCGCTGACACTCACTCATCTCAGTCTCGCCAGATAGACGAAATACCTACGGGGGGAAAGAAAGGAAAGATCTGAATCGCAATCTCTTAATTTCTACTGCTTTTTTTCTTCTTCTTCTTCTTTTTTTTACAGTGATAATAAAACAAGATAGCGATCTGGAGGCATTAAAGGAGACGCGGACTTGCGGGATGAAAACGGACTAAAAAGATTCGTCCTTCTCTTGAACATCATCGCCAACCGTCATTCATTCATTACCTTGACAACCTCTGGCTTTGATTGACAGCTGGAGTGGCAAAAAGCCATGAGACACGACAGTTTAGTTACATGCAGGTTGTTGATGGGCCGATTGTAACCTTCACTTGGGCACATTTTTTTCTTTTTTTTCGAGGAAAGAGGGGAAAACAAGAAAAATTGCAAAACTCCCTGATGCTACGATTTCAACTGAACCACACTGGCGAATAGGAGAATTCGCAAAGTTGGTTGAAAAAGGAATCTTGCCACTAAATCACTTTCTTAACCGGGACTGGGATATTAAATATACGACAGATTCAGGAGTTTATTGGAGCGCAGCCTGATGGCGCAAAGGGTAGGTTTTAAATCTCTCCACACTTACCTGTTCAAATCCACTATAGGGAGGCCATCCTATCGCTAACCTCTTGTCGCTTAGTGGCAAATTTACAAAGTATTCCTATCAAAGCGGCTATATTTGACATTTTTGCTGCGCCCTTACTCTTCAAGCGGAGTGACAGCCTGTGCTTTTACCGACAGCGCCCGCGACAGTCAGTCGTGGAGCAGTTTCACAGGAGACTCCAAACTAATTCGCTCTTTTCACGCACCAAAGTCTTTCTCCTGGAGCATCTGAGTTGTAATGTTTTTGGTAATGACAGTTTTTAGCAGTAGAACGCACTTTTTCTTCTTTCTGAGCGCATTTTCTGCGTTAGTTTCTCCACCTAAAAATCCCACGGCATGCCTTTTTCTACTTTTCACATTTGTGTTAAAAAGAGCCAAACTCCATCCGGCCGCTGATTCTTTTTTCTTGATCTTTATTTCATCCCTCAGTACGATGAGCTGGCCCATTACGGTGGGATGGACGGAGTCCCGGCGTCGATGTACGGGGACCCGCACGCTCCCCGGCCGCTTCCCCAGGTCCACCACCTGAACCACGGACCGCCGCTGCACGCCAGCCAGCACTACGGAGCCCACGCTCCACATCCGAACGTTATGCCCACCAGCATGGGCTCCGCTGTCAACGACGTTTTAAAGAGGGATAAAGATCAAATTTATGGGTAAGGCTTGCAAAATAACCCCGCTTCTTGATTTAGATTTTTTATTTTCCCAAAGTTTTCAGCTTTTCCTTAAGTTTGTTTTCGTGGACTTTTCTTTCTCTCTTTCTCGCCACGAAATTCAGACTGTTTTGTGCAGGACTGACCGCAATTTTGGAGCCTCTTTGTTGGTCAGGGGAGTTTTGTTGATGTGTAATTTTATACGCATTGTAGAACAAGCCTTCAGTAAGTAAGAGTAAGCCTCGAGCTTCAAATAATAATAGGGAAGTTCTCTGGCCAGAGTTCAGGCGATAAAGTCACAGACTCCATGGAAATCCAACCAAACTACTACCAAAATCACAAATAACGTTCAAATAATATTAACCCACTATTATAGTTCTTCATCTTTACACAATGTCTCCCGTTCCAACCTTAGTCGTTGCTTGTAAAACTTGTCAGAGCTTTTTCAAATTTTCTATCTTATTTTGGATAATAAACACACAACTCAAACGCGCAGCACAGCACCATGTGTATTTTTAATTCTTGCACAATCACGCAGCTCTAACATAATTCCAGACAGTGTTTTCAGACTTTGTCGTACGTGGACAAGAAAGTTTAGAAATGTTTTAGGATGCTTTTGTTGAACACACGGACGCAGAACGTGTCATAATCCATGTGCGTATCAGTATAATCTGGTCTGGAGCGCACACTAAAGCCACCACAACTTTTACTAAAGCATTTTACATCCGGAATAGAGTTAAGGCTCTTATTGTGACTGATGGAAATCTTAAAAACACACATATATGCGCTGGTGACATTTTATAGGCAGACCTTACACAGAGTGTTTTGTATCCTGGAATTAGAATTTATTATTTTTATTTATTTGTCTTTGTTATGATTATGTCTGACTGTAAGTGAACTTAACATGTGAGTGTATATATTTATAGAATTAAGCATTAAAGCTGCAGGCCTATAAAAGCACAAATCTGCCTGTACTACAGTATGTGCGTCACTAAGTGTAACTGTACAAAATTAAAATCTAAAAGCAACTTTTCATTCCGGCTGTATATTTCTCTTAAACCCCAGTGACATGTGTCGTGTGTCTCTGGGTTTTTTTTTTTTTTAATGGACTTTAGTTGCCTCTCTTAGTTTGCACTGCAAGAAATATCAGTGTGAATGTCTGCATTAATATCATATTGAGTCTAAAACTATAATTTTCCCAGGAACGATAAGTTAAAATCCTCCATGTGCGTAATTACGCACGCTTCAGTGTTAAAGAAAACATCTGAAATGCGCACACGTTGCACGCGTAAATGTCTGTTTTTTATTCTTTTGGAGAAAAATGTTTATGAAGCAAAACCTGAACATGAGTGAAAATGAAATATCAGACAGGTGGAGGATATTTTCAACATAATACATGCGTGTAAAATGTTCCCGGTGAAAAAGACACAGGATAATAGTGCTAATAATAATGATAATAACAGGTCATTTTTTGCAGTGGGTATTGTGGAGCCGGTGTGCTGCTTGCTTTGCTTGTACTCAGCCTGTGTGTTTCCCCTCTTCCAGTCACCCTTTATTCCCACTGCTCGCACTGGTTTTTGAGAAGTGCGAGTTGGCGACGTGTACTCCGAGGGAGCCCGGCGTAGCAGGCGGCGATGTCTGCTCCTCAGACTCCTTCAATGAGGACATTGCAGTCTTTGCCAAACAGGTCCATTTTCACCTATTTTGAAGCCTATATTTTGGATCTTTTGGCTGCGTCATAGCGCACAGTTATCTTTACCGTTTACATGTAGTTTTACTCTCAAACTTTCCCACGATTAGAGTGGAGAATAGTGTCAAATCTACCCCAAATACTGTCTCATTTATGACATTTGAAGATGCATATCAGATTACATACAAGGATAAAAACAGAATATATTTTCTGATAAACTAACTTTGATATTTATTTTAGGTCCGAGCAGAAAAACCTTTATTTTCATCAAATCCAGAGTTGGACAATTTGGTAAGCGCATTTTAAAATTATTTTCTACAGTTTTAAAAAAAAATTTATCTCTTCTATTCTTGTTTTTCAATAATTCCCCTCTTCATTGCGGTGTGTAGCCTTCCAGCAGTGCCTTGTTTTGGGATATTCTGTCCACAGCATCAGACAGAAAATAAGTGAACATATGATTTAAACTTCCACACAGATGTCAGATCAGTTTGGAAGTGAAGCTGTGTGACCACATTCGCCGCTGTCATTGTTCAGCCTTCCATGTAACTGACCCAACTGACCAGTGTGTAATGACTTATTAGATTGTAAAACGCAGCTTTCTTTTGTAGTCTTAAAACATTTTTTTTAATTTTTATTTCTTTATTTTTTTAAGTCTGTGGTGCACTCTATAGTATCCCTGACGGCGCTGTGTCATATACTCCTGCGTAAAAAGTCGGATTCTTTGTCATAATCTGCTATAAATCATGCTTATTTGACTTTTTTCCCCAGATGATACAAGCCATACAAGTATTACGGTTTCACCTCTTGGAATTAGAAAAGGTAAATATAATAAATATGTGTTTTTATTTTTATTTTTTACATTTCCTGTCGCTTTTGTTGCATGCGTAATCTGATTTTAATATCCCAATGAGCTGCTATGTAAATATGAGCACAGATTTAAAATAATCCGGATTGTTGTATAGGTCCATGTTTTCATTTTCATAAAACATGCTATTTTATTTATTTAGTCAACTCTTTATGCAGCTGAAGTGACTATTGATAAAATATGTTGCTCCCATTGCACATTGCTATCGATCTGCAGATTTAGTTTCAACTGCTCATTATTTCTGCAGCTTACGGCATTGCTGTTTATTTTTTTGTCGTTCAACTTGTTGCTCCGGTCTCTGGAGAATAATAAGCACTGCAACAATTTCACTATTGTTTCCTTGCCGCCCGATAATGCCCTCCTTAATTGCAGTTATTGTTGGACTGGCTGAAGAAGTGTTTCCCCTTCTATCCTGAAAATGTTAAAAAATATTTTCTTTTTTTTTTTTTTTCTTTTTTGTGTCCCTGATAGGTGCATGAGCTCTGCGACAATTTTTGCCACCGGTACATCAGTTGTTTGAAAGGAAAAATGCCAATAGATCTAGTTATTGACGAAAGGGATGGCAGCTCGAAATCAGATCACGAAGAGCTCTCGGGATCGTCGACTAATCTTGCGGATCACGTAAGTTTATTCCACCTTAAAACGTGTTTTTTGGCTGTGTTTGTGCGTGCCTGCGCCTGATCTCACATTTGTTTGATGTTTCTCCTTGTGCCAAATTTTGGGCTGCTCAGTCTGTGCTCAGTGTGACCCTGTTATGCCATTAGTAAATAGAGCATGCTCTGTTCTGCAAGGAAAATCTGCCGATCGATGTTCTAAGGTCAAAAGCTAGATGTGATACAATAGACCGAGTTATTGTTTTAGTCTTTTGATTGGGGGCAGTCATGTGTGCATAATGCATCTGCTTGTGTGTTCGGGCTTTGAGTGGGTGTGTATGTATACAAGGGTGCGTGTGCGCGTGTGTTAACCGCCACCGTGCGCTATGGAGAGAGTTGGAGAAAAGGAAAAAAAAAACGCGAGGCAATTATCTGTTACGCAGGTTTAACGTTAAAGCAGGGTATCAGCGGTCTAAGCTTTAGCTTTAGGCCAATATTTAAAAAGAAAGGGGCTTTATATTTGGGTTGCTGTGGGAGCTGCTGTGGATATGGCCCCGTGTGCGTAAAGCTGTGGATTTTTTTTTCTTGCTGCAGAGGTGGAGAAAGTGGTAGCCTATTGAAATAGATCTCCGAGCTAAAGGCTTACCATCAATGTCAAGTTCACAAGGCATATATGATGGTTCGTCTGGAGGGCCCTTCTTCCATTGCTGTTAATGTTAATGTGTTTAATTGTTTCCTATTGATTGCCGTGTGGTTTTTTCTTTTTTTTTGCTCTGCAGTGCCTGCTCTCCTCTGCTCCCCATTTTATGGCTGCAGGCTCCATAATGCTGAATTCAATTATATGCACCTGAAGTACAGTAGCTTTAAATTTGAGGATCGATTCCCCTTGGTTTAAATCGTGCATTTTCGGTGTAATAAACACACGTCGTCGTCGTCCCCCACCCCCCCCCCCCCCCCCCCCCCCCCCCCCCCCCCCCCCCC
>JAQQZY010000016.1:21250485-21302799 GCA_030068375.1 Ostorhinchus rueppellii | reverse complement strand
CACACACACACACACACACACACACACACACACACACACACACACACGAGTCCTTCTTACACTCCTACTACACCAGATTTCTTCCCGTCTTCCCCTGCAGCTTCCAGGGGAATTTAAGGGAAATTCAATGATGCTGCTAAATCAATTTTATTTGAAATTCCTAGGGATGTAGGCAGAGCGCAGTGAGGGAAAGTGAGATTGTGCCAGGCAGGTGTTTGTAAATGAGAAACAGGGGACAGAAGCAGAGGAGACATAGCAGCAGCATTCTCCCGCTCTCCTGTGGCCGGAGCTGCACCACTACAAGCCTTTTTCCTCCCCATATTGTCTCCTGCTTTTATATTAATTACAACTTGTATTATCAGCCGCCAGTTGCTAACCCCAGCAAATAGAAAAGGCCGCCCCTAGAGACCGTGCTTCTTTTGTATCTTATTCTCTATCTAGTCCTATTGTGTTTGTGTGTGTTCTCGCCTGCAGATGTATGTGTGTTTGCTTCTCCTCCTCCTCCTCCTGGTAACACTGCTCTTTAACACAATTAGTGAAGAGCATGGAGTGAACCATGTTTGACTCCTAATTATGCCCAGCTTTAGGGAATAGTCACATGGGCTAGAGGCCGATTTTTTACTCTTTCACTTCTTCCTTCCTCTCTCTCTCTCTCTATTTTTTTTACTTATGTTTGGGTGACATGATTTTCCCCCCTTTTTTTTCACTTGTTTGAACTTTATCAGACCCACGGGGCTTGTGACAAAATGGTTGTGTGTTGTGTTTGTGTTGCACGGGTATGGTGTCTGATGATGCGCCCTCCATAGCTCTGAGAGAGGCCCGCTAAATTATTCATGGGGAGGAAAGGCTGTTGCTTTTGTCGCCTTGTTGAGCGTGGAAAGTTAACGCTGTTGTTATATTTGTTGTCTTGTTTTGCAGACGGGGTTATGAATGAGAGGTGACTTGCAGGTGTTGAGTTTGCATCATCAAAAACCTCCACTGCATAAACACTAAAGCTGGATCACAGTGGAGTATTATTCTTATTAGGTTATATAAAATGCTTCTTTTTTTGCCCTGTAGCTTCCAAATGAACAAAGCCTTATCTATATCCCTGCATACAAGACCATTAAACTCATAGGGTAGCAAATCACAGCAAAATATCATTCCCTTTAACACCATTAGCTGAGGTGTCTTTGAATTTAATTTAGTGCCAGCGCCATTAAAAATGACACATTACTCTGCAATGATAGCTAAATTAAGTCCTATCGATTCAGCTGTTGCATTAAAACCATGCTGTGGCCATAGTTGGCAAGTGTTAGAGTGAGAGAGAGACAGACAGTGAGAGTGTCTGAGAGCAGCGAGCGTAGTTTTTCAGGTCTGTCTCTTGTCTCGGCGGCAGTGGGCGTCTCATCGTGAGGAAGTAAGAACCCAGTCATTTTCCTCCCTTGAAACAACAGCAGCAGCTTATTCAGAGTGTGCACAGTGAGCCCATCTGCAGCCAGACACATTATGCACTTTAGGCTGAGATCGAAGACGAAGAAGTACTGCACTGCTCAGTACAGAATACTATAGGAGTAGAAGTACAAGTATTCAGCATGTACGAGCCGAAGGATGTGTCTACTACCTGTGTCTGTGCAAAGATAAGTCACCTAGATGTCATATGTGAAGGCTTTACGAAGTTTAAATAAAAGAAATGAGATATATGAGGAAGGAGTTGCTATTAACTTTTCTGTGATGCATAAATAAATCCTTTTACTCTTAGGTTTAGTTCAGTGTTGATGTAGGGAATGTGTGCACCGATGCAAATAAAAGCAAACAGAAATTCTCCTCAAATGCAAACTGTAAAAGTACACATATTTGCGTAAAAATTCATTACTTCAGTAAAGATCTGAGACCCGAATACTCCTGAAACCTGGAAAAAAAAACTACATCAAGGAAGTATTTGTACTTTGTTAGTTCCTACCTCTGGGGATTCCTACCCTTTTTTCTTCTTTCCCTCTGTGTTTAATGTGACAAAAGACAGAATTAGATAGCTTTGAGTGGTTTTTTCCCACATTTTACCCAGCCAGCGCTGTGATGAGATTAACTGAAATTTACAATAACAACAGCCTCATGAAGTATCCCATGTGTGGATCAGTGGCCCAGAGAGTGAACACATCACAATCAGCCATCCCTCGCACAACAGGGACACTCTTCCCTCCGCTCACTCTGGAGGGCTAAAATCCACGCAGAGCTATTGTTCCCCCTGTCTCCTTACCCCTCTTCTCAGTAATTCTCCGAGCTCTTTATCTGATTGCCATCCGGTGAACAGCTGACGCTGAGAGGGCCTTGAGTGGAGCGGAGGGTCTGAAGGGCCTTGTGTGTTTCTGTCTGCTGTTTTCAGCTCCGAGCTGTTTGAGAAATCAGCCCTCCTTCCCCTAAAAAACTTAGCAGATAAAAGGGCCTTGCTCGCAGGCATAGCGGGAGAGCTTCGCCTCCGCAAGCAGAACAAGCAGTAGCACATCAGGACTGTGTGCACCCAAGGGAGCTCGACAGCCGCTTGTTTCATAGCCTGTGTTTCCCTGCAAAGCTCCGCTAGTCTCCAGGCTCTGTTGTGTCTGTCGTCCGCTAGTACAGCTCACTCTGACAGGGGCAGGAACGCAGGCGAAGGCAGGCAGGCAGGCTCCTCTGTGGCGGGAAGGGAAAGAAGTCCATCACTGAAGTTAGACAAAATGGTAAAAACGGTCTCTTATTTGGAATATTCTGCGGCGTGTACATTTTCCCTCTGCTTTCGTATGTATGTATATGTGTTTGTGTGTGTTTGAGGAAGAAAAAAACCCCATAGCGGGAACTGAGAAGTGGGTTGAGGTTTGTGGGAAGCCTTGGTGCAGGCCTGTGTTTGTTTGGCTTGGGCTCTGCTCAAGGAGGCTGCTCCTCTCAGGCCCCAGACAACGTTGGGCTTACGTTAGCCAACATTTTGTCATCGTGCTCAGGTGACATGTTAAATTGGAAAGGACTAGTGAGGGGTTGTGGAAGCTACGAAGCCCTATCAACTCTGTGTGTGCGAGAGGCTGTTTGGTGTTTGATTGAGCCCGTGTGTTTGTGGGTGAGTGTGTAGTAAATGACGTGATCGGGCTGTCTCTGTATTGCCTGAATGGCAGAGGAAATTCCACCTCTAGCCTGCCTTCATGTGGCACTGATAAAGCCTTTCCTGTACAGTAGAAAATCCTGCTTCCCTGTGTGCACCAGCAGGGCAGCAGGAATGACCAGGAAAGTAGGAGCAGGGGAGAAAAGCTGAAGTACTGAAGGCTTTAAGACCCGGAAATTGATGTACATTTCTAGCGTAGTGGTGTGGGTCAAGGATTTTAATTAGACCAGGACTTCTTTGGTGACCAGAAAAAGTAGCAGTGAGCTTTAGCAGTAGCTCTGCACACCATAATTCAAGCTCCAAGTGGATGTTTGATGATTTCTTGCAAACAAAACTGCCAGGAGAAACTGACATGGGTATGATTTCATAACAAGTGAATCAATAACTGATCCAAAATGATACAGCCAATTTACCGTCGTATAGTGACTCAAGACAAGTACTGCAAACTTTGGCAGGTGGTCAGGCTAATGCTAATGTGCATAGATATATTCACTATAGTTACTGAAACACTCATTAAAACTGTAGCTGAAGACCAGTTGAAGTATTCTGGGATTTCTGTAGTGGTCACAGAAAAGGTGGTGGGGATGTTTAGCTGTTATTTATGCTAGCTAATAGCAACTCCACATTGACTTGATGTGATTTATTGCATCCAAAACAACCTTCAAACTGAAATTTTACTTAAAAAACCCCATAAATAAAATCACTAAAGTTACTAAAACTGTATTTTTTCTGAAAAATTGGCTTAAAATCTTGCTAACTTCATCATGCATATACTGGGCTTTAGCGGCCATAGTTGTGAACCAGGAGACTGCACGCTCATGCAAACAAGCAGAGGTCTATTTCCGGTCACCGTAGCAGTCCAGAAAAACTCCCTAATGAGCTGTAGAGGGAGTGAAGGAAAAAAGGAAAGAAAAGAGAAAAGCTATGAATTTGTTTATGGACATTTCTTTGAAGTAAGCCAGCAGAGATTTAACACTTTTTTGCTGCATGTGTTTGTATATATAAAAGTGAGTGTGTGTGCATATGTGTTTATACTTCTTACTCTATTATGTCATTAACATGTGTGTCTAAGTGTATTTCTACGAGCCTCTGTGGGCGTGTGTGTGTGTGTGTGTCGGTGTGGGCGTGGACACATTTTTGGCAGATTAGCAGGAGAATCACTGTCATATCTTATTTTCATTTCTGACAGTGGTAATGATTAATGGCGGCCGTGGTGTGTTTGGACTTTTTACCTCTATATTTCTCACTTGACACGGAAGTCTCAATTGGTTATGGTATAAACGAACACTGCTGGGCTCTGCCATATGTGTTTAGACAATTACTCACAAGTGCTCTACTTGCAATGCTCAAAATCAAACGGCACATTAACAGTGCTGTGTTTTGCTCTCATGCATTAATGAAACACTTTGATTACAATGTTTTGACTTATTGCCAGCTGCTTTAGTGCATTAGTTTCTTCTATTTAGCTGTGATTGTAGTGACATCCATGATTGTCTGCTAGCTGGGAAAAAGGCAATGGGGCTCTTCGCCTTGCCAGGAGAATGTAAGCAGGCTAAGGACCCTCACAGTGCTTGTTGTAGACTCTTACAGATGTCACTCTCACGTTTCCAGCGCACTCATATGGGTTTTCTGTGTTTCTCTCTCTACCTTCCCCTCATCTCCCCCCTTCCTGCTCCCTCTCTCTCTGCTCCTGGTTTGCGGTTTGGACTGGGGGAATGTGGATGGATGCACGGACGGATGGATGGATCCCACGCTCGCTTTCTCTCCCTCTTTTTCAAACCTCAGAACCCAGCTTCCTGGAGAGACCATGATGACGCCACCTCCACACACTCAGCCGGCACACCGGGGCCCTCCAGCGGAGGACACGCTTCACAGAGTGGTGACAACAGCAGTGAACAAGGTGAGCCAGCACAGAAATGGGCATGCACATGCAGAAGCACACACACACATACATACACTTATATATGCATGCAAATGTGCACTCGTTGCACCAAGACGTAAACATACACAGATACAGGCACAGATTCATGCAGGACATTAATCATCATACATAGGTAGAGTTGCCAGCGCTTCTCTTTAACCCTGTTTAACGTGAGATGTACAGTGAATAGATGGCACATCTGTGTTCCATTCCTCCTTTTTACACATTGGATTATCCCATATTTTGACTGGCGTCCATGTAAACACATAGTCACACCTAAAAATGAACACGCTTATCCACTCTTACACTAAACAGGAGCAACAGCCACTGTAAGACACAAACCTCGTGCAACATTTTCTAAAATGTTGCTATTTAAAGAGCTAAACAAAAGCTGGTGATTAATACTAGATTACTGCCAGTTCTCGCTTGCATTTAAGCCATATTAACTTTACAAACACAACAGCCCCTAATTATGTCTCAGTGTGCCTTGTGTTATCTAGTGCATGACCTGCCAAACAGTAAGAATGCATTTCAAAACAAATGTATTTGTATTTATTACAGATAGTGTGTGCAAGTCACAGCTATCTGCCTTGTATTTTTGTCACGGTCTGTGTCAACCTTGACAAGTAACTTAGTCAAAGTATAAGCTAGTATTTAAATTTCAATCCCAGGCATCAATATGGTGTGAAGGTTTTTAACTGCAACTGCAGCCTGATCTGAAAGAACAGATGATAAGCTCTCGGCCTTTCCTTTCTTGTCTTCTGCTTGTTTTGAATGCACCAAGATCTCCTTTCACTGGCGGCGGAATGTGTGTGTTTTTGTGGGTCTCATTCCGTTGTGTGTGCGCCTTCTGGCAGTGTCCAGGGTTTTGCATGAAATTTCATCACACCATCTCTCCACACACAAACACACTCAAAAAACACTAGGTTGCACGCTTACACCGGCTCGCTCAGCAAGCGGAGAAGCTCACTGTGTCCGTTCAAGGATATCGCTTTGCCAATATGTGATCAAACGTATCGATGGGTTTCTGTGGTCGAGCTGTTAAAATCATTTTCTCTTCTGCAGACAGAAGAAGTAGTAGTTGCAGCTTTTGAACCATTTCTGACCACAGACTAGTGGCCGCAGAAGACCTCTGTGGTCAACTGTGTCAGGACTAGTTGGATCAGAGACTGGTTGGAGAGAAGATGATGCTGCCAGGCGTTTGTTTAGCAACAGTAGGTTTCTGTCTGACAGGATGGATAACACAGGAATGAGGGAAAATAATGTCATTCGTGTATCCTGCAGTAGTGGAACACATACTGAGATCCTTTATTCAGGAAAACTATACAAGAAAAATACTGCTTTACAGGTAAATGTCTGCATTCAGAACTTTACCTAAGGAAAAGTATGTCAGTGTTATTAAAATGTACTTAAAGTATGACCAGTAAAAGTACTAGTTTTGATGTTTAAAGACGTTTAAAATTGACCTCACTTGAAATATTTTAACAGAAATACATCGTATCTCAAAAAAGTATTTTTTTGTCAGCTTTGTGATGTGCATTTTCCAGATAATTCAAGAGCCTTTTTAGATTTGAATCACCTCAACCTCTAAAGTAACAATCAACATATTTGTAGAAGGTTTTCAAATATGGAGGAGTAAAAAGCATATTTGTGTAGAATAGAAGTATAAACCTACACAAAATGGATCTGGTCGAATATAGCAATAGTCCAGTAAAATTGTACTTGGGTAAATGTACTTAGTTACATTCCATCACTGGTATCCTTGGGAATAACTGACCTTTTACATTCTGGCACAGACAGCTCTGAAAGTCTTTAAATAGCAGATACGTATTAAAACCAAAGGCATTAATAGTGAGCAGGAACATCAATATTGACAAAATATGCAAAAATTCCAAGATTTACATAGTGAGCTTTTGGGAATGTAAGTATTAGTCATAGGTTATCGCCAATCAAAAGGCAGAACGTAGATGGAATTTTCTTCTTTGCAATTGCAACCAGCAAGGGAGATGAAGACAGCAGAACAAGAGCAAGAGGGAAGGGGAGGGGGGAGATGAGAGAAAGAAATGCACTGCCTATTGATTATCTTACACACATAAGTACAAGTGACCTGTAATCCACAGAGCACTTATCGACTCCTCTCTCCACCGTATCCAGTAACAGCGGATCAATACGGGCCAAAGACAGTTACGGTACAGCACCGTGCACTGGGCCAACACAGACCTAGACCAGATCAGACTCTGACCTACACTGAGCAGTGCTAAATGCTACATCCACTAGCCACCTCCGAGCCTTTTATGGTGCGGGAAGAAAAACAAACATAAACATCAGAAAATATAAGAAGATATTTAAAAGAAGAGAAAGAAAGAAAGAAAAAGAGGAATTGAAGTAGAGAGGTGAAAGAGCAGAGAAGGTGAAAAAGTAGGCAGAGCGAGAAAAAGGAGAGAGAGGGCAGCTGATTTAATGGTCTAATGAGGCCGTCCTCCAGCCAGTTGTTTTGTGTGAGGCATGCTCTGACCTTTCGCTCCGCTCGGGAGCCCCGCCGCCTCATTTTTCACATTCTTGCAATTACGTTAACGCTTGAAGCGCTCGCTGACTCCCGACTCTGGCCCTTCCATTCTGACAGAGCCTTCCCTTCTCCCAACCTCTCCAACCTTTTCCCTCCTCTCCTCCACTCCACTCCACGCATGAACTCGCCTCCTATCTCAATACATTTCCAAAGAAAATTTGTAGTCCACACTCTCAAGTCCGCAGAGGAAAATGTGAAATGTGTGCTTCACTTCAGTAATGGGGTCTTTAACAGCTTGGCCCCTGTTAAAAGGGGTGACGATGTGGATCAGTTGAGGAAGACAGAATAGATGGAAGACAGAGAAAGAGAGAGAGAGAGAGAGAGAGAGAGAGAGAGGGGAAGGAAGAAAGACAGAATGTGTGAGATCCATGGTGCGTTTTGGGTTCCAGCTGCCAAGAAAAACATCAACTTTATCCTGCAACGTTCCATCTTGAAAGGTGTGTTGTATGTGTGTCTTGAAAAACACTTACCTCAAAAATGGATCCAGAAGCGTCACTTTGTTGCAGAGATGGCAAAAGAACACACATTCTTCACTCAAGCAGAAGTTCACACACTAAGAATCTTCCAAAAGTAAAAGCTTTCATCTCAGTGAAATAAAAAGGCACTGAAGTACACTTAATGTAAAGAAGTGCAAACTTTCTTTACTGCTTTGTTTTTGATGTTATTGTTGCATTAAAGCCATGCAATGACGCACAATAAATGAATAAACTCCCCTCAAATGCATTAAAACTAAAATAATTAATCTTATTTTGAAAATGTAAGAAGAAAGCACAGATATTTTTGCATAAATGCAGGAAGGAAAAGGAAACATTTAAGTAGAGTACAGATCCCTGTACTTCTGCATCTGCTGTGTTCAATATGCTATTTTAGTCCATTCCTCCTAAAATAGTGAATCACTTCAGACAAGCCCACATCTTCAAAAGTAAAAGAAACTTTTAACTATTTTTCATCCACTTTTGCTTCCCGTTTATGGAGATACAGTAGATTAAAGAGTCACTGCCGTACCTGTTTATGTATGTATGTACAGTGCAAACAGGAATTGAGATGGTCGCTGTGGGCAGAATTCACTTCCACAATCTCCAGCTTGGATCTCAGCATCGAGCATTGCTCTGAACCCATGCCAAAAAACAATTTAACAAGAGCGCAAATATGTATTGCTTCTCTTGTGGAATAATTTATCGTCAAGCAGTAAACCAAGGTGAAGCATGCTCAGAGCTGTCAGTAAAGATTGCCAGTTATGGTTCTGACACATGTGAAAAAGGTTTCAGTACAATGCTAAGATCTGCTACCTCCCCCACTGCCTTATCTTAACAGACTTTATTTTTCCTTTTTCTCAGAATTTCCCTCCAAGAAAGAAAATATGAATTATCACCTTCAGGGTAAATTCTGCACTTTCACTTTCTGACTTTTAAAGACTGACTCCCTATGTTCTGGCTAGATAAACAAATATCAGCGATCAAATCAAGATGGTTCAGAAGGTAACGCACAAAAACTCCATTGACTCGGCTTAAACACAATTTTGATTAACAGTACTTCGGAAGGCTTATCTGGGAACATCAGAGACATCAGTTGCAGGGAGTTCAACTTGATGAATGTGTGTGCCTTAAGATAGCACTCAGTTTCCAGGCAGGTGCTTGTAATACGCTAAACACTCAAAGTGTGATGGAGCAGTGTGATGAAATACTCTGCACATGTGCCCACGCCGACACTCAAACGCACGCCGTCATAAACTGTAAATCCCAAATACTGATTCAGCACAGAAGAAGGTAGCTTTTCGGCCTCTTGCTGCATATATGTGTGTGTGTATGAGTGTGTGCCTCAGCTCCAGTCCACACTTGTAATTATTAGCTATGCATGAAGACCAAATCCACGTTGACATGTTGAGTGGTGAGCAAAGGGGCTTTCTGTACAATTCCCCATTTCTACTGTAGATGGAAAAGGCTCAACTGAAGAGAGGAGAAAGCATTTTGTACATTTTCTCATCAATTGAACAATCCCCACGCTCTGCAGATAGACAGACTCCCCAGAGAGTCCGAGAGAGGCAGAGATGGAGAGAAAAGGGAGGAAGAGAGAGAGAGAGAGATTGAGTGTTGGGGCTCTGAGGGAGCAAACTGTGCTTGATGGTGTTGTAGTACATTTGTGTGTGCGTGGGGAGTGTGGTAAAGCTCCCTTGGCCCTGGCCAGGGGCCCCACTCAGCAAGGTCTTTGTGGTTGAGCTCACTGGAGGGAGGTCATTCCTGCTGGGGACATGACTTCCCTGTGTCCGCCCAGAGAGTCCAGGGCCTGTTGAATTTGACTTTTTTTCTGAAGCTTTCATTTTCCCTTTTTTTTTTTTTTAAACCCATAAAGACTCCGTACTACATTTATATCACTTCCTAAATTACATTAAAACATGAATTTAACTTTTCTTAAGCAATTTATCACTGTTAATATAATATTATCTTCTGCTCGTTTTCTTTCTTTAATAAAAATAATGTTTTTTTTCCTTTATTTACTCCACGGATCTTGCTGATGTTCATAAAAGCTCAGATTAAAGTTGGGGGTTATTATGTCAAAACTATAGAAAACTGAAGAAAAAGTGACTTTTCAGCAAAAATATCATTAACTGAACATAAACCAAGTGTCTTCTCGTGCTGTCATGAATCAAACTCCATGGGTTTTACTGGTGAATTAGTGTTGTAGAAGATGACTGTGCTTCCACGTTCACTACAGAGTCTCATATCTGATGACTGAACAGATAAAATGCATTTTACAATAATTATTTCCATGTATTGACAGGATTAGTGGATGCTTTTGGTCACCAGTGGATGTTTGGGTCTTTATGGGTTAAACAGCTAAACCCAGTCATTAGAGTAAAAAACATGTGTATGATGTCATTGTTTTTGATCTAACATATCTGAAATAGTAAAATAAGTCGGTATGTGTATATTCGCGTTTTAATGATGGCACTTTTCAACCATCTGTAACAAATATCATGTTCATCTGTAAAACTGGTGATGTTTATGGTTAGGTTTAATACAGAAATCGTCTGCAAAGATATAATAAAATTGAGCCTCAATGTCTGCAGGAATATTTAAACCAAACCGCTGTCTTTTCCTAACCCTAACCAAAGTGGTTTTATAGCATAAACCTAAAAACCTAAAGCGGTCAAGATTCAAAATCCAGTTTCTTGTGCTGGATTTTATGCATCTGACAACTACCCGACCTACCTCCTACTCACTGGTGTAGAGACAAAACAGCGGCATATCCTCCAATTAATCAGTCATTCAATGTGTTTTCCAGAAAAAAAGGCAACATTTAGCTTTTTCTTTTTTTTTTTTTTTTGGTGATCACATTGTACGACCACACTCAAGTCTCAAGAGGAAGATAGGATAAAAAACAAAACAAAACACCTAACCACAACAAAAACAGCACCATAGTCACTGCTAAGCACAAGATGGAACCCTGTTGCCTTTATGCACCATCTATGGAGTGATCAGCGAGGTGTGTCTGTGTATATAAAGTATACTGTTGTGTGTGTGGGCATGCATGTGTGTTAGCTGGTTTCCTCTAAGTGCCTGTTAGAGTTTAATTTAGTGTAGTAATTAAAGCTGAACACTGGCCCATAAACAACAGATAAACAATAAAGCAGACCCTGGCCCTGCTGTTTCATGGCTCTCACTCCCAGCTGTTTGAGCACTGATAATTTTTTTTTTTTTTTTTTTTTTTTACACAGTGCCCCCACCTCACAACAACACAATGCCGAAGCAACAAGGGTGTGTATGGTTGTAAAATGGGTGCATGGATATATTTTAGTGAGTGATGGCAGAGACTGAAGAGAAAAAAAAAAAAAAAGCAGCCGCACAAACACACAGGATATGTCCACTTCCCCTCTCACAGAGAAAACACTGAAAACCAGCATGAAGCAATCAGAAAGTATTAAAGGAGTAGTCTGCCTCAGTGGCCGTTTACAGCAGTGATCACGTAAACGTTAATGCAACTGCAGCCATCATGTGCAATAAGCTGATGACTTTAAATACCAAGTGTTTTCGAGAGTAAAATGTTTAATTTGAGCTTTTCTGCAAATCGCATGAACTAAAAATGTGTTGCATACCTGTAAGTTACTTGACATATTTTACTCGAGTATGTCTATTTTACACAACTTTACTACTTTAATACTTGCTTTAATGGAATTTAGTTATATTTATATCTGAAGGCTCTTAACTCTACTCCCTTTTCTTTAACCCACAAAGGTTGCTGGTGACCAAAATCCTCTACTGATCCAAAATCTAAAATGTTTTTAACCGCTAATCCTATCAGTGCATTGGAAAATAAATCAGACAAAAATGAAATACAGTATAAAAGAGTTTCAGGGGCATCAGGTATGATCCGTGTAGAGGTCCAGATGACTCAGTGAATGTGGAAACGTTGTCATCTCCTGCAACATAATAAACTCCATGAGTAACAAGTAACTGTCGCCATTGTATTAAATCACTTTCTCTTTAGTTTTCTTAGTTTTAATTACATAATCTATACATTTCTCCATGATCAGTAAATTTACTACAGGAAAATAACAGATTTTTACAGGACAAATCCAAAATGCAAATGATAATAGAATTAATGGTGATTAATCAAGTACGGGAAATGTTAGCTGATGAGGAAAATTCAGAAAAATCAGGAAGTCACCGCAAAAATAATTTTATTCAGTTTCTTGAATTCAATACTTAACTATAGATAATGTTAGGATTAGGATGTCTAAACCTAAAAACTTCCAGGGTGCTCTGTTTTCTTGTCAGAGTTCTATATGTTTGGGGTCTATATTATATCTCCTGCCTCTTCAGGAAAAGCTGAATTTGCCTTAACCCTTTATCGGGCAAAAGGGACTATTTTCGGTCATTTCTGCACACATGATTAGACAGTGAGGACAGTGAGGCGACAACCACAGGTCCAGTGTGGTCTACAGGGTCTGTAAGGTACACCTGTGCATGAACTGTGAGTGGACCTGCTGTTAGGTACCAGGAAGTACTGGTAAGGAATGACAAGGTACTGGTACTAATGTAATGATGAAGTACTGGTACTAATGTAAGGAATGATGAGGTACTGGTACTAATGTAATGATGAAGTACTGGTACTAATATAAGGAATGATGTTCAAAGGGATCCTGTGGATGTGGACAGGGGTCTGGATCAGCACTTATGTTGGTCTAATGTTCTAAAATGCATGCTCTTTTCACCTTACATGTGCTTTTCTTGTATTTTTTTTTTTTAATATTTACTTGTATTTACTTATTTTTTAGCCACTTATGGGTAAGGAACCAAATATGGTAACTTCATTGACTATGATTTTCTACATAACACAACATTTTGAGAGATTTTATAAAAGTACTAAAGTTTTGTCAGGTCCTCCAATAACACTAAGGTTGAAATATTGAATTTCAGAGTATTTCTACCAGCGCCCTATAAAGGGTTAAAATGGCAAATTACATTGAGATTACGTACCGTATACACCCATTGGTTGCAAAAACACACAACGGCAACATTTTATTCCAGCAACTGGATTCAGTGAAAGCAAACGGAGGTAAACTCCAGCACAAATCAAACTAAAGATATGGCCTACCTGTTTAATGATAACAATGCTACAGTGTTTCTCAATTAGCTACCGCATGCAATAATTTTAACCTTGTCACTACTTGTCAGCCTGATGTTAGTCAGGTGTCTGTTGTGAAAACAGTGTCTGTCTGATGGTTTGTTGGGAAGGGGCAGGGCCATTGTTGAAAGCTGAGAGGAGTTTGCTGCGGAGGGGGAGAAAACACGGTACGGAGGGGATACTTTCATGATCCCATTAGCATAAGAGAGGTTAAATTATTCATGCGGAGTGCTTAATCTATGGGGAAAAGTATAGTTAATGCACATAGTTTTAAAATGGATCTCTCCCTGCCTCTGCTCTAACACCAGATTCTTGCTGGATTCAGCATTCGTGGGCATTTACGGGAATGGCTGTCACTCTCATACACACACACACAGACATAGTCAGAGCGGGCATATGTACACACACTCTGAAGCACCGCTGCACTTCAAGCTGTTTCAAGGGGCTCTGCTCTCAGGCTCATCTCCTCTCTCCCTTTCTCCTTAAGTCCCTTCCTCCTCCTCCTTCTCCTCTCTCTCTCTCCTTCCATTTATTCCTCCATCTTTCTCCCAGCCCCTCCCTCTCTTACCGTCTCCCTCACACCCCTCTCCTCACTCACCCCTCTCTGTCTCGCTCTCAGCACTGCAGACTACCTGGCCCACATCCAAAATGTGATTAAAGAGAATGATCAGCTCCCTCAGCTCCCTCCTTCCTTCCTCCCTTCCGCTCTCTCTCTCCTTTTTTTTTTCTATCTCTCTGTCTTTCTTCTGACCCTGTGTTACGTTCTTAGACTCTATAGATCATGAGAGAAGGGGGGTGGGGGGTGGGTGGGTACATGAAAACAGCAAAAGAAACAGGGACTGTAAAAGGATGAAGGCTGGTACTTCTGTACTCACACATAACATCGCTACTACTTTGTGTGTTTCTGTTTAGTGTTGTGGAGAAAATATAGCTTCAACATAAGGGTAATTCCAACCTGTTACTGTTAGGGACCAAAAAATGATTTAACCTTATGAGATCTGGGATAGTTTGGATTGAAAATTAAGAAAAAAACAAAAAAAAAACAACATAAAATGTAATGAGCTATGTGTCTTAGATGAAGTTGTTAAAGTAGTTTCTAGTTACATTTTTAGCGAATCATCTATTACACTTCAGAGTAACCTTCACAGCACTGGTTTCATCTGCTAAAGCTGAAGTTTTCTTCTCTTTCCCACTTTTCCTCATATTCTCCCTCAGCTCTGGTGGAGGCCTGGTCCCTCTGGTCCATAATCATGAACAGGCCCCCGGCACGACCCGTCCCAGCCCAGCCCCGGTCTAAGTTGGCCGTGCAGGAACTGGGTCCTACACAGCAGGAAAGGGGCATTAACTGGGTCAGACTAATGTGCTAACTAATGTTTGGAGAACATAGGGAAAAAATTACTGAGATTATTCTGACAGCTGCTGAGGAGAATGCCTGTTTTTGCGCCATTAAGGCAAAGCTAGGGGGAGAACTTTTTTTTTTTTTGTCTTTCTTTTCTTCTGTTTCTGTCTTTCTCTGAGCTGAAGATGAAGACCAGCTTATCTGGGAGTGAGCTGAGCATAATTAAAAAGCAGAAAGGAAACAGTGTTGCAGGGAAGTACTCATGACTGAACTCCAGTCAAAGGAGGGGAGTGACTTTTTTCTCTTTTACCTCAAGGCTTGGGCCAAAAACAGAGTGCATTGTATGGGTTCATTATATGGTGAGTTTACACACCCATGTTCCATCGCTGATTACTCCTGAGCATGTGGTGGTGATGAGTGGAGTGCACAGGGGTCTGATGTAATATGGCTAAAAGGGATTTGAGCACCTGCCCCAAAGGGCAATTCCATGTCCATTAATGCTGCTCCTGCTGTATTTTCGTAAGAACGACAATGCTTTGGTTCTTTTAAGGCAGAGTGTTTTCCCAGGAAATTTTCAGCCTTGTTTCAGCAAGGCTAGCCTGAAGGGGGTCAGCCAAGAAGTCACCCTTAAGAGGTGATAATCCAATTGCTCTAGTCCTCACCAGATTTGTTTTCCCTTGTCTGGCAGTGTGTTTGTGTGTGTTTACAGAGAGTGTAAGCATGCGTGTGTGAATGTAATGGACAGAGAATGTGAGGCAGAGGCAGCAAGATGCCACCGGTTTCTTCTGTGTCCAAACCCCGGGCCCCATTTTAGATCAGAGAGAGGTTATGGAGGCCAAGTCTGTCAAAGGCACACCTGCAGGGAAACTCCGAAAACCCTCACCGCCAGCTTACACAGTCCCATTTAAGGTGTGCTTATTTGGAGTTTAACCCTGACTTCAAATGTCCTTCCCTTCGCTCCCCCTTTGTGTTTGACCAATGGGCCTTGTGGCCTTTTACTTTCTTTCCTTTCTCCAGTCTCCCTTGGTTCTTTAATCTCTTCCACCACCCCCACCCTCCCAGTTCTCCTCCCCCTAATGTCCGAACCCCACATCACAGGAAAAGTCCCACCCAAAGGACAGCACGCGGTTTAGACTAGAGTGGCTTTTGCAAGGCCAGTTATAGCTTGTTCACTTGATGTGTGGTTTGCTCTTGTGTAAACGAAGGTTTACACACTGAAGCATGTTTGGAACTGAGCAGAGCAGCTATACCCTACAGGTAGTACTTTAACCATGCCGCCGCTATCCAAAAGAGTGGGAGGATGATAAAGGAAGTGTGTTACAATCCGAGTTCTTCCTCTCTGCTGCTGATTTTCACGCGCACATCTTTCACGTTTATGCAAAGCTTTTGAGGGCATTATGCAAGATAAGCTCATTTTCTAGTCTGATTCCCACTCTAGTACATGCTTTAATGACTCTCAAAGCCAAGGGGTGCTTTTTTAGGCATAATAGCAGTCTTGCGGTCTCTCACTTTCCACGTAGCCAGAGTGCTTTTTCCACACCTGATCACTTTTGTTCACTCATTTTATGGCTATTGGGGCGCAGGCGGAGGTGAGCGATTCGACAGTGGTTAGTGCCATGAGCCCTAATGTTTATTGGAAGCATGCGTCTAATAATTTTTGATTACCCCAGAGGAGGTATTAGCCATGTTAGTCAGCAAGGATAATTTCTTATTTACATGCCCCAAGCAGTGAACACTCTTAAGGAACACTGGGGCTAAATGCGCAACAAAACGAATCAAACATGCCAAACGAGATGCTCCATCCTGGCTGGCTGCGGGGCTGAAGCTGAGAAAACCTTCATTATGCATTTACCATAATTCATTTAGAGGGTTATCAATTTGCAGAATACAGAGGAGATGTTTGGAGGGGGAAGCAAGAACACCATATCAAACGAACGAAGAGAATAAGGAACAAGGGAAGGCGAGATGAAAAGCGCCCAGATATACACGGATAGCTCAGTGCCTGGATTTTTAAAATGTTGTTCCAATTACACCCCTTTCCATGTTCTGAGGCAGAACTTGCATGCTAAATGCTGCAATCTCTTCTCTTACCAGTGTCACGCTCCGCCCCCAAAAAAAAAAAAAAAAAAAAAAAAAAAAAGCAGAAGCTGATTTCGCTTTAATGAAAGCAGTTCGACTGAGGAATTCTCTCCTCTGCCATTTTTGTTGAGACTGAGGCTGCACAGAGATGTTCTACTTCAAATATTGTCTTTCAGTTCATTTAGGGTTGCTCTTTGTTTGGCTTCTGCCCTGCTTACACAAGGGTTTCTTGTACTTGTCTCTCAGTGTGAATTTCAGGACAGTTACTACATGTTTTCATTTTTTCTCTCCTGGCAACACATACTGAGAGAAGAAAAAGACCTTTAAAAGCATCTTTCCCTCCGCCATCAGGCAAGGATGACTAAGGCCCCATTAGAACAATTGGAGGAAACTTAGGGAGACGGGGAGTGTTTAAAAGAATGAAAGCAGCCAGAAAACAGCACTATCTTGTGATAACCAGTGCTCGCTTTCATTATCTATACACAAAAAGAAACTCCACCTTGGAAAAATTGTACTCATTCTTTTGCTTCATTCAAAAATAAAACAATGAAACATAAAGGTAGAAAAAGAGTGAGACAAAAAAAGGAAAGACAAAAAAGATTTAACATTTTTCAAACTGAGGGAGGGGGGAAAACTGCATTGTTTTGTACGAATACTTACTCCCAAGGATGCAGTCCTTAGACAACTGAGTGTCTGCAGGAGACATCTGTGAAGCCTGACCTTGTGACCCCGGAAAGAATGCTCTTAAGGTGGGGGGAAAACTGCCTTTACTACTGCATCATGGCCTACAGGACAGCCCAGCAGCAGCAGCAGCACAACAAAAACGACCTCTCCAGAAAATAACAACAGATAAACAGTCGATGGGAAAAAAAAAAAACAGTATGGTGAAAAGTAGTGGAGCACAAGAGGAGTGGACGAAGCACAGCTGATATGTTGATGGAGAATATTCAAGAGACAAGAAAGGGTTAAGCATGAACCAATGCAGGAAAATAAAAGGAAAGAGCAAAAAAAAAAGAAGGAACATACAGTACACAAGCAAAAAATGCAAAAACAGAAATGGACTTGGTCTGCAACATGCCTTTTAGGCCTGGCTGTCTCTTACTCCTTTGGCCCCCCATGAGATCATTTTCATCCTTTATGAGTCAAAAGGAAGCCCGGTTGAAAATGAAAGGTTACACAAGCCAGAGCCTGAGCCCTTGGAGTGAGAGAGGAGAAGATCCCCGCTGCAAGGGCCCTGCTGCTATTCAAAGCACCTGCCATTGTGTGGGCGCCTATCCAGGCCCATTGTTGTGCAGAAATTAGTCGTGCTCCCTTTGGCTCCCTTCGGCTCCAGAGGCATGCGGCAGACCCCCTTGTTGTTTTGGGTTCAGATACGTGGTCGGATAGATGCGTGGCCCCGGCTACCATCACCACTGGCTGTGGCCCTTTGCCCTCTCTCCCAAAGCACAGTATCATTTTCTTTCTCATCTCTGTTCACTTCTCGAGAACACTTTCAGGCCAGCATTCCTATAGTTTTCTCTTTCTTTCTTTTGTACTCCTGCTCTCCATTCTCCAGTGGTGTATATGCTTATTGTTCTTTGGAGCACCCTCATTATACCCATGGTTATATTTTAAGGGCCTCTCTCTTTGATTTTGGTCTCGTGGGGAGTGAGTGGTGGGCTGGTGGGAGCTGTAGGGCTGGCCCAGCTCTCAGGGCTCCCCAGCCAGCGTCTCGGAGAGTGGGCTTGGGGGTATTGTTGTTGGGCTGGGCACCGCCGCAGAAGCACTGGTGCTACCGATAGTGCAGTGGGTGGATGTGAGGAGAAAATTGAAAAGTCAATAACGAAGGCCGTACAAAAAAAAGAAAAGAAAAAAGAGGGTGAAACAAAAGGAGATGGAGAGCTTCAAAAAGCTGAGAGCTATAGAGCACCCTGCTAATTAATAGCATCAGAGAAAGGGCTTTCTCTCCCCGCCCCCCCTTTTCTTCTAGAACTTTAATGCTGAATATTAACTTGCAAGGCAAGGCGATTAAGAGCTCACATTGTGAGTCAGGTCTATCACATGGCCAGATATACAGCTAGCATGTTATATGCTGGTGGAACAGGAATGTCATATTTAGAGGATAACAAAGGACCATACAAGCAAACCCATGGTAACCCATGATATTTACTATTAACTAGCTCCTTATTAGCATATTGGTAGCATAATGCTTTTATTAGTCATAAAAAAAAAAAAAAAACACTTCAAAATATTCTGCAGCTACTTAGCCCTTACTACTTTGGCTTCGATAATCTGAAAATGGCTCATTATTGACAGGTAGTAGTTTGTGTCACATGAATGTGGAAGATATGCTACCCAGCTCTTGCTAGTATGAGCTGGTAAATTGAATGGTGTTCACCTATAATTGAGTCAGGTCACAGTCAGATGACAAGTTTGTATTGACACCACCTCTTCTAAGCGATCACAGTCCAGCTGTTTTCAACCCAAGCCAAAGACAAACTGCAACAAAGGGGTAAACAAATACAATCTGATTTGAGATTGTAATTCCTGTACAGTAATTCAGTTTCTTACTGTTAATAAGCAGTTAGTTATTTAGGGAAAACTGTCAATTAATGACTTAATGCACTGAGGAGATCATATGTTCCTAAAATGTATGACAGCTAATTGAAAATAGGCCTCAATGTAAAGTGTTACCACAAGAATAATCAAATGATTGTATGTTGTAATGCAATCTAGAGTAGGAGTCCTTTAACATTTGTAAAACTATGGTTATTGAGAATGTATCTATGATATCATCAAACACCATATGTGTATCTATATATAGATACCCATTTCATGCAGCTAATTAAAAGGTCCAGAAATGTGATAAAATACAGATTTTGGCATGGCCGTAAAGCAGAGTGGCAATCATTTAAACCAAGGCTTTACAATTTGTATTTTTCACAGCAGTAATAGGCTCTTCTCCCACTGTTCCTGCCATGGCAATTTCCACTGCCAACAGCTGTCAAGCTCCTAAAATCAAAATTAGTGCCATGAAATTGGACCTTAATGAAATGACCTGCTGAATTTACCTTAAGGAGCGCAGTGGACAGTCAATACGAGCCTCATCAGAAGTCTCTCTCTCTGCATGCTGGGGTCCCATTAACGGAGGGAAATAGTCTCTGGTGAATGTATTAAGCACTACTTCCACCTTATAATTATATTTTTCTCCTCTTCCTTCATAATTCATTCACTATTTCATTAGTTTTTAATATTGAAAAAGGCTTTTAACTGTCTTTTCTGTCTTCATGGGGGTCACCAATTATTTGACACTATGTATTACAGAAACGTCTGTGGACCTGACTTTTGAGGCTGAATGTACTGTGACAGGTTGGACTTGGCAATATATGTTATTACGCATTTTATGCCAGAAATACATTATTTCCATAATATTACACCAAATAGTGGATTGTTAAAGAGCGTTCCTTGGAGTCCAAGCCTGCTTCCTATAGAAAGAAGTGAATGTGTGCCAGGGCCCAGTGGAGGACACTGGGCCCTGGTTATTGACTTGTAAAGGAGCTGGTAGGTGAGGGGTCTTGACAAGACATGAGCGGCTGACTCTCTTGTAAAGCTGTATCTGATTTCTCTGCTAGTTGGCTCCCAGGAGAGACTTGCTCTACCCTCTGTTGATCAGACTCTCTCTCGTAGCTGTATGGAAAAACGTACCGATAAAAAAATGAAAGAGTAGTTTTGTGAGAGGATGTGCTCTTGTTCTGTATGCCGTGACTCGCTGTTAGGGTGAGAAAAAGAGCAAGGAATGAAGGCGAATGAAGCGATAAAATCAGATGCTAGGTGAAAGAGCTCTATTCTATGAGCAGATATGTCTCTGTGCCAGAAAAAAACCTCCTCAGACTAATGTTTTTGTGTAACATGGACTTGTCCATAGGGGTATCAACATTTGTGTTGGTGTAATATTTTACGAAATAACCAGAAAAAACATGTAACAACCACCACAAGCTCCTCACTACTCGTAGATCTGACTAATTTATGAGGGTAAACTGCGCTGACAGAGAGAGATGCAGGTGCAGGGAGCAAGTTTTCATTGACTCTTCAGAGCAGGCCAAGCCAAAGCCCTGGAGGGATCTCTCTCAGTTTGAACTTTATCAGGGGCTACGCTTAATCAATACACTATCGGAAAAAGAATTAATTACTAAAGCAGAATAAAACAGCTGCATTTTAAACCAAGGATTCATCAATTCTGTAATCTCTTGGTTACAGCTCAGGTGTCAGGAGGATCATTTCAACTCCATGTAATGAGGAACTGTGGGAGTTTACCCCAACCCCTCCGCTGTCCTCCTCCTCCTCACCATGCCTGACCCCCCCTTCCAAGCAACATCCACTTCTTGTTCTTTACCTCCTTAACATTTCTCCCTTCCCTTCTTTTTTTCTTTTTATTCTAACATCCATTTACTTTCTCCCTTGCTCCATCCTTAATAGATCGACTGTACTCCACTCTCCAACCCCCTGTTTCTCCACATTCCCTTCCCACCAAATTCCTGTCTTTGCAGGGATGCGACGAAGCAGTATTAAAGTTGAAATCTCTGGTGCGAAAGCTAACTGGAATGGGACATTCCCGCTGCTGCAGTCATCAAGCCGGACATTCCTGTGCTCTGGCTGGGACACCACAAGTGTTGCAAAATAGGGGGGCATAGAAGTATTGGTATTGGTTATGAAAAGCAACCAATCAGGCTCAAAGAATAAAAATACATAGGTACAAATAGTTGCACATAGGATATAAAAGGATGATCACTGGAGGTAAATCCAGGCTGCCTCTTGTTGAAATAACCTTGGCAAGCCTGCAATGTTGCCACGACCACTACCATCCTCCTCTTGCTGCCCTTGACCCGAGCCCAAAGCCTGTAAACGGACTGTCCTTGACTGCCCATAATGGGGGATTTCAAGGCAGGTTGAGAAGGGGTTATGGGTGATGAATTGGGTTTTTAGTGAGCTCATTAGGAAGCCAAACAGAGTTTAGACTGGCAGAGCGGGGCAACAGCGCAGTAATCAGTTCTGCTCGCTTTGTTCCCTGCCTGCAGGACATTTGTGTGGAAAAAAAAGGAGAGACCGAAGAGAGAGAGAAAAAAACTTCATGGCATTTGGCTGATGAGAGGGCTGCTGAGCAGAGGCTACAATCTGATGGTTGACTTGTTGATTTATAAACCTTTTAATCCATTTACTCCACCAACCTCCAGCTCATGTGTAGAAGCCCCCAATCTCTGCTAAACCCCACTTTGATGCCACTGTCCATCAGGTGTGGCAAAGATGTTTGTAATAAATCCAAATCCTTATGTCTTAACATGAAACAGTGAATTTGTTTGTTTGGTTTTAAGTTGTAATTGAGGGTAGAGAATCACTGTTGATGCTGTTATCATAAATTACTGTAAACAATGTAAGCTGTTCTGAATCATGAACATATTTTAAAGCCAGAAACCTTCATACAACTGCACTTTGGTTTCGGAACAGCTTTGATTATAAAACTTCCTAGCCCTTTCTCTGCTAGCACATACATCCATAAATTGCAAATGTTTTCTCTTTTCTCTCTTTGTTCTTACTTGTAGCACATTATCATTCAGTAGTTGAACAGCATATTCATTTTGTGGGAATAAAACGTGGAAGCAGCTTGTTTAACTAATGATCCTGCTTGTTTCTATTCAACATAGCTGCACTTACGTTTGGGAAATACCTATACTTTAATATTTAATGAAGCATCCAAGGCAAGGATTTAGGTATGCTACTGTAGTTATGCAGGGCTTTTTTATGGTGAAAATATCTACAGGGAGGGAATAGTTCAGATGTATGTGAATTTTAGTCAGTTGTACAAGGAAGTAGAAAGTCTCGGTTGACAGTGGCCGGGGTGTAATATTTCTTTCTTTTTTTTGTTTTTAATACATCCAGGGATAACTTATGATTACCTCTGAAATTGGGAATCTGAAAGAAGAATGGTAGCAGTTTCTTCTGTTGTGTTTTAGTACATGGGTAACAGGGTGGGGTTGTCAGGGAGGCACAGAGTGTGAAATGTCTGGTGGAGACCCATAGCCCTTCATTAGCCACTGATCCTTGTCTGCTGTGTGAAGGGCAGTCATGGGCATCAAAACTCCCTTTTAGTTCTCCCAAAGAAGAGTGGTGTAAGGGGGGCGAAGGGTACCCCCATCCCCTGCAATTTAGCCCCTTGCCATTCATGCAAATTGGATCCTGACATCTGCAACAGCCTGCCTCCTTTCTTCTATACATCTTTATTCCATCTTTTTTTCTCAGGACCTTTTTTGTCTAGAGATAAAGTCTTAGAGGGTCTTATCTCAACTGGAATACATTCACTTCTAAATACCCAACATCTGTGTAAAAAAAAAAAAAAAAAAACGTATATGGAAAAAAGTATTAAAATAAAGATTCCATTCCAGGAATCATTATGTAGCCCTCAATGAATAATGTGAGCCAGACACCATAATAAAACTTTTGCCGTTCTAGATTTCTGCACAATAATATTTAACATTCACTCTGACCTTAACCCTTATCCTGTGCAAAGTATATAAAAACTGTTGGATGTAAACCATAGTCTTTGGTGACAAAGTCAGGGCATTACATGGATTATGTCCTCCACATCTACTTTAGAGGACAGCATCAAACAGTTGAGACAGTTAAAAATGATGAACAGTATATAAATGTTCATAGGAAGCATGTTTTTGGTTCAGAAACATAGCCATTAAACACAGCTCTGCAAAAATGTCTCATAACTTGTTTTTCCTGCTAGTTGGGTTTCCAGTTCAGTCCAAGTTTTATGCTAATGTGCACACGTTGGACATAGTCTTAAGCTGTAGGATGCTAGCAGTGATGATCTCATGAAGGGATTTACATACTTTTAAACCACATGCTTTCTGTCACTCGTGGGCAAACTACCCTCCTCTAGTTCAAGGGAAGAAGCTGAAAGTGGAGGGTGGTGTTGCTCCGACCCACATTTTAGGTTAATAGGTAAAGTAGCCTAACTGACCATTAAAAACAAGTTGTACCTCTAACCCTCCCCTCTCACCCCTCCCCTCCCTTTTCTCTGTGCTATCCTTCCACTTCAAATCACCCTCTATGGTAGGGATGTGCACTGTGCGGTCAACACTGGGACTGTGAGAGTAGAGAGGCCTTGTATTGGTGGAGAGACGATAGTTATCTCCAGCATTCCAGGGATGACAGAGAGATATCTGCCTGATGGCAGGGTTAGGGGGCTTAGAGAAGGGGCGGAGAAGGGAGGGAGGAGAGGAGGTACAGGAGTTGTTGAGCAACTACCCCCCCATTACTTCCCCTCCTGCTTTTCTTGCTGCCTGACTGCTTCACTTCACCACACATAGAAAAACCCATCTAATTAGAAGCTCTTATTCCACTTCATTTAAGGGAACACTTAATGATGTGTTTTTTGGGGGAAGACAACTACACATTACTTCTCATGCAAAAGAAACCACTCAGTTGTAGCACCCAGGATGCAGCTACAGCTGTGTTTGCAAAGGCGGTTTGTCCCTATTTCTCTGGGGTGTCATGGCTGTTGGGGTGCCATAGCTGTTGGATGATCACCTTTTATCCGGTGTCCCAGCAGTAAGAGGGGTGGTAAAGAGGAGGTGGTTAGTGACATCTGAGTTTGGCAGGGAGACTTGCTAACAGAGGGAGTTTGTTGTAATTGCTCTGACAGGTTTTAGGGCTGTTAATGACTCTGGCCTGAGCGCTACCAATTTGTCAGCATGCTTGCTGTTTACTAAGCTGTTGTTTTATGGTCCAGTGCAAGGGGCTGCTGCTTGTTTAAGCACAGATCAGGAAATAATCAGCGTAAAACACTGGCTGCAGTGGTGCAGCCACACTAAAACAGTTCCAGTTTAAAAGCCCTCATCTACTGTATGGATCTGAATTAGCACACTAAACCATATGGTGTGTGGTAACACCAACAAATACACAGATGTGTTACTGACTACTAGATATTGGATGCTTGAGTGTGCGTTTTATCATTAAAGGTATTGCGTTATACTCATTAGCACTTGTCTGTGTTGTATATTTTGTGAGTGTGAAGCATATTGTTAGCATGCGGTTATAGTCAGTGGGCCTGTAATCCCCAGTTGGGCACCATTCTACTAGTGCGAATGGAGCCTATGTGTTTGTGTATGTGTGTGAGAGAGCTTGTGTTTGCGTCAAGAGCATGTGGTCCCAGAGACCCCTTCATAAATCCAGAGTAAATAAAAGGGGTAACCAGACGGACAAAAGAGGAGCCCCCACTGCTCCTCTGATTCGCTGCTATTTGGGGGACTGAATGTGCTAAACGCCGCTTATGTTGGCTGAAAAGTTGAGGAGAAAAAGGGGGAAAAGGGAGGCTCTAAATCCCCCTCTTCTTTTCTCTTCATTCTCTGTGGCCAAGCCTGCAGGGCTAGAGGTGGTGTAATGGGAGGGTGTTGGAATGAGGACTGGAGCACCACTATGGTGTGCAAAGGTAGCAAAGGCCAAGGGAGCTCCTTCGACACAACCTCTTACCTTCTATCCTCTGTTTACTCCTTACATTTACCTTCTAAAGCCTCCTCAACTAATGTGTCCAGGGGCAGCCATGGCTACTGCTAGCTAATAGCAGCCTCATGCACACCTGAATTCTCCTTCACACTAATGAAAGTAACACTGGTCCAACTCTCCTCATGAGTTTTTCTCCTTTCCTCATGTGGGTGAGCTTGGGTGAGCATGCCTGACTGGTTTGGGCTGACAGGGGGCGGGGGGGTGGTAGCGAGGGTCTGTTGTAATTAGTCACTTTAACCACAGCTTCCATAAGCCACTGCCTCTACACTCCTGCTTCATTACCCTGAAACAAATGCCGGGGCCTCCCATTTCAAAATCACTGCACAGCCAGTAGAATAATACACAACATCTAAAGCTAGTCAAGAGGTCTCCTGGTTGGCATATAAATACTATAGAAAGCAATAAGTCTGGAATGTTGTTTGATAACTTACCATGTCTGAATATTTCATCCAGCTATTGACAAGTCATTATTAATTAATGCATGGATGTATTGGAATAGTGGAGAACATATTCTTCAATATGTATTACTCGCGGTCATATCCATAACATTCACAGTGCTGACGAGACCTTAGTGTCTCCCTGAGGTACACAGTGTATCCTAGACATGAAGCATGTTCTCTTCAGTCATTAAGGCCCTCCTGAAGTTCCCCCTACTCTCAGCAGAGGACTCTAAAGCAATTCTTTGTGCAAGAAATCCTGAAGCGACCCTGAATGTGCCAACATTAGATAAGCAGAGTTGCAGTGTGTTTACAGTCCTTTCCCAACCCGTTAATGAGCTCAGCCCTGAGACCAATTTACTCACAGGGAGATATATCTGAATGCATTTTTAATAACCACCCACTGGTGATGAGAGATGGAATGTATGTGAGCGTAATGTGCTCTTGGACCTGTTTGTTTGCTAGTATATTCATTCACTCTGTCACCCTCATTGCGTTTGGTCATTGTCTTCCATCTTGTCTGATTACACCCTCTCAGTTTGCTTGCATATAAAAATGCACACAAACTTTTATTGCAAGCACTTTAAGTCAAGATATTGATAGAGAAAAGGAGAAGGAAAGAGTGAGGGAAGACAGAAAGAGAGTGGGGAGAGGAGGGAGTGGAGGGGCTGTCTTTTTTCTGTCTCCAAGGGCGCTGCTTTTCCAAAAGTGCCTGGGGCTACACTCCAGCACCTCGGCTCCCCTAGGCCTTTCGGCTGCCTCCTAATAGCCAACCCCCATCTGTGTCACATGGCCAGATGATGGGACGCTTCCCCCTGCTCTACCCTGCACTTTTTTTTTTCTTTGCCCATTTTTTTTTCAGAGTGCACATCCACACAGGTTAGAATGGCAGAGTTGCCAGGGAACAGTCAGAAGCCATTAGCGTTTGGGACAATTTGCCCTGCAGCATTCCTTTTCTTGCTCATAAGAAAGAAGTGGGGGTGGATGCAAAGCACCAGCTCTCCTTTAGATGTAATGAGGTTGTGCAAGTTGGGTCGTCTTTATTCTTTTTCTACTCCTTCTTTTCTTCTTCCTGCTTCTTGTTCTTCCTCTTCTTGCTTTCTTTGTTTCTTTCACCTTCTTCACACTTAGTTATTTCAGTTTTCCTTCCATCTGCATTTAAATAACACCTATTTCTACATGTAGTTTTGCTCAAAAACAATTATTGTTGTGCGCACAGTCAAATGTTTGGAGACCATATTCCTGGTCTGCACACACATGACAGTATCCATGTGCATGAAAGAGAGAGCGAGAGAGGAGCTGATAGCCTTGGAGTCTGGTTTCACCCTTGCGGGCTTGGGCAGGAGGCAGTGAGCATGCTGGGTAACGAAGTGACAGGTCAGTCTGTAAATACGCATGGGTCGCTCTGGCCCTGGCCAGGGGGGGAAGCTATCGCATTGCAGTGAAAATGGAAACGTCAATAAAATTAATCTGCCAGCCTTTTGGCCACTGTGTGGTTCCATTGGATGAGCCTGACTGCTCACAGCAGGAGAGGGATTTGGAAAGTAGCTCGAAAATCAACACAAAACCTAGCGGCACACAAACAAACAGCCAAACTGTGTATCAACATTATTCAGTGGAGCTCAAAAGCACAGAAACAAGGGGAGGGTGGTTGAAATTCACAGCTCGCCAGTTGTGTTGTTATTGAAGTTGGGAAGCTAACTGGGGGAGTTCGACTTGACTTCCGTCTGGGTCACATTTCTCAGGAAGCCCCTTGCAGTCAGGGTAGGGCTATGGCCAGACCAAAGTTTATTGTTTTAGGCTTTCCTGAACAAGGATTCGTACTTAGCCTGGGATTTACGGCATTTGCAACTAATGAATGCCCATTCTAAAATTACAACACCCCGAGTCTGTGTCCCCATTCCCATATGTCCTTCAGAGAGGCTGATGCTTCTTCATATGGGGAGTGCAAAGTCGGCACTTCTCTATTTTCCTCTTTCGTGTGGCCCTGCACTAATGATGTGGAAGGAAAACACGGCACAGACAGCAAAGAAAGACAGAAAAGAAAAGGGACGGGGAAAAAACAAGGGGGATAAAGAGAAAGAGAAAGTGGGGAAAGTAGTTAGTAGTGAGGGCCCCTGCTGTCCTTGTATTCTTCATTTATTTTGCATTTGATTACGCCACCAGTCGGATCCTTTTCCTTTCACCCTTTTTAATGTTATTAGTTCAAATATTTATGCGAGATTAAGGCTTGTATAGGTGGTTGTGATTGATGTCTCCCCAAAAACAGGAGGACATGTGAGTCTGGATTTTGAGAACGTCAGGGTCCTTCTCTGCCTTAGTAGAGGAGTTTTTCAGATACATAATTTAGATGCCCTCAAGGAAGGCTTTCAAGGCATTTGTGCCCGGGGGCAAGAAAAAATAACTATGACTGTTAAAAGTAAATCATTTTTGCTAATGCACAATTAATGCTAGGGAAGAGGAACAAGAAAAAGGCAAGGGACAAAGATGGAAAGTTCGATTTTAAAGGAGAAATTGCACTTGGGTATGTGCATGTTTTCCTCTTGAAATTAAACACTGACGGACATTAATGCAGACGAAGCCGCCGCTGGCCTGTCATGCTAATCTTGCGGAATGGGGAGGGGTTGTTGTGTGCGAGGGGTAGGGAGTGGGAGAACTAAGAGAGTCGGGGGTAGGGGTGGGGTGGAGGAGGTAGACAAGTCCATTATGTGCATCGAAGTGCAACAATGAACCACCCCAAATCACATCCCTACTTCAATACGCCTGCCTCTCAACTGGATGTCCTGAATTATTATCAAGTGTAGTTTGTATGTTATCATGCGTGCCTGTGTGCGTGCTTGCAACACGGATACTGAAATATCTGCGTGGTATACTGTATACGCCTAGATCTTTGTCCCCTTTGGCTCTTTTCAAAGGGTGAAAAAAACACTACATTATGTCAAGCATGCAAATTTAATTGAATTAATGACACGAGTCCAAGCCTCTGCTGTACTTGAAGGCTCCTTGTCCTTCTTTTTTGTCATGTTGCTCTATTTTATCCCTCCTCCTCCTTAACTGGAATGAGGAACCTAGTGTTTCTGCGTCCAACCATAACATAAGAGTCATTAACCCTCATTCCCCTCTTCCGTGCTCTGGGGTATAAAACAACTCTGCTAGGCCTCTGTACAAACCCCTCACTCCCTGCACAGGCCTTCGTCTAAGGCCATCTAAATCCCTCTACCTCCATATCTTTACTTCACAACACTGGCTTTGCGAGTCTCTAGGTCTCGGAATTCCGCCTTAAGTATCAGTGGTATTTGTCCATTTATCCATCTTCCATAAGCCTTAAACTCTGCTTAGCCCGTTTCTTCTTTTTGAGATCACAAATCTGTACTGTATTTTGACTCCGAGATGTGGTCTGTGATGTTATTTAACCCCGGGTTTGGTTTCCGTCCAGGAGATGGCTTAGACAACAGCGTTGCATCGCCTGGCACAGGAGATGATGACGATCCAGACAAGGATAAGAAGAGGCAGAAAAAGCGTGGCATTTTCCCCAAGGTGGCCACGAACATCATGAGGGCGTGGTTGTTCCAGCATCTCACGGTAAGCACAATTATTATATATGAAGTCGGGACAGGTAGAAAAAAACAACACGCACACACAGATTTAGAAAAGCTTACACAAGGAATCACGCACACACCTGTCAAAGAGTCGTCACTGATGGGGTGAGGGTGTGAGTGACGGCAGTGCTGTGACGCTTACCTGTCAGCCACCTGTCAGAAGGACACAGTGACCAGGTCAATCTAATCACTTTGGACTGTTTACTCTGCTCAGCACACTGAGTCACAGGGAGATGGCCAAACAGTCTGTGACATTTACTCCTATATGAGATGCGCTGTTCATTTGGCCTGAAGTGGGATGTCTTGGGATTGTTACTGGAGAATGATTGTGAGTGCAAAGGTTTGTAAAGCTCATTGGCCTGATTACACAACATTTAGTACAGTTATGTCACCTTCACGTAGTCACTTTTAATTTAACCTTGGATGATTCCAGTTATATTTATATGCAATTAAAGTATGACCGCACACTACAACTTTCACTGCATATAAAAGTGAAGTTGCAAAAAGACAACATTCTGCAAAAGTTATACCTACTCAGTTTGCAATATCACAAAGTCTGACAAGAGCATTATTAAAGAGTTTTTGTTTAGGTGTAAGCACCAGCATCACTTGATAGTAGTTAAATACAGAAGGGATAGAGTTGGAATTCCAATCAGGGTCTTTGCAAAGATGGAATAGAAATTCTCATTATTATGCTAACACTACAGAATCAGGGTTATGCTCATAAACAACATAAGTAGCACATCCTACATTTACAAATTATCTTTCATTGCAAAAAAAACAAAAAAAAAAACAAAACAGGTTAGACATATGTATCAAGATGTAACACATCTCTCCTTAGGTCTATTGCATCACTTCACTTGCATTTTTTCCACATATATTACACAACTTTGGCTTTGACCACATTCCTAGTACAATAGTAGAATTTTCTTTCATTGCTCAGTTGTTTTCAGGATACGGGAGCTTGTTTTTCTGTCTGTTTGTGTCGAGCAGGAGGGAAACGTCTGTCCCCGCACCCTTGCTAATGTTAGGACATTATCAGAACATTGTGCTATATTGATTTTGCAACACAGGTCAGATTTCAGGAGGAGGCAAGCCACACCAGGACACATAAGCCGCTCTCTGCACACATGGCTCAGTGTCCCAGAGATGGGGGACAAACCGGGAGGGGGGGGACAAGTAAAATAAGACAGAAAGAAAGAAGAAGAGACTTATTTTAGCTTCGACTTATAGATGATTCACACATTTACAAGGTTCTATGTGATGTCGCCTGCTGCCCCCCTCCCTCCCTCCCTCCCCAAACAGCACCCACTCCCTGCCCAAAGCCCTTGGACCCTGATTACCTAACCAAAAGCCCAAGTAATGAGTGGCCAGCAAATACTGCCTAATTGAAAGGGCTGTAAATCCATTACATATTGGTCAGGGATAATCAGGAGTGCTTTAATCACTTTTATCTATTCAGAAGCAGTGAAGCTGCAACAGCAAAGCCCTGAGCCTCACAGGCCTTAGCGGCTCCACCACGCCAGTCTGCATGCTTATTATTCTCATCATTATCAAAATGACTTCACAGCTGTTCACAGCTCTACCGTTCCCTGACTGGAGACCTCAAACCAAACCATACACACCAGGCTTCATTCAGAGGCTGAGGTAGAGAGGGAAGAAGAAGGCTGCGTTTTTTAACTATTTGAGAGAAATTCTTTTAGCACTTGAGGTTTTTTTCCCCTCCCTCCAGCTCGGATTAGAATACCTCATTTGTGTATGAAGAGAGCAAACAAAAAAGTAAATATTTTTCTAAAGTGGAATCCACTGTATATTCATATACATAAATGCACAATTATAAATTATACAAGGCTGAAATTTCCTCATTATTTGGCATGTTTCCTGGTAAAAGCCTTGCACAGATTGAGAAAGATGTGGAGAGAAAGACAGAATGACGCATACAGAGCTTTTGGACGAGTTTCCAGCAATTTTCTTTAGAATTGTTTTAAAATTGAATTGAAAGACTGGAAAAGAAAGGAGGGAGGAAAGCTCAGTGTTGGGCACAGGCAGCTTTTTTTTTTTTTTTTTCAGAGAACTGGTTAATTCAGACAGAGGAGAGCTTTCAAGACCTTCTTTTTCTCTTTTCCTCTCTTCTTTATCACATTCTCTGCCTGTAGATGTTCTCTCCAATCTTTATTTGTTTCTTTTGTGTAAAACCCTGGCCAGTCTTGTACAAATAATAATCCCTCCCTTTTAACCTGCCTTCATTTCTCTACTGAGGAAGAGGACTAATTGAATTATCCCCCTTCTCTTCTCACCATCCAGTTCTCCCACCCATAAACTCTCTTGCTCGCACACACACTCTCACATACACATATATAGGCACTCACACACACCCATTAGCTATTCTTTTTTCTTTTAATTTGTTAAGCAAATGTATTTGCCATTGCTGGATGCATTTGTGCAGGGGTGAATTCTTAGGGACTTTGGCCCCTGAATGGCCAATAGCGGCATTCTGCCATTCACGCATTCATTAACTGAGGGGTGAGGAGTGAAAGGAGCGGCCTTGTATTTTCTCAAACGGCGGGGCCAGCGTGGTAGCTCCTCTTCCATGAGCCGCAGGGGTCTCTCTACATATGTTCTCAACATCCAGCCATTGTCACGTCTTCTGAAAAGCTCAAAAGGACAGGACCCCCCCTCCCTCACACATAAAAAACAACACAAGGCCAATAGAAACAAATGTTGGCTTTTGGATTCAGTATAACAAAATTGCCCTCTCCCTCTGCCCTCCCACTCTTCTTTGGTTTATTCTGACCTCATACTCTCTTGGGAATAATCACAAGATGCTTTTGGTCACATATTGAAACTAACCCGATATTTGTGATCAACAGTGTTGTGCCAATTAATGTATAAGCATCCAATTTGTGCAAAAATAACAGAAATCCCCACCGGAAAAACTAAAAAAATATCATAATATTTACACTTGGGAGAGTTGGAAAAGTTGACTCACTGATAAAAAAGTAAATGCAGATAAGGGCAAATTCCATTTTTGACACAGTAAAGATCTCAAAGTGCACAGCGATTCCAGCTGACGCCGATAACCCTGAGCTCATTTAGACAGCACTAGACAGCACGTGAGTTGGCAACCTTAAATGCCCCATATGTAATTGGCAAATGGCTGGACAGATCAGCTGGCGTTGGCTGGCAGAAGAGGGTCAGACTGTCTCTCCACTCCCTCCTTGTATCCTCCCTCCCACTTTTTTCTCCCTCTCGCTCTCTCTAATACCGCCCCTCCCTCCTCGTGAGTTTCTGGATGTTTTCCAGCCACATTAGGGGAAGGGAAATCCCAGACTGTTGGTATAAGCTTTTCAATACTACAGGGAGATTATGTTATCAGAAAGGTAAACTTCTCTGTTAGGGGTAAAAAGTACTACTGCACTTCAAAAGCAGAGAGCGTAGAATTCAGGAGGGGAAGGAGGAGTGACACAGAAGGACACATAGCAAGAGGAGAGATGCAAGAGATGAAATAGTGAGGCAGAAAGCATTGAGAGGTTTTTTTCTTGTATGTTTGCAAAAGGTGATGCCCTCTTGTTTGGCAAAAGCAAACTCTAAAATTTACAATTAGCCTTGCAGTGGCCCTGGCCTTCCTTCCCTCTCACCCCCTGCTAGCCCTGATTCACCCCTGTAAAGACAAGGGTCGGCCTCGCAATGAAAACAGGAAGCACTCAGATACAAAGATACCACTCTGGGCTTTGGTCTTGTCTTTTGACTAGTGTAAACCCTCAAACACCTATGATAATAAATAGGGGACCCTTTAAGGAGCGAAACTGGGCCAGATGAGAGGTTGCACACGTGTGTGTATGTGTGCGTGACAAGGAGGGAGGGAGGGAGAGTGGTCAGTCAGATGAGTAAGTAGGTAGCCCTCTCAGGCATCAAGCGTCTCAGGTTTTGTGCCGGGCCACCCTTTGGCCTGGGTGTTTGGGGAAATGCTGTTAAGCTGCTAAGCCAGGTGTATTGGTCCCTTGGGCTCCTTGAAAGGGAAGTGATATACCCCTTGGTCATTTGGAAAGTCCTTGGACTGTGAACGTTGGAGCAGTATGTTTGGACGTCAAAGGTTTATGTGTGATAAAGCGGGATTTAAATCTAGTTTTACTGCTTAATAATATTTTATGGTCTATATGTAAACCAGTGTGAATACTTGAAAAAATGCTAAAATTAAATTATATTGCAATTCCAGTCACCAGAATCAAATGTTAAATGTCTCAAATGAACTATCTCCAACAGTAATTATGATCATATGTATATTTAAGGATTTGTATGTTGGCTAGGGTTAGGGACAATCACCAGAGAGTAGTTTAATGAATTATAGCACATTATGAAAAACGTGTTAGCAAGATGTGATTAAAAATGAATCAAAGTATTCAGTAATATTTCAAATAAACCCTGATCAGTTGGGAATTTGGTTTCTGTCCTAGATTTTGTTTTTTCAACCTCCACCCCGACCATGTCCTACTCTCCCTTAGTTTATATGTATCTGTGGTTTACAAAAACTCACAATGGCAAAGTCTTTTTCTGGCAACTTTATGTTGAGTATTGTTTTTGTTGTTAGAACAGCAGAACTTCTAAGATGCCACACAAACCCTCTTAATACAAGCATTAACTAGGGTGAGGACATGTCACACTTTGTGAGAAGATGAGTGCATTGTGTTGCAAACATCATTAGATACACTAGTGACAGTGGCTACCCCCCACCAACACCTCCTCCCCACCCCACTCCCAATCCTAGCCCAACATAGCATTAGTCTCCATGACAACAGGGTGTCATCGTCAGGTCGAGCCCTCCTATGGGAGCTGCTCTCTCGACCGCCCTTTATAGATACACATAAAAGAGCCAGCTAGGGTCATTCACAAGACGTAGGTGCACGCAAGGCCTAACCCTGGCAACGGATGTCTGTCCCGTACGATAAACAAGTGTACAAGTCCATCTATCCAAAAGAGAGGGCATGTTGTTTGAGGAGACTAAACAGTCAGGCCTGTAGGATCCCCAGTTTTGCTTAAGCTCCTCTAGTCCTTCTAATCCTTGTGTGTTGTTCCAAAGCAGCATTTAACTGATGGGGACGCACATCTGCAAACAGTTTCAAATACCCAACCTTTTCGCTTTTTGACTCAACTGCTGCAAGCTGTTTATTGACACGTTATCTTCCCAAGATACATGACATGCAAAGTTTTCCATTCATTGTTTTGCTTGTCGTACTCACTGGTATTGAAATTGACTTGTGCCCATGTTTCAAAAAGCAGCAAAACTTATCATTATCAAGAAATGACATGTCATATGTATCAGTGATTCACAATGTAAAGCTGTTTGCTTTTCACTTCCTTAGCTTGTTGTGTGAGTTTTAGTTAGAAGGTGGAGACAAAGAAGTAGAGAAAGGGGGGTTGGAGGTTTAGGAGTAAGAGCAAGGGTGAGGAGGGGGTAAAGAGGGGACTCCTAAGGGTCACAGAGGTGGAAGCCTAGAGGAGGCCCACACACTAATCTGTCATGTGCTCGTTTGCCTCGGAGCCCAAAAGTCAGCTATCCAGTCACCCGTAGCAACCCAGGCGACAGTTTGGTTCACTGCCACTGCCCCACTGTGAGACTACCTTCAGGAAAAAAGAGTCATCACATTGATTTGAAGACAACACCTATTGCTTTTGTGTGTGTGTTTACCAAACAGATGTTAGTGACAATATGACGGCATAGTTTACTGATGTTTAGCACAGAAGTTATTGAAAGCCATTGATAATGACTGTGTAAGAAAAGAGGAGGAGGGAGGCGATGGTGCCTAGCTATTGTCTAGTCACTGTGTTCTAATGTTGGCTGCTCAGCGACCCTGGAAAACAGAGACACAAGCCACCTCAGTCTGCCATCTGTTCTTGTGCAGCCTGGCTACCAAAGAGGGGCTACCTCAGAGAGAAAGACACTCAGAGGCACAATACCAAAGAAATGACTTATTGGAAGCAAGAATGACAACTTCAATTACAGAAAGACATTACCATTCCATCTCAAACAGAATGCTAGTTGTAGGAGATAAGCAGAATGAAGAGAAGTGGTCAAAGTATTCAGATCTTTTGCTTAGGAGAACAGTCCACTACAAGTAAAAGTATGGAGGTATTATCAGATTAGTCCTTAAAATGTGAAAAATAAGTCATAATTGTGCAACAATATACTCCTTTTCAGTATTTTAATATTGTGTGATGCTGCAATTTCCAACTTGTTTTGCTGAAGGAGGAGGAAATTCCTCCTGCTCTATTGAAGAAAACAAAATTCTCTGGTGTATCGCAGGCATTCAAAGTCTGACTGGACTAACAACACATAAAAATTTTTAACTGAAAAGTAACACACACATATATTGTGTAGAAACAGTAAAATGTTAGCACCCTCTGAGATGTAGAGATATAAAATGTATAAACCTGTAGTAAATGGAAATACTCGAGTGCAGAACAGGTATCTCCAATGAGAACTACTGCACAACAGAGAATTGCAGTAAAATTACATATTTGTATTCCGCTACTGACAAACTAATTAAAAAGTTTTACTGTTTTTAATCTTTTGGTAACTTGCATTGTGACAACAGGGAAGTGGTTGTTTACCTTTTTCTGTGGCATAACTAGTAGCTGTTCTAGAGGTTCAGTGCTGTATTAGAAAGTAATAAGCTCTAATTCGTTTCATGCTCCGACATCAGACCTTTACACTTTGCCCCCTAATCCAGATCTGTCGTAGTTCGACTTCAAAGCCAACTAACCCCTCATGGAATCCACTAACATATAAAGCATGGCACATTGACCTTACATACACTATGATGTGTATGTGTTTGAGAAAAGATCTGCCCTTGTTTTGTTTTTGTTTTTTTTCCCCCATTGCCATAGGCTTGTTTATTTTGCAGGGATACCTGCATAACCCCACCACTTCTATTCCCTCAATCTCAAGATTTACTCATTTCCCTCCCTCTCTCTGTTAATTTTCATTTCTGCTGTTTGCATCTTAATGCAGGTTGTTTAATGAAGTAGCAGAAATGAGTGCTTTCGCTAAGGGAGTGTTTATGACACGTTTCCCGCCGCATGGAGGTGATTAAGTTGTGCGAAACACCACAGTGTTTGCCAAAGAGGAAAAAAAAAAAAGAGCAACCCACAACATATCCTCCAGTAAGACAGCAACAAAGCAAAAACAAAGATGAGAGTGTTCCCCTGAAATGTGATGCAATGTGCGCTTCCTTAAATGAGGTTTAAGGAGTGGGAGCATGCTCATGGAAGACCAGGAGCACAGCATGAGTTTGACTGGCCCCTGCAGAGGTGACTGCACATGCCCTGACCGCAGCAGAATATAAACAGAGCGGGGTCTGCAGAGGGCCGTCAGATTTATAAACTTGCAGCGCTGAAGCAGTGCGAGACTCCTCCAGGAACACACATGCACACAGCTGAGGAGACTTAAGGCTCTACACTCCGCTGAGATTAGGTCCTGGCACAATAACATTTCCTTGCCTTCAGCACGGCAGCACAAACCCAAGGCTGCTGTAGTCATAACACTGATCCACCGGCAAGGACCTGGCTGAGCTGACGCTATTGGAAATGAGGCTGAATGACATCATGTGTACTAAGGGACCCCACAAGGCAGTCTGTCACAGTATACATGCCCCCGGTGGAAAGCAGGGTTATTAAGATAGTGGTAGCTGATTCTGTGCCGTTTCCCTCTTTCTACACATTTGGGGTTATCTTACTCATAAAAAAATGCATAAGAGGATTTGGTTTCACATGTCTCCTCAAATTACCCCCCCAACCCTCCCCAGTGGTACTTGCCTTGCAGGCTTCCCCCCATAGTTGATTGTGCAGTTGTGGTAGAACGGTGGCTGCTGCATGCCGGGGACAAGGAAGGCCAATGAGATTCTGCTGCAGGCCTCCAAGCTGCCCCAGCATTGCTTTGATATTCATCTCACACCAAGAGAAGAAAATGCAAAAGGGAAAAGGAGCGAGGAAACAGCAAACCAGGCTAAAGACAAGGGAGGAAAGAGAAAAAGGTTGAGGGGATGGAGGCATTGAATAGAAATCAAAAACAGACCTTGTGTTGCACTGTTTGGTTTGTCATGGGACCCTGGCTGCACCAAATCCCTCTCCTGCCATTTTCTGTGATTTTTTTTTTTTCTCTCCTCCCTTCCTACTACTCCTCTCAAATTCGTGCTTTTTGTTTTGCCCAGTCCAGGGGCAGCCAGTGAGATTCCTGCACAGTGGGGTCCTTATAACTGGAAGCCATGTCTCTTGTTCTCACCTCTTCCCCCCACTTCCTCACCTTTTTCATTCCCCCTCCCATTGATATTCTCTCCTGTTCTCCCTTTCTGAACATATGGACTGGTTTTCAAGGAGGAGAGCCCAGTCCACATCAAAGACCGAGGCTGAGCGGGTCAATTTGTTGCTCCTTTTCCCCAGCTCTTCCCTCTTCATTTGCCTCAGCGGACCCTCCCTGCACCACAGCCATTTACCCAGAATTCTCCATTTCTCCAGCAGTCCTCCCTAGCATATACAGTGTATATATATATCAAGCCATGTGTTGTTAATGTCTGAGTGTGTTCTCCACATAGAGCAGACCTAGTTTGCTTCAGAGCTTTGAATTTCTCTGAGGCCACATCCCCCTAAGACGATGTAAGTCTATACAGATGAACATGTATGATAGATAGCAAAAAATAGCCACACGCTGATAAGAAAAAGCAGATGGATAGAGCAAAACACAACCAAGGAAAGAAAAAAAATCAAATAAAAAGAAAAAATAAATATATAAATCTAAGTAAAGCAGGCCTTGGCTCCAGATGTGAATCTCTGAATATTGATCGCAGGGAAAGCTAGTTCCCTATATCCCCAAGGCTGCAGCGACTAACACACAAAGCACCTCTCTAAAGCCCCTAAACCAGCTTGTACAATTATAAGGATAAAGCTGGTGACAACAGCAGTGTATGCCTCCAAAACCAGAACCTCCTCTTTGGCTCTCATCCTCCTGCTACCACTCCTCCTTTTTTCTCTTTCTCATCCAGCATGAGGATGAAAAAAAAAATGAAAAGGGGGGCAAATGTGTAATTAGCCACACATTTCTGAATCCTCCTTAATGTTCATTACTAAAACCAGGGGCAATTACAAGTTCAAAGGGGTTTAGGGGACCCACAGCCTGCATAATCAGTCACAAATTAAGCACTGCTCATTTGTCACAGCGCAGCATGTGCACACTGAAACGCACATCAATACATACTGTCAGGGTTGAGTCATAAACTGGTTGACAGGCATCAATTTCCACACAGGCACAAATCTCAGCTACCGCAAGGTATTGGGTTAGGTCGGCCAATCCTCTTATGATGCTTTGTTTTGCCTAGACGGTGGCAAACACCACTGACACCTTCACCTTAACTTGCCCGACATTATACTGTAACCTATTAGCAGTCATCCTCTTATTGGTGTCCTGTTTGCACTTAAAATCCCTGCTGCCACCTGTCCCATCAGTCTTCATTTTACAGTTGTTTTTCTTTCTTTCTTTCTTTGTTTTTTTTTTTTTAGCACTATCTTTCTCTGTGTCTATCTCTCTCCACCTGGCTTTGCTTTGCAACACGTGACAGTGTGTGTTTCATGTCTGTCCCCGGAGGTGTATCTCAGTTACCTCTGGGGCCAGGTCACAATGGCTAATCCTGTCTTCAGGTGGCTGTTTAGCACACTGAGAGGAGAGCTTGCAAAACCGGAGGTGAGCTCTTGTTACAGGACTCCCTGACCAGGGGTCACCTCAGACGTTGTCAGAACACATACACACACACAGAAACATGCGCACATGTCCAGGCAGATATTCCAGAATGCTTTCACATGTATAGACACACAAATACAATCTGGTAAGAAGACCGAACAGAATCTGGTAAACACGCACAAGTTAACCCAAGGGGTAAGGTTAGGGTTAGTTAGGGTTACTGTTAAGGAAACACTGTCACTCTGCCACATTGACCCTGCTTATCTATCCCAGGTGGCTCAGCCTTCATCTCTCTCATCCCTTGTTCGTCTTTATCTGTCTACTGTACTGCTCCTCTTCTAGTCTTTCTCTGTCTTCTCTCATTCCCAGATCAGTCAGACTCTTGTTCGCATTAGAATTCCCTGATATGATCTCCATGAAGACTTGCTCTAGTGACCATGCGTTGCCTGTCCTGCCCGGCACCCTCATTGTTTAAGCTGCTCTCACACGGGGACACAGTCAGGTCTCCAGTGAATTGAATGGAGTCCTATCATGTGTGGCTCTGCCTCGGCGTAGTGGGAGAGAGAACTCATTTTTCACTGGGGGAACGACATCCATCTCAGCAGCCAAACGCTGGCTGTTTCATTAAGTAGCCCATCCAGGCAGACAGATGTGTTCACCACACAGCCATGTTTGCCTATGCAAGAGCGTGTATTAACCCACAATCCTTTGGGGGAGATTAATAGGCTACCAGCCCCTTTCCATTGATTATCTCCATGCCTTTTTCCCCTCCTTTCCTTGGCTAGATATTAAAAACTAATGAAGCCTATTGAAAACGGGAACCGCGAGGCTCTTCACGGATCATTTTAGGTTATTTGGACTCAAACAGAGAGGGATCTCTTTAAGGCACAGTTTGAGTCGAATTAAGAAAATAAATGTAGAGAGCAGTGTTGAAGAAACAAGAAAAACAGGCATAAGAGGAGAGAGTGTGACTGTAAAAAGATGTGTGTTTAAGAAAAGACAACTCTACTCTGACACATGAAGCGGAGACGCGGCAGATGTTAGCAATTCCAGAGCATAGCAAAGCATTCCTAGTGTTGGAACCATGTCCTAATTGCCATAATGGAGGTGGTAAGCGCTGACAGTAATGGAGTCGTGGGGATCCATCCCCAGCAACCTGAATTAGGGGCCACTTGGCAGATCCACTTCAAGATGGCCTGTGTTTTTTTGCCTTTCTTTTCCCAAGTCTTGAAAGCTTTTATTTATTTCCCTTTTTGGTGACAGTTTTGCCCTGTACATTTACCAACTGTCTTAATTCTTCTGTAGTTTAAGAGAGGGAGAGTGGGGTAAGATGAGCTGTTTTGCACTTCATTTGACCTGTACCTAAGGAAATACGAGACAGGAGTAAACTAATGTATACAATGAATCAAACACAGCTATTTTTTTCTATCTGGAGTCTGCAGAGTTCACAAATGAATCATGGATCATGATTGTGATTTAAAAAGTTGTGCTTTACATCATTTTATGGACAGATCACTCTACTCCTTTTGTTGGCCATTCATTGTTAGGATGCAGAACTAATTTAAATGCAGAATACTTGAAGTAAACATGAGCAGGTACAACGAATCTTGGTTGGATTTAATCACAAGATTCTATCTGGTCTTATCCCACAGCTCCCACAAGTACTTAACCTAGCTCTTCTACTTTTAAATTTAGGTCACATGACAAAAATTGTGCATGGTTACACAGATACAGGTGGTGGGTCAACTTACCCACTGACTCATCTTACCCTACTCTCCCCTACTTGGGGATTGGTGGCTTGACACGAGGTGTCACGAAAGAAGTTGGTGTAAGGAATGCAGGGTTTGTGAGAGACTTGGCTTTACAAGTGAGCAAAGAGTTAAAAGCGTCCATGTGATGGGCTCACCTCTGCACCAGGCCTGGTGAAAGGCGGCAGGGTGCTGTCGGGGAAAATGACTTCCTGAGACATTACCATCAATCACCAGACAGGTCAGGCCCCCCAATCCTGCCATCAGGATGGAGGAGAGAACAGGGAGAAGGGGGATGGGGATGGAGCATTAGACTAGAGGGGATGAAAACAGAGAGGAAGACTGGGTTAAGTCTTGTTGGGGGGACTGACTATTAACAATCTCTCTTTCTCTCACCGTCTGACTGTTTTATGTCTTTCTCTTCCTCTGCCTATCTGTCTCTCTGTGTCTTTCTCTCTCTCTATTTTCCGGTCCTCCATAAAACCAGGCATTCAGGATCGGCCCCTGCTGGTCAGAGTCCTCTCCTCACCTCAATTGCATCATTAATTATTCCACAGGCAGTGGGCTAGAAGCAAATCTAAAGAGAGGAAGAGAAGGGAGCAAGAGTTAGAAGGGGAGATGGGGGACAGCTGTCGAACACCCCCGTTTGCTCTTACTCTCTGCCTCTTTCTCCCTCTGTCTCTTTTTCTTTCTGTAAATGAAGGATGGGAGAGGGGAGGGGCTTGGGTTACCTCAGTGAGTGGTTGTGTTACATTCCTGAGAAGGGAAGGGGTAAGGGGAGGCGGGGGGGTGGTTCAACGAGTTGTTGAAAAGAACACAGACGCTTGTCAACAAGCTCAGAGCTGGGGAGCCATCATGCCTTGCTTTTAGGCCCAGAGGTCAATGACCCTCTGTTGCACCCATATATAGAGAGGTAGTGGAAAACACAGAGCAGGAGAGCAGCAGAACCACCAAAAGCTACAACAAATCCACCATATGGTTCGTGTCACGGCTTGTCTGTGGCAGAGGTCAGTCAAAATCCTAAAATCTCCAAATCCTACTCTTTCTCTCGTCACCTATAAAACACTGTACATGAGCAGAGGCTGGCTGACTGTTGGATTAGCCTCCTCGACAGCAGCAGGAGAGGCAGACAGAGAAAACGGTAGGCTAAGCGCTGGCAGACACGGCAAAATGGCCCATTAGATTTAAGGAGTAAAAGTTCATCAGCTTTATTAATGGGAAGGTATATAAATGAAGTATGAATTACCTGACTTTTATGGAGTGGCGAGAGTGAAACTGGAGTGTCTTATGATATAATGTTTTAGTGAGCTGTTCTGAGCGCTCTGATGAGCAGGCTGCAGAGAGGAGGAGGTGGAGGAAGGGAGAGAATGAGCAGAGAGAGGAGTGGAGTGGAGAGACCGAAGTGTGCTGGGGTCCCCTGAGTCCAGCAGCTGGAAGGTTGCCTGATTGTCGCTAACATGCGTAGCTGATCGGGTTAGCTTGGAGACAGGGACGTTTGTAGCTTCCAGGCTTATTCTTTGCGTGTCATTAGCTAGCATAGTAAAAATCGTCTGCATGAAAAATAAAGGTCAGCCACATTGCTGATTTCGGAGCTCTTTGACAAAAGTGCATGTACTCAGATGTCTGCAGATGCGTGTACGATTGCACATTTACCAACATGCATGCGCACAGAATGAGTACACAAGCAAGCATGTATGCAAGCGCAAGGACACACATGTCGGTGCACACACACAAACACACATGCTCCCCACCATCCTGTAATAAGCGGTAAGCTGAGCTAGCTGATGGTCATCCTCCCATGGGGCTGCTGGGTGGCTGCCAACTTCCTGCCTGCTTTGTCAGTGGATAAAGCCCCTAACAAACGAGAGGGCTGTAGCTAAGGCAGGCCAGCCAGGTCAAAGGTCACCCCGGCCCCCGGGCAGGATTGAGCCTAAGAGCACTACAAGGAGAACGAAAGAGAGAGGATGGAAATGTGCACTTAAGATCTGCCCCAATAACAAGGCCTAAAAGCCTTATCACTCCTTCTCTTCTCGTCTCTTCTCTTCTCTTCTCTTCTCTTCTCTTCTCTTCTCTTCTCTTCTCTCTTCATTCTTTTGGTCGGCTTTCACAAAAGCATTTTAACTCCTGCCACATGTCATCTCCCCTTTGAGGAACATTAAGAAAGTGAAAGATCCTGGGGGCATTTGTCAGTCCGCAGGGCCAGTGCAGCCAGCCGCCCCTGGGTGTTGAACAGTGAGAGGAGATATCTCCTTGACTCATACACCCCTAGATGAAAGGAGAGCTAGGAAGATTTTGGCAAAAAAATGGTATTCAGTAACCGTGAACAGACACAACAGGTAGGGACGGGGTGCTGACTGATCAGGGCTTGGCTGGCTTTGTTCCATGGAAGTACTTGTGATCTCAGGTGAACGGACCTATGGACCATCAGCAATGCAGGGACATGATCTGAAGTGTCGGTCTGTCATATGCCCAAGAGTTTCTCTCACTGATACAGGAAGGGGAAGAAAAGGGAGATAGTGGAGAACAGGAGAGAAAATCTTTCCACCCCAGCTGTCCACTCACAGGGAGAGAAAATTTGACATGGTTGACTTGAACACATTTAGCATCATTAGCAAACAGGAAGTGTCCCCTGCAGCTGTTTTTTAGCAGCAAAGGGGGGTGTTCCTGCCTGGACTGTAATGGACAAATGTTACGCACCATGTTTGCCTTTGATTTTTGACCTGAAACCAAAAATTGACATTACAAATGCCCCGTGATATCTTCCAAATTTGCTTGACATTCCACGGCTGGCCCTGGGCGTTCCTTGTTTGTCCTCTGTAAGTGGTTGGTGCTCTTGTTGTTGTGTCCTGAGGCTCACTATTATAACAAACTGCTAGAGAATGTGGATTCTTAAAGAGACAGAGGGGAAATGAAGAAAAAGAGGGTGCTAAAAGAGGTCTTGGTTGTGTGTTTGAATACTTATGCTCATTAAGTTAATGCACAATGAAAGGGAGAACCGTCAAGTGGAAACTCTCAGAAGCTTCTATTTGAAGAGTGAACAAACCACCTCCTTTTTCTCTCGCTCTCGCTACCCATCTCTCTGCAAATTAATCCGTTTCTATTCCACTTGAATATCAGGTCCACTTTACTCTGACTTAGGTAGTTAAACAAAGTCTCAAGAACACAATACTGTAAGTGGATAACCTTGAAGAGACACTGTATGTTAATGCCAAGTCCTTTTCCAAACACACCTTATCAACATTCTCTCGGTTTTAAACCCTATACTTATTGTCTTATGTTTTTTGGGTTTTTTAAATTTTTTTTTTTTATGCATGCCATGTTGTATTACACGCAGAAAAAACAGGTTGCATTTGTTGCATTTTTTTCTCTATTCTGTGTATTTAAGTTACTGATTGCAACTGAAATGAACTCTGTTGCAAAGGTTTTCCTAGGCCAAATCTATTTATCAGCCACTAGAAAATAATACATTTTTTACAATGTGTACATACGTCATTAAACCAGTGGTGATGTTTATTCAGGGGCTTAGTTTGTTCACTTCACTTAGCTGTAACATGTGTTCCCAATGACTTTATGACCGGTAACACTGACAAGAGGTGCAGATACGCGGTTGCGTCTTCGAGGTAAATTGGGTGGGTCTTCTGCTTCGACAGATCAACCAGACCTCTAATGAGCTGCTTATTGGCCCTAAAAGTCCCTCGCATAAACAATACTAATTACCTGACACTTGCAACAAAAACATTGGAGGAGTGTAGCAAATGAAACTGATAAAATAAAGGATTAATCGGGATGATAACACAATTGCCAGACAAAGTTCTATGTTTCTTGAAATATTAGATATATGTAATTGAATCAGAATTTGAAGGTTTCAGTAGTTTTTTTGGCTTTGCCTAAATGGCCAGGAGGTGGATTAGATTGGGTTGGATAATGTTAAGGAATAATTATTTTAGGTTGAGGTTTTAAGCTTTTAAGGAGTCGTTGTAAGTCTTCCTTTAAACCTGCCATCATTGCCTAAATTGAACAAAAAAGTCAAGAAATGGACATAATTTCTCATAGTGACATTTGTAAAGAACCATGAACCATTCTAATACTATAACATGGATCTATAGTGATGTTGATATGAACATACAATTAATTACGGTAACTGTTGTTGAAAAATCTACCCAAGACGCGAAGATTTAATATCATGTGTGGGATACTGATGGTTTGCCTTAGTCACAGTCATTGCAACAAGATGTTTTTTAAGATTTCTTGAGAGCATGTAGCGAGCGTGGCTGTGTGTTGACATCAGGCGAGCTACAGAGCAGAGCAGAACAGAGCTGGGTGCCCCTGAGCAGGCAGTTACCACAACAAAGCCAACAGACTGGTCTGAAAAACCAGGCCAAATTCCTGCCCTCTAGGACCTGGCTTAAAGCTTGAGCGGAAACTTTGAAAGAGGGGGGACAAGATGAGAAGAGAGCAGAAGAAGTGGAGGAGAGGTGGTAGCGAAGCGGATGCGAGACGAGGCCAGACGGGTTCGCGTTGTAGCGGAGGAAAGGGATCGCTGCTGGGTTCTGCGCAGTACGGTGGGAGAAGGAGAGATCAACAGAAACAAGAGAGAGAGGGAGAGACTGTGAGAGGAGGCCAGGCCCCCACTGTAAGGATGGAGGGATCGTATTCCTCCTCTTGAAAGCAAAGGGGCAGCCGTGTGGTGGAAAGAGAAGCCATGAACTCGATCTGACGATTAAATAGGCACATCTCTATGGCTGCAGGCCACAAACGAGACTAGGTCCACAACACAGCACACATACTCTGTTTGCTCTTTTTCTTTTTCATTTTTGTTGTTCAGTTTGATGCGGATTTCTTTGCCAATAACAAACCTTTTTTTTCCAGTTTTATTTTCTTTATTGGATAAAAGTGATACGTTATCATTTCATTATGCATGATAGAATTTGGAAACGTTCCCCTAAAACATCTTTCTCTTTTCACTGGTCGATCAGCTTAGTCTGGAGGTGCATTGGGATTGTGTGGGAGTGATTGCTATTTAGCCTCACGGAGCTTGGTACAATCAGATGCCTATATCTCGCATATCCTCCAGGGCTCCTTACTCACCCTCTCCCTTCATTCATTCCTCCATCCTTTTGCCTCCCCTCACCCACTTTGCTGTTACTGTAGCTTGGCAAGGGAGCAGGGCAGGCAGTTATGCCGTAGAGCTTCTCTACAACCTTGCACCATCTCCAATGAACATAAATTAATGGTGTAGAGCAAACAGGCTGCTGGCTGGGCTCCAAAACCGGCTTCAGGAGCCCAGCCAGCGATTGTTGTGGGGGGCCGTGGCAGCAACAGCAGTAGTAGTACTGATGCACTGCCAACCGACCGACCAGCCAGCCAGCCAGTCAGAAAGGCAATACAGACAGACTGGGGGCCCTTTTACTCTATAATAGATGCCCCGGGCCTCGCCAGTCCGCCTTGTATATGCAGTCATCACTGTTTTACAGTCAGAGGGCAGCCTGTAGAGAGCCCTTACACTTATTGTAGAAGCTTCTGAGTCTGGAGCGAGGGAGACAGAAGTGTAGTGGTATGTTCTGAATGCAGATCGTATGAGGTGTAGATATGGATGTACTTTCATTTGCTGTTATCAGAGGTTGGCATGCAGTGTGTGCAGTTTGCTGGCTGGCATCATGTGAGTTCTGTTTATAAGTTGGCTTACTGTATCTGAGTGTGTGCAAAGCAGACAGAGAGAGGGAGAGCAGCAGGGTTGAGTCATTGAGTCATGTGGCATTCTTGCCTGTTTTCAAACTGCTGTCAGGAAGCAGTGTAGTTCCTAGTAAAATACAACAAACACCCAAAAAAGCCTCTACTCCCTCCCAACCTCAGCCTGCCTGAAAATGCTCAAATGGAGAAAGAAGGAAGAAAGACAGGAATGGAAAGTTCAGTACAGAGATGAAAATTTAGTTGATGCTTTTTAAAGGACGTTCAGTTTCTCATTATCACCATGACCGCTTCATTTCAAAATTTTGTGACATCCACTCACAACGGATGAAAAACAGTCATCAATCATCATCATTGTAAATTGATATAAAAATGATTTTACATTTATACTGATGAAAATGAAAGATCAGTTCTTTTATTGTCAGAGAAATATAAAACTTCTTTTTTTAATTGTCAATTGTCAGTCTGTTTGATGTTTACAGATAATTAAAACTATCCTTCAATTTATACCACGAAATCTGTCAAAGCCAGATATGCACCGTGCACAGTAAACACTCGTGATGGATTGAAAAAGTCCAACTGCATTTATTTGTCATATCTGTTTGATCTCTCAGTAATGCTGATATGCATTCAATTTCATTGTCATTTGTCAAAGAAGCCAATTGTAACGTTATTAACAACTGAAACTTGATATTTAAAATGTGCCAATCTTACCCTGGCTCAATGCAGAATCCATATTAAAATGTCATGCCTATATTTGATTGCATATTTATTTTTTGACAGTGAATGCTATTATCATACTCCAGTCACTTTGATTAAAAACAAATAAGATTCCAATCAATGTGAGGAAAGAAGATATGAAAGGGAAAAGCAAACACAAATGCGCAATGAAGCCCATCAAATGTTGCCAATACATAAAAGCACTACTGTAACAATTTACCCCTTTTATCAAATGAACTAATACATTCTAGGAGAATTTATGCAAATGTATGCAGATTATGTAATAAGTCTATCCGAAGACTAAGAGCTAAATGACACTAGTCATCTTGGAGCAACTCCTTGGTGTTGCCATGGCGACAGGGGGTAAACAGTCGATGGCCTGTGATTTCCAGGGAGTCATTAGCATGGAATAGGTTTGCAAGCCGCAGCAACCTCATGACCCGGCTCTATAACTCATGTCACACACTGATGATGTCATTCATCAATGAGGTCCAGGCGAAGGGGCAGCAGGTTACATGGGTGGAGAGGAAGGGCAGAGCGGGAAAAGACGGTGGGGTGGAGGTGGGCGGGGTGGTTGAATGGGATAGCTGGGATAATGATCGGGCTGCGGGATTTGTCGACGGCAGCAAATAGGTGTCAGGAGGGTATGAACGTGATATATGGCGAGCTGGGTGTTGAATGAGTAGATGGGAGTGTGAAAAGTGTGGTGTGAAGTCAGGTCGGTCCAGGACTAGATGTGGTTATTGTGTATATGGTGAAATGCCAAGCTGGGCTCAGGGGGTGGGGGGTTAAGGAGCGTACACAGTGGATGATGGAGCTACCTCAGCTTGTAATGTTCAGCAACCACAGGGGCCATTACATCCAGCACTATCAGAGAGCACACAGCACATCACACCCTGTAATTTTGCCAGCAGTTGGTCACACACACACACACACACACACACACACACACACACACACACACACACACACACACACAGGTCGATACTCAGTGACTTGCAGAATGGGATTTACCTGCACCTGTGTTTGCGTCGCAATAGAAATCACATTCGTCTGCAATGAAAATGCAAATTGGATTTTTTAAAATCAATTTAATGCCATCTGCACTGTGTTTCAATACAACTGTAAACTGTAATTAAAGAATCTGTAACCTCTAGTGAGGAAGTAGGTTGTCTAGAAGCTGGAGTTTGCATTGACAACTCTCATAGGTTTTTGGGTTAAAGCAACGAACATGATGTGGATAGGGTTAGAAAGAGATCATGGCTTTATTTAAACACCAGTAAATACATAGCGATTCCTTTTTTTTTCATGGATTTAGACTAATCCTAGACCCTGTAAAGATGCGGTTCGGGACAGGATTAAGTGCTTTCAGTATCTACCACTTAAAACAAGCTGATATTTATTTGTTTGTATATGTATATGTTGTTTGAGAAGACTATTCAGTTGCATTCAGATCCAACATTTAGTCACTATGAGCGCTGCATTAATATTTTGTTGCATGTGATCAACATTTCTGAGCGATAGTGTTGTTGGTGTTTGGCAGCGTATGCTCAGGTCAGACTGTAAAACCTTGGCTACATGTGTACATCAGGATAGTGCACACTTGTGCCATTAACAGGCTTTAACGTAATTAACAGAGCTGTTTCGATCGTGGACCAATACTACGCCAACAACAAATTGTAGTTGCTCATTTCTGGCTCTAATTATTTATAGACTGGCTGTTTTATGTTTTGCGGTCAATCCTCTTTTAAGGATATTGGCCTTGGTGTTTGTAACTGAACATATTGAGCGAATCCAAAGCTAGTGGGGAAGATTATCAATACCATCTTTGATCTTGCTCTGTGTTTGTGTTTCATCCATTAAATAACCATGTCATACTGTCTCCTGAGGGTAAAGGAGGACATCTCTAGGAAGAAACACATTAGGACAGATTTAGAATGCTAAATTTATGCTTTCCTTTCACGTTTACATATTTTTTTTGTTCTTATTTGGTGATTTACTGACATATATTTTTTACTGGGGCAATTAACATTAAGAGGTCACTCAGAGGTCTAAATAGCCATTCTCCAATTTCATAGCTGCTGTGGCCTTGGAACCACTAATCCCACTCCCCACGTCTGTGAGTGTGTGTCACTGCCACCTCACACCATTTTTTCTAGTTGAGATTTCAGAGGTCCATGCTTTAAGGAAAGCTGCCACAACATAAAGTGTGGGTGGCCTGTAGTCACAGCCATAAAAAGTATGTGTGTGTGCGACACAGAGGGGGGTCAACAAGAAGGGTGAGAACAAGTAGAGGATATGAAGACAGGATAAGGGAAGGTTATATACAGGTGCACAGGAGGCATAGACAGGTTGTTTCCATTTTTTATTTTTTTTTTTGTATGTGTGTGTTTGGTACTTTTATCTCAATAAGTAGAGATATGTGGATAAACTTTGTGCTCAAACTGTAAAAGCTAAACAGTGGCTCGGCTGGATGACATTTCTAGAGACTTTATCTCACTGATGTGATCTAAGTCTAAAATCCACAGCAATATACTGAAAATAGGAAGCATTAACGGTTCAAAATGCAAGATTTGCAGATGCTCTCGTGATCCTGTGAAGTTTATATTTGAGTCTATTTTGGGCAGGAAGTCAGTTGGGACTTCAGTTAACTCCATTTCTAAGCTAATGACTAATGCCCCGGTTGCCTACATCCTACTTGATAACAGCCTTTACACTGATTTCTGAGTTCTTCTCCTCCATAGCTGCGACATTGCTCGTTAACTTAGAAATGGAGTTAGCTAATGTGAACAGATATCATCTCCAAGCACTAAATTAGAGCAAAGACATCTGTACCATTTTCCATCATTTGATATTTGACTGGTACTATTCTGATCAGTGTAGGGTTTTGACTGTTTTTTACTGTGTTCCACCATTCTGTGTTTTTCATTTGAGATACTGTATTAAAAAGTAATTATGACAATCGGTCTTCTTTAATGTCATTATTATGGCACCCTATCATGGAATCTAGGGGGTATATGTAAATAGTTATATTGAGATTGAGGTACATGTACGGAAGATTTTGCTGATCCCACCTCTGTGTGTCTGTGCAAGTACATGGAAGTCTTGAAGCCTAATCTGACCCAGTGAAGACACGGCGTCAGGGAATGAGCAAAGGGCTGGAAGGGTTATGAGCCGAATGCAATAGGATTTTTTTAGAGTCGTGTCTATATGGTCAGAGTAAATCTCCTTACTCAGGGGTTTTGTGTACGAGGGGGGCTTTAACGTCCCCACTCTCCTTGATGAGACATCTTTCTTGTTTGTTCAAACCATTCATTACGCGGTGGCTGCTGGACGAGCTGTGCCGCTGGGCCGGCGTATTTATCACCAAGCTAGAGCGCGCTCTGCCTGACAGTAGGCGATTGATGACCAGGCCTGGTCCTGAGAGGCTGAGGAAGCCTTAATACAATGTAAATGACCCACTCCCGTTTCCAATCTAGGCTCCTCTCCCCACACCTCAAAACCACATCATCTTTAGCTGCATCTCAGTTTGTCTCAGTGTATTTATTTGTGCACCACCCTAACAAAAAAAAAACAGTAGGAGGGAGAGAGTGTGTGTATGTTGTGTTATTTTTGCCAGTGTGTTTTGATCGTGACCGAGGTCACAGCTAATGTGAATGAGCTAAGGAAGTAGGGGGAGGGAAAGAGACGGTCTGATCTTATTACATGTTGTTGTCTAGAATGCGCACAAACACGCACATGGAGGGGGTGTAGACATGTATATCTGGACATTGTGCACGCTGTAAATGATCTTGTGCACACTCATACATAAAGTGTAAGTGCATACACACACACACCGACGGAAACTCATAGAAATCGCTCTGTCTCCCTAAGCCAAGGAAATGTCAGCACCAAGCAATCAAAAAATGTATTTCTATGCAAGCATTATCATCTTTCCTTTGTTAATGATTTTAGCATATTAAAAGGGCCTTACATACACAAGTACAAATCAGATTAATCCCTTTCTGTAGCCGGGACTCATTATTTGTCCAATCTCAGCCTTGTTTGTTATTAATTGAACACATTCCTTCAACAGTTTTTTTTCATCTCACCTTTAATTAAAACAGACTGCGTTAAGACAGGCAGAAAGGAGAAGTCCTTCCTCCCACAGATATGGAACCTCACTTACATCAATTATTTCAGCAGGAAATGAGAAAGTAGTTCTTCTATTTCAAGCTGAAATTAAATAGAATGGAATTTATGAAGTAAACCTCTCCACCAGTGACCCGAGTAAAGGTTAGGGTTATGGTAGTGTTTGACCTACCTTTGAGCTGATGTAGGTGAGGTTGTGCTTTAGATACATTATAAATACAGGAACTAGATGTTCTTGTTCCAGTGAATTCTCATAAATGTTTACAGTTCCTCTGTTGGAAGCCTTACTCTAACACTAAGCGAAAGTTCCACGAAAAGAAAGGTCAAAGTTGTGAAGGCTAAAGCAAAGAATGTATGTTAATGGGGTTTGAAACCACCCAAAAATGGAGGAGGATTTATGTGTCACCTTCTAAAAGGAATTTCTGTGTTGTGATTTGCAGGAGTCTTGTCTACAACATTTGTATGTGTCTGTGTGCATTTCTGCTCTGTGTAACTCAGTGTGCAGGCATGCTCTGTCTACAGCGACTGAATGAAACACATAGTGTCTCATTTGTTTCGTTTGCGTGCGCCCGACTCCTAATCTGGCCCTTAAAGACATCTGTCACCAGCGATCACTGTTGTTTTGTCATGCTTCATAGCAAGCCCAGGGGGAGCGAGGCAGCCCAAGGTCTGCCATTTATATCAGCCGATGTTCTCTAGATTGGACCTGACACAAATAGTATCATTGCAAACCCTGGTCGCAGAATTACATTTTCAGGTAAAAATCTTGGCGAGCCATAGGAGGGAGATTTTACAGCATTTTTTGTTCTTTTAGCATAAGTCTGTATTCAGCTGCTGTCTCTGAAAGAGCCACCATCAGGATACATGTCAGACATTCAAGGAAAGATAAATGTATTCGCTGCAAATCTGCACCCACTCATTCTGTTGCCTGGTATTATAAAGGGATTCTCAGACACCACAGGCCTGCTTCATGTTGTTTGTTTGTGTTTATGTGTGTTTTTACATATGTTCTGTGTGTGTGTGTGTGTGTGTGTGTGTGTGTGTGTGTGTGTGTGTGTGTGTGTGTGTGTGTGTGTGTGTG